>JAXFYN010000329.1:0-333000 GCA_036172215.1 Camellia granthamiana | reverse complement strand
TACAGTTCGGACTCCCTTTTGTGTCGCGGTTCTAAATCTGAACCAAAGAGTCCAAATCCGGCAAATCGTTTGAGAAAACAGATTTTTGAAAAGTAGTGCCAAACATGGACTGCTTTGCCAGATTACAGAGTCGCCACCTAAATATTTTTTTAATTGGGAAATTTAGGAAACCCTGACTCGGTGCCGAAGGCCACGTGTCCGTCATCACCAAAGTGGTCTTGGCTCGGGAGCTTGGATACGATCGGGGAAGGTCAGCTATGAGCACCCCCTTTCGCCCGGTCCGAAGACCGGCCTCTACTAACCGTGATATCCGTTTTTGAAAACTTTATGCGTTCTTATTCCGGTTATTAACCTAGAATTACTATGTGATGCGCACAACACAAAAGTATAGACTAGATCGCCTAACTTGGAAATAAACATTGCACATCCATTTTGTCTCGAAAAACGTGTTAAATTTTGCTACTCGCAAGTAGGCTAAAATACGGATTTCAATGAGTTATTCCAACTCAGGCAATCCAACCTCCACCCACAGGCATTTAAACAGTTTATCTCATGTAAGCACTTAGCCGCATGGTAAGCATACTGTCATGGCAACATTCACACGCAGGTGGTATGCTAAAGCGTAAAATACTTACATCGTACTCCGTGCCAAAAACAGTAAACTGGTTAGCAAACATGCATGACCTAGTTCATGTTAAGTGGCTAATGCAACACAGGCATAGATGCAATCTAGAGTAGGCTCGGTTAACCCTAAACATGGCACATGAGATGCAACAACTATCACGTATTCAATTTGGAATTGGAAATACGATGCAGTTTGTATGATGTACCGAGCCCGATGCATGTCAACAAATGCATGGATGCACGCATGCATAGCATAAAGTATGCTAACATAGAAATGCCCTAATCTACCAACATAAGCGGGTAAATAAAAGGGAGAAAGAAATGGGGATTGGGAGACATACACCCACTCACACACACTTATTACAATTTTGCCCTCGCTCGGAGGGACTAAAAGAATAATACAAATTAATTAACTACGCAAGCTAATTAATTATTACAAATTGACTAAATTAATTAGACAAATAATTAATCTATTTAAAGCAACAAATGCCTCGGGAGGAGGGTCCAAATGCGTCGCGCGCCCGGGATTCGCTTGGAATCGCACTGTCATGCAAGTGTGCCTCTGTTTCCCCTGCTATCCTCCTTTGAAAATTGCCAAAGTCCCAGGAGTGCCTCTCAGGGCATTGGGGGGTACCACCGGCTGAGGCAGAGCATCACCGGCTGAAGCGTGTGGCCACCGGCACTCAATAAAGCTATCGGCTGCCAAATTGCTGCCGGCCGGCACTAAACAGTGCCGGTCGGCACAAAATTCCTGCAGAACCTGCAGACCACAGCAGCAGAGGACAACAAAATGCATGGCAATGTGATTCAAGGTATTTATGCACTACACACACCCCTTATCATGTTATCGGCTCAAGGGGGCATGAGCCTTGATTCCCGGACCACCAATCGCGCATTTTCATGCGTGATGGCCCTAAGAACCAAGAACGCAACTTCACTTTCAAATGCATGCAAATCACATAGGCACGAAAAGGGTACCAAACCTCTATCAAACTCACTTCAAGAGGCTTGGTATGCATGTCAATGTGGTGAAATCCTAAGTATGTCAAATAGGCATGCAATGTGGACAATGTGATACACTTATGCAAGCATGCAAACAAGCATATAAGGCAAGCATGCAAACCAATGAAATGATGGACTTAGGCAACTCAAAAGGCCTAAAATCAATGGCCAAAATGCCTACAAATGGAGACTAGACACACACACACATGCACATGTTAAAGCATCAACACTAAGGCATGAATCATGGCAACTCTTAAGCACACTTGAAGAGACCAAAACCTAGCCAACTAGCATGCATTGAAAGCTCTAAAATTCATGTCAAACATGATGCTAAATCATGCAATGAGGTATGCCAAACAAAGCATGCAAATGGCCTAAGCTTCAAAGCAAGTCAATAAGGCATTAAACCATGCTTATACAAGGCAAATATGGCATGCACTTAACAACCTAAAACAGAGTTTTAGCATGTCAAATTAGACCCAAAGGACCACTTAGATGGCATCTAAGAGACATAAATTCAAAGGCATGCAACAAGGCCTAGACATGGAACATGCAACACAAGCTTAAGAAACAACAAAGAGGCATGCAATGTAAGCATACAAGCACCTCTAAGGGACTGAAATAGCATGTGAAATGGTTCCAAACCATCAAAAGTAATGCAAGCAAGGCATGCTATACACTTGTACCCTTAAGGCCAACAAGCCAAACATAAAGAGGACACGGAATACAAGTCATGGTCGACCAAAATGACTATGGACAGACCTCATATATGGCAAAAAAAGCATACAAGCTTCATGGATGTGAGCCTAAAACATGCTAGAAATGGAGGCACACAACCTAGGCATGTTAAAGCAACAAAGAGGCATTACATGGGATCTATGCTAAGCATGCATAGGAGACCAAGACCAACTTAGAAACATGTTATATCATGGCAATATAAGCATGGAAAACAACCTAAACATGCTCAACACACACTCAAGCATGGTGCTCCTTTGGAGGCCAAAAACATGCCCTTTTCAAGGACAACAAGGAGAGGGGGTGGCCCTCCCCTTTCTAGGACTTTAAGGCACCATCTCCACCACTGAAATCCCTCAAGATTTCAGTGGTGGAGAGGTCCAACCGCACAAGTCCCGGATCTCTCCAAAATAGCACAAAAAGGGGCCCTTTTCAAGGTCTAAAGGGGGTCAAACTTCCCCAAACCACTAAGCACTCTTAATATACAATAAAGAGGGTCAAAAATTAGAACTTTTATGTGCCAAACACTAAGCCCAAAAACTGTTTTAAACTATGTAAAAATAAGGTACAAGAATGGGGTAAAAAGGGAGTTAAGTTCTTACCCTTGAAGCCTCTTCAACAAAGATGATGTGTTGGCCTCCTTGAGTACCAAACCAGCTCCAAAGCTTCAAAACAAACCTCTGGACCCTCAAGAACCAAAGGAAGGTGGAGCACTAGGTGCTTGTGTGCAAAAGTATGAACTAAAGCACCTAGTGTACTAAGTAAGCAAGAAAGGAGAGATATAAGATAGATATATGATCTAACCTAAAACCAGAGCTTGGTCTCTCTCTAAAATGGTTGAAACCTCTCAAGAATTCCCAACCTTAAGCCAAGAATAAGAGCCTTCCTCTTATAGAACTTGTAAGACTTACAAGCTAAGCAAACAAGGGCTCATCCCTCCATACACGTGTATGGAGGGGAAGCTAATGGCACACAGCTGTCTGAAAATATCTCAGAAAGCAAGTGCACAGTGGTCGGCAGGGCAAAATGGTCATTTTGCCAAAATTTAGTGCCGACCGACACAATATAGTGCCGGTGGCCACTAAAGCCAGCCGGTGGCCTCTAGCCACAGCCGGTGGTGTATGGGAATGCCTCACAAAGCATTCCCTGCCCTTCCAAGGCAAAACACAAGTGTTTGGTGCAAAACCAAACACTAACGGTCGAGTTCGGAGGTCCTGAGGTAAGGCGCGCGAGCCGAGAACTCCGGGAACTCCAAACGAACACAAACATGGATAATCACCGAGTGTTCCAACGGTGACGTCCAAGTCTTGAGGACGGTCAAAAATGGGGTGTCTACACCACCACAAGCAGCCGGTGGTAATTTCCTCTAGCCGGTGGCACTCAGCAGAACATAAGGAAGGTTTCCTGGGACTTCGGTAATTTTTGGCGAGACGGGGCAGTAAAAACAGAGGTGGCAGTGGCACGGTGTAGGCTTTTCCGGGCAAGTCGCAACGAGCATGCATCATTCGCGCATCCCGAGGCAGGGCTGAGGCCCCCTTTCTTTTATTTACTTGATTTAATTTTAGTAATTAGAATTTTGTAATAATTTATTCATTTATTCTTTGGACTGTATTATTCTTTTTGGTCCCTCCGAGCGAGGGCGAATTTGTAATAAGTGTGTGTGAGTGGGTGTATGTCTTCCAATCCCCACTTCTTTCTTCCCTTTTATTTACCTGCTTACGATGGTAGATTAGGGCACAGTTAAATTAGCATACCTTATGCAATGCATGCGTGCATTCATGCATTTGTTTACATGCACCGGGCTCGGTACATCATACAAACTGCATCGTACTTTTGATTTCTAAATTGAATACGTGCTACTCGCGCATTTCACATGCCATGTTTAGGGTTAGCCGAGCCTACTCTAGATTGCATCTATGCCTGTGTTGCATTAGTCATTTAACATGAACTAGGTCATGCATGTTTTGCTAACTAGTTTATTGTTTTGGCACGGAGTACGATGTAAGTTTTTATGCTTTAGCATGTCACATGCGTGTGAACGTTTGCCATGACAGTATGCTTGCCATGCGGCTAAATGCTTACGTGATAAATTGCTTGAATGCCTGTGGGTGGAGGTTGGATTGCGTGAGTTGGAACAACTCATTGAAATCCGTATTTTAGCCTACTTTCGAGTAGCAAAAACCAACACGTTTTTCGAGACAAAACGGATATGCAATGTTTATTTCCAAGTTAGGCAATCTAGTCTATACTTGTTTGCTGCGCGCATAACATAGTAATTCTAGGCTAATAATTGGAGTAAGAGCATGTAATGTTTTCAAAATCGGATATCACGGTTAGTAGAGGCCGGTCTTTGACCGGGCGAGCGGGGGTGCTCACGAAGTGACCTTCCCCAATCGTACCCAAGTTCCCGAGCCGAGGCAACTTTGGTGATGACGGACACGTGGCCTATGGCACCGAGTCAGGGTTTCCTAAATTTCCCCATAATAAAATATTTAGGTGGCGACTCTGTATCTGGCAAAGCAGTCCATGTTTGGCACTTCTTTCAAAAAATCTGTTTTCAAAACGATTTGCCAGATTTGGACTCTTTGGTTCAAGATTAAGAACCGTGACATTTGAGTCCTTCGAACTGTAGTGACCCAATATCGAACCAGAACGGGGGGGACTCGCTCCTCTTCCCCGGGATGCATTTCGGGGACGTCTACAGTCGTGCAATTCGACTCCTCGGCCATCATGCATCGGGATGCGTGATTGATGGCACGAGGATCGAGGACTACACTCCCTAGAGCTTATGCAATGACGGGAAGAGTGGTCAGGCACACATATGTTGAAAATACATTGCCTTTTCTCTCTCTTGCCTTTGTTGCAGAAAATGCAGAAACCAGAAAAAGAAACTGGCCGGTCGACCAGGTTTTCTGGCAGACAGAACGCCTTTTCTGGTTTTCACCACTAAGGGTGGTTGGTAGGTGGTCTCCAATGCCTATAGCTGGTCGGTAGCCTTCCCCTAGATTCCCAAGGTGGAGTTTCATCTCCTTGGAGCTTTGTGTAAGTTTCTGAGTTCAATTGCAAACAAAGGCGAGTTGAGACATCGCGATGGATTTCCCGACAAGGCGACTCAAGCATGCATGCATCCTTTATCATTCAGAACAGAGCTGAGGCAGTCCATTTCATGTAGCTTGCATGCTAATTTATTTACTTCGTTAGTTTAATTTGTTAATATTGTGTAATATTTAGCTGTAATTCATTATTCGTTTCGGCTGTGTAATAACTAGTTTAATTAGCTTAGATTAGCTAGTTGGTTCTGTATTATTTATTCGGACCCTCCGCGAGAGGGCGAACTTTGTAATAAGTGTGCGTGTGTGTGATGCATGTCTTCCAACCCCACGTCTTTCTCCCTTTTATTTACCAGCTTATGATGGTTAGTTTTAGGGCATGTTTCAATTAGCATCTATATGTTCGCATGTTTGCATTCATTCATCTGTATTGCATGCACCGAGCTCGGCGCATCATGCTAACTACATTGTATTTCAATTCCAAGTTAAATACATGTATCGATTGTTGCATCTCATATGCCATCTTAGAATAGCCGAGCCTATTGTAGTTACATTTTTGCATGTGTTGCATTAGGCATTCTTAGCGTAGTTAGGATTCATGCATGATTTCTAATTAGCTTCTTTCTTTGGCTCAAAGTACTCGGTAAGTGTTTATGCTTTAGCATCCTTGCATGTGTGTGAGTGACTGCCATGATAGCATGCTTACCATGAGGCTATGTGCTTATGTGATATAACTGCCTAAATGCCTGTAGGTGAAGGTTGGATTATTTGAATTGGAACAATTCATCGATTGCGAGTTTTAAGCCCACTTGAGAGTGGCAAATCACCATGTTTTCTAAGCCCACTTGAGGGTGGCAAAATCCGCATTTTAGCCTACTTGCGAGTAGCAAACCGTTTTCAAAAACAAACATGAGATGTTTTGTTCCAACTTAGGCAATCCAGTCTATACTTGTATGTTGTGCGCATCACATAGTAATTCTAGGCTAATAAACCGGAATGAGAGCACATGTGTTTTCAAAAACTCGATATTATGTCTAGTAGTGGCCGATCTTCGATCGGGCGAGCGGGGGTGCTCATGAAATGATCTTCCCCAATCGTACCCAAGTTCCCGAGCTGAGGCAACTTTGGTGATGACGGACACGTGGCCTTAGGCACGAGTCAGGGTTTCCTAAATTCCCCTAAAACAAAATATTTAGGTGGCGACTCTATATCTGGCAAAGCAGTCCATGTTTGGCACTTCTTTCTAAAAATCTGTTTTTCAAAGCGATTTGTCGGATTTGGACTCTTTGGTGATTTATCGATCTCGCATTGCACTTTGCGGGATTAGATTCAGAACCATGACATTTGAGTCTGAACTGTAGTGAGCCCAATGAACAAAACGGGATTTCTCCCGGGACGTTCGGGGACGTCTACATCGAGCGGAGCTCTTTTGTCTGCATATCCGCTCGAGCATAAAAAGCCACGCTCGAACGGGACCCCTGTTTTCTGAAAATTTTGAAAAGTGTTTTAAAGTGCATCTTTGCATCCTCTTTCCATCCTAAGCATTCTTAGGCCATGTTTAAGGCATCTTATTGAGGATATTGATGTAGAACCACACCAAGTCAAGATAAGGACTAAGCTGTTGATTCCCAAGTGTGTAACTTAGTGTGCGTTTGTTCTATAACTGTGTAGGGTTGGCATCCGAGGATGCTCATTAGCTGCTTATAGCCCAGTGCTCTGTGAGTAACAATGTTGTAAAGATATGTTCAATTATGATTATTTTATGAACGATCAACTGTACTACTTCTTGAAACGTTATTGTTTAATGAATGAATTTTTGTCCTATTTGTAAACTGTATTCGTGGCATCCTTAGCAACTTACTGTTACTGTACTGTTACTACTACTGTTATAGAGATCTCTCTCGGTTCCAATGTTGGAACCATTACTGTTTACTGTTATGATGGCCATCAACTGACTGTTCGGTCTGTTAAGACCTACTATACTGTTTTGCTATTGGATGTACCATAAATAACTGCTATGGTTTCTAAGTGATTGATATGACTGTTTAAATAATGAAAGGACATTCATTCTTAACCTCTTTACATAACTGTTATTCACTGGGCTTTAGCTCACTGCTTATATATATATGTAGGTGTCCAGGCACCGGACTGGAGCTAGGAGCGTCGAGTTAGCTCTGTTTTGTCTAAGCCAACCATTGTGCCTCACCTTGAGGTTCCAAGCTCGTTCAAGCCACGACTGTTTTTGGTGTGTTCAGATTCACCCTTCTGTTTCTGTTTTGTAATAGATGAATAAGACTTGACTGTATAGTCGGTTAGGGATTTGGTCCCTGACATGGATGTTGTATATATGTCGCATGTATATATGTTTTGGTTATGAATATAGTTTGTTTATAAAAGTCTTTTCGCATTTAGACTACCACAGCTCATTAGACACCTTTTATTTACTGTTTTGGCTTCCGCCAGCCCCTTTACTCTGTATTACTATCATTACTGTTAAGCAGGCCTTCGGTAACCACGGATTACTGGCCGGTTGCGATGCTAAACCCATAGGGCGGGTTTGGGTCGTGACAGAGTGGTATCAGAGCGATACCAAGCACGAGTTATACCGTACACACGTGTCCAAATAAGCTATAGGATGTCTTAGAAAAGTAAATAGGGCATCGCATGAGCATGAGAAAGTGTGTGTGGCCATGACATGAATATATGTGCTAATACGTTAGTGTGCTTAAGTAAGCAATTTCCTATGTTTATTATTACCATATTGCCTATAGTGAAATGGACAATGCATGAAATACTGATGAATCCGAATCATCTAAGGCAAGGATGGCAAGATTAGAAAGAACGGTTGAACTGTTGACTGAGGCCTTGAGGCTACAACAGAACCAATAGCCCCCACCTCCTCCAATTCAACCGGAGCAAAATGTTAATGAAGATATAATTGCCTTGACACAGGAGTTCAGTAAAATGAAACCACCATCCTTTCAAGGAGGCCTTGAACCGTTAAAGGCTGAAGCATGGGTTCTAGAAACAGAGAAATTATTTGAAGTGTTTCCGTGTTCCGAAGCACACAAGGTATTGCTGGCTACCTTTACTTTACAAGAAGAGGCCAGAAGGTGGTGGATGCTTGTTCGTGACACCAATACTGCTTTGACTTGGGCTCAATTTAAAGAAACCTTCTTTGAAAAATACTTTCCTCAGTGTGTCAGGGATCGCAAAGTGACTGAGTTTGAACAATTGAAACAAGGTACTATGTCAGTGGCAGAGTATGAATCAAAGTTTACTGAACTCGCCAGATACGCGCCACACATGGTGGACACTAATTACAAAAAGGCCAGGAAGTTTGAAGGCGGCCTTAATGTAGAGATACTTGACAGAATCAATGTGCTGAAGTTACTGAAATATGTGGATGTTCTTGACCGGGCGATAATAGCTGAGTCGAACATCGAGGCATTAAAACAGATCGAAACACCAGCGACTGAATGGCGTGGTAAGAGATGGGGTTTTAAGTTTAAGAAAGGTCGAAGCAGTCCATTGAACAAAAAGCAAAATACAGGGTCAATAACCAGTTCCAGTCAGGGAAACAATTCCATACCACCTTGCTCTGAATGTGGAAAAAGGCATAAGGAGGTTTGCTATAAAATCTCTGGTGCTTGTTATAGGTGTGGCAAAGTGGGTCACATGGTTAAAGACTGCCCTTCCACTTCTCAAGGCAATAGTAAAGCTGCAACTAGCGCAGCAGCATCAATTGTTGCACCGAAACCCAATCCCAAAGCTACCGAAAAGGAGCCTCTAAGGCAAGGACGAGTGTTCGCACTTGTACCGGGAGATGTGCAGAATACCGAGACCGTTGTGTCAGGTATACTCTCAATCTGTACTCAAAATGCTTATGTTCTGATTGATTCAAGGTCTACACATTCATATGTCTCGCATGCTTTTTCGCGAAAACTACATAGACCACTGGAACCCATGAATTATTTGTTAGCTGTATCTTCACCTGTTGGGGGATCCATGAATTGTGCTTATATGTACCCTGCATGTGAAAATATTATTGGGGATGTCCATTTGTAAATTGATTTACTGCCTTTGAATATTGACCATTTTGATGTAATTTTGGGAATGGACTGGTTAACAAAATATCATGCTACCATAGACTGTGTAACAAAGCAAGTTGTTTTCCGTCCACCTGGTTTACCTGAATTTGTGTTTAACGGAGTTGGTGTTGTACCTCCCCCATATCTGATTTCATCCATGAAAGCATTCAAACTGACTAAAAAGGGGTGTAAAGGGTATCTATGTTGTATATTGACCGTACCTACTGATACTAAAGCTAATGTGGACAGTATTCCTATAGTCAGAGAATTCCCAGATGTTTTTCCAGATGATCTACCAGGGGATTTGATTGATAGGGAGATAGAGTTCACCATTGAAGTATTACCGGGTACACAGCCAGTTTCTAAAGCTCCGTACAGAATGGCACCTACTGAATTGAAAGAACTGAAAATTCAGCTGCAAGAATTGTTAGATAAGAAGTTCATCAGGCCCAGTACTTCGCCATGGGGCTCTCCAATTTTGTTTGTGAAAAAGAAAGATGGCTCATTGAGACTCTGCATTGACTACCGTGAACTGAACAAGGTAACAGTGAAAAACAAATACCCACTGCCTCGTATTGATGATTTATTTGACCGGTTACAGGGTGCTCAGGTCTTTTCGAAGATTGACCTTAGATCCGGATACTACTAGTTGAAAGTCAAACCAGAGGACATTGAAAAGACTGTCTTTCGAACGAGGTATGGATATTACGAATTCCTTGTTATGCCTTTCGGAGTTACTAATGCACCTGCTGCATTTATGGGCCTTATGAATAGAATTTTCAAACCATTCCTCGATGAATTTGTAGTTGTTTTCATAGATGACATTTTGATTTATTCCAAAAGCACGGAAGAACATGAACATCATTTGAACATTGCTTTACAGACCTTAAGAGAACAGAAACTGTATGCAAAACTGACAAAGTGTGAATTTTGGCTTGATAATGTTATGTTTTTGGGACATGTGATTAGTAAGGATGGCATTACAGTTGACCCACAGAAAATTGAATCAGTGGTTAATTGGCCTAGACCGACTAATGTTACTGAAGTTCGAAGCTTCCTAGGCTTAGCCGGGTACTACAGAAGATTTGTGAAGGACTTCTCCAAAATTGCCCTACCATTGACTTAGTTGACCCAAAAGGGAAAACCATTTGACTGGACCGATCAGAGGGAATCAGATTTCCAAGAACTGAAGACTCGACTTGTGACTGCACCGGTTCTCACCTTACCCTCAGGTACGGATGGATTTACTGTTTTTAATGATGCTTCTTACAAGGGTTTGGGATGTGTCTTAATGCAGAATGGTAAAGTTATTGCATATGCTTCCCGACAACTAAGACCGTATGAGAAAAATTATCCAACCCACGACTTAGAACTTGCTGTAGTAGTGTTTGCATTGAAAATTTGGCATCACTATCTTTATGGGGCAACATGTGAGGTGTACACAGACCACAAGAGTTTGAAATACTTCTTCACATAGAAAGAACTGAACATAAGACAGCGGAGATGGTTAGAACTGATAAAAGACTACGACTTGCAAATTTTGTACCATCCAGGGAAAGCTAACACCGTTGCTGATGCACTAAGCCGGAAGTCAATTGGGAATTTAGCCTGTTTACTCACTGAATGGAAAGAACTGCTATGCGACCTTAAAAAGTTTGAAGTTGAGATTGTTTTGCGTGAACAAGGTGGAACCTTAGCCGCTATGTCTGCTCAACCGGCACTGATTGAGGAGATTAAAGAAAAACAGCAACATGATGACTTTTTGAAAAAGGTCATTGATGAACGAGAGTCCAAACCGAGGCCGGACTTTAAATTTGAGAACAATGTGTTGAAATTCCAGGGAAGGTTGTGTGTACCGAATGATTCTGAACTGAAAAGACGAATTCTGCAAGAGGGCCACAATTCGAAACTGTCTATCCATCCAGGAAATACGAAAATGTACCAAGACTTGAAACTGAATTTCTGGTAGCCGGGAATGAAGAAAGAGATTGCCGACTTCGTATTGAAATGTTTACATTGCCAACAAGTTAAAGCTGAACATCAACGACCCGCAGGCTTACTGCAGCCCTTACCAATATTGGAGTGGAAATGGGAACATATCACTATGGATTTCATTGTTGGTTTACCTCACTCCAGTAAAGGTATGGACTCAATTTGGGTTATTGTTGATAGATTGACTAAATCTGCTCACTTCTTACATGTCAAAACAATTTACAATGCGGACAAATTGGCTATAATTTATATTGATGAGATTGTTAGATTGCATGGAGTGCCTGTGTCCATTGTTTCTGATAGGGACTCAAAGTTTACATCGAGATTTTGGCAAAGCCTACAGACAGCATTGGGTACTGAACTGAGACTGAGTAGTACATACCATCCTCAGACAGATGGCCAGTCAAAAAGAACCATTCAGACTCTAGAAGATTTACTGTGAATGTGTGTCCTTGATTTCCAAGGAAATTGGGAAAGCCATTTACCTTTAGCTGAATTTGCCTACAACAACAGCTTTCACTCGAGCATTGGTATGGTGCCTTTCGAGGCTTTGTATGGCAAAAAATGCCGATCTCCTATTTGTTGGGCAGAAGTTGGAGATGGGCCTTTGCTTGGGCCCGAAATTGTACATGAGACTACCGAAAAAGTGAAACTGATTCAACAGAGATTGAAAACTGCACAAAGTCGACAGAAAAGTTATGCGGATGTCCAAAGGCGAGACAGGGAATATGAAGTAGGTGATCATGTTTTTGTTAAAGTGACACCAATGAAAGGGCAGACTCGTTTTGGAGTCAAGGGTAAGCTAGCGCAGAGATATGTCAGACCGTATGAAATCATTGAGAAGATTAATCCGGTGGCGTATCAAGTAGCGTTTCCTCCTAAAATGGAGCATATGTATAATGTCTTCCATATTTCAATGCTGAGGGATTATCTTCGGGATCCCTTCCATGTGATTGAGCCTACCCGTGTAGTGCTAAGTGATGACTACACTTATGAAGAACGGCCTATTCAGGTTGTAAACCGACGAATCAAGAAGTTGAGAAATAAAGAAATTCCGTTAGTGAAAGTGGACTGGCAAAACCATGGTGGCGTTTATGCCACTTGGGAAGGGAAGACGATATGATGAAGAGATATCCTGAATTGTTCCCACTGAATTCGGTATTCTTCCAAAATGAAGGTAATTCGAGTTTGGCGGACCAAACTCTTCTTAAGGAGGGAAGACTGTGACAACCCTCGCCTCTGATTAATGCTAAATTGTGACTGAGAATGATAAGTAACTGATTTGACTGAAATTCTGAATTGATTGCAAGAGTATATTGATTTACTTGCATTTCTACCTGTTTGTCATTTGATTGATCTATTCATGTTTTAATTTCGAACTGCAAATTGAAAGCCTTATCGGCGGCCGAATCAGAAATTGATTAGTGTTATGTGTTAATTAGAATTTATGTGATTTTATGGTAGATTTAATTAAAATCCGATTTGGAACGATTAAATTAGATTAAATAATGCTAAAATTACATTAGTTGGAGTTATTTACAATATTGCCATTGAGTGGCCATTTTCTATAACATTGTTTGGCACCTTTATACATCATTTTATTCAGCCTTTTTCTTAGACCCAAACCGTGGGAGAGAGAGAGAGAGAGAGTTAGGAGAAGTTTGGAATTCATCTTGAAATCTTGTTTGAATCTAGAGGAATTGAAGAGAGATTGCATAATTGAGCTTCTATACTTGGAATTCAAGACCTAAGGTAGAGATTTCATCCTATCTCATTTGTATATTTGAGTTGTTCTTGCATGGTTCATGGGATTATTGGAGATTAGAGTCAAATTATGGTTTAAAGTGTTGAATTGAGAATTAATCCATGCATGCATGTACATGTTCTTGGAATTTGAGGTTGTTTTCATAGAATCCTCACATGCATGTCCATTTTCTAGTTGTAGTTCATGAATTCATCATGTTTTTAGAAGGATTAACTCATTTGATCATGTGTTAGAAGCTTTGAATTCAATTGAACACATGCATGTTAAACGTATATCTTGTTCTTGAAGTTTATTTGAAATTCGTGTCTAGTTGACTTACCCTTGGGCTTTGATTTTTCAAATTGATCTTCAAAACATGTTATATTATGGGTTTAAAGTGTTTTTCCAGAAAATTGGCCCAAAAGGATCGAATTTGAGGCTTTTAAAGTTGAGTTTTGTGCTTGGGGATGAATCTGGAAATTCTAGATTTTGGACCCACGCTCGAGCGTAGGACTTCACGCTCGAGCGTACACTCTGAGTCGTGCATCTCCGCTCGAGCGTGGAAAGTCACGCTCAAGCATGAAATGCATATGCCCAGAAGTTCCTGTGTTTTACAGTCCGCTCGAGCGAGAAGCGAGAACCTGCGTCTCACGCTCGAGCGGAGGTTGAGCGTTCGTCGATCTTGAATTGCATGCATCCAGTACTTTTCATGTAGTTTGCAGTCCGCTCGAGCGAAGGAAGTCACGCTCGAGCAGAGCTCCTTTGTCTGCATATCCGCTCGAGCGTAGAAAGCCACGCTAGAGCGAGACCCCTATTTTCTGAAAATTTTGAAAAGTGTTTTAAAGTGCATCTTTGCATCCTCTTTCCATCCTAGGCATTCCTAGGCCATGTTTAAGGCATCTTATTGAGGATATTGATGTAGAACCACACCGAGTCAAGATAGGGACTAAGTTGTTGATTCCTAAGTGTGTAACTTAGTGTGCGTTTGTTCTATAACTGTGTAGGGTTAGCATCCAAGGATGCTCATTAGCTGCTTATAGCCCAGTGCTCTGTGAGTAACAATGTTGTAAAGATATGTTCAATTATGATTATTTTCTGAACGATCAACTGTACTGCTTACTAAAACGTTATTGTTTAATGAATGAATGTTTGTTTGTCCTATTTGTAAACTGTATTCGTGGCATCCTTAGCAACTTACTGTTACTGCTACTGTTACAGAGATCTCTGTCGGTTCCAATGTTGGAACCACTACTGTTTATTGTTATGATGGCCATCAACTGACTGTTCGGTCTGTTAAGACCTACTGTACTGTTTTACTATTGGATATACCACAAATAACTGCTATGGTTTCTAAGTGATTGATATGACTGTTTAAATACTGAAAGGACATTCATTCTTAACCCCTTTACGCATATGTTATTCACTGAGCTTTAGCTCACTGTTTATATTTATATGTAGGTGTCTAGGCACCGGGCCGAAGCTAGATGCGTCGGGTTAACTCCCTTTTGTCAAGCCAACCTTTGTGCCTCACTTCGAGGTTCTGAGTTTGTTCAAGCTAAGGCTTTTTGGGGTGTCTCAGCTCACCCTTCTGTCTCCGTTTTATTGTACTATTTAAGACTTGCACTATACTGTTATGGTAGGGATTTGGTCCCTAACCTGAATGTCTGTATATGATGTATGTATATACTGTTTTGGTTTCGAATGTGAATATGTTCAGAAAAGTCTTTTTGCATTTAGACTGTCACAGCTCATTGGACATCTTTTATTTACTTTTTGGCTTCCGCCAACCCCTTTACTCTGTATTACTGTCATTACTGTTAAGCGGGCCTTCGGTGATCACGGATTACTGGTCAGTTGCAATGCTAAACCCATAGGGGCGGGTTTGGGTCGTGACAAAAATGATATCCATCTCGTTACTCCATGCTAGTAAATCATAAAACTAATGTCTTAAAGCTATCATTACTACTCTCTAATACATCAATCTATGTCAACTATATCAAATGTCTGTCAAGTAGTTATATTAGGTCCTATGTTGTCTTTGAATTTTTGAATGCGGCTAACATATGCATTCTCTCATTCTGATGCACAAGGGTGATGGTGAACTTGCCAAAGCACGGCAATGGGAGGAACTGGATGACCGGCCTCCAAAAATACCTGCACCTATATCCAAAAAATTACATATCTTTACCAAATACATAAAATTTGCAACTACACAAATATTAGACAACAATGTTCGGTTATTTTCATAACTTATACCTGCACAAAATGATTTCCATTGACAAATCCAATGGCAATCACACGACGATCAACGAGGGTTACTGGCGGTGATCTTAAAGGTAAGAAAGTGAGACACTGTTGCAATGACAAGTGGTACAAGACTACATTATAAAATGATGCAATAAGGTGCCCCATGTCAGGCATAGTCATCCAACGATCAAAGCCTAGGCTATCTTCAAAATATTAAAGAATGTGTGTCAGCTCCTCAACCCTCTTATGCGATTCGTGTAGTACGACGTATTCATCTCTGTGATTATTCAATTCAAGTAGCAAATCATGCTTAACTTGCACCCAGTCATTCTCTCAAAGACCAAGTAAACCCGCAATAGCTCTAAAACCACAATTGCCATCACCATCTACATACTTCATCAACTTTATGAATGGTATTAACATAGGTGGGAAGTCACTAGCATATGCATTTGGTAAACTTGTTCTTGTATGATATGTCTTTGTCTTCACATTCCGCTTCTTCTCATGCACTTTTGAAGCTCTCTTTTTCTTTGACTGACTGGAAGTTAATGTGCTCTGGCTATCATGGCCATTATCAAGCAACTCAAATGCACACGGGTCACGACGACAAGATATACTAATTTTCTTATGTCCTCGACATGGATTAGGTTTCACATCAAGCTTAATAAGAAAAGTGCTCGTTGGATTTGCAATTTTTCTCAACTTCTTTAACATATCCAATTGAGTGGCAATATCAGACTCATTGAACCGCTTCAAAATCATCTCAAGTTCTAGGATACAAGTCAATTCCAACTTTTCAACCTTCGGATTATGCACACATATAGTAAGTCGCGTCCAATGTACATATATGCTACTGAATGGAATAGAACGGCCTTGTCTCATGTAATCTGCAATCTAATGAGCACAAGGTAAACCATGCGTAAGCTTAAGAACACACCCACATGCTGTAACATCAATTCCAACTGAATTTGCTCTCTTACTCTCTGCCAACACGTACTCCAATGCACAAATAGACACATTACCCCAGAGCTCTCTGAATTGAGAAGGTTTGAATTAATGTTGCACAGTTGTCAAACTCTTCTCGAATGATGCTTTAACTTGAATGTGCTGCAACTCAAGTAGACAATGTATTTTTTCAAATGAAATCTCAAATGTCATTTGACTTGAACCTAATTGCCTCTTCAATCTAGCATGAGCACTCTCAACCCTGTTCATATGGATGTAAACCAAAATAGTCAAGCATAATAATTAAAAATAACAATATGATTTATAATGAATTAAAAAAAAAAAAACAAATCTTACTGATTAGTTGTAACATTGCCAAAATGCATACACATGTCTGTATGTACTGTAATGAATTTTTCTTTATACGGATTCAACCAACTCACAGTAACATACTTGATTGCCTCCGAATAGTTATTGAAATCCTTATGTAGTATTGCAAGGTGATCATTATATTCCTCTTCAGTCGATGACAATATCAAATAGTTCCATGCAGTGTTAAACTTGTCCCATTTTTCTTTTGTCTCAAACATTTTCTTGCATTTTGTCAACACATTTTTATTAATATGACAATGACATAAAAAATGTCGAGCATTCGAAAAGGTGTTGTTAATGGCATTCATCAAAGCAAGCTCTCTGTCTGTGACAATGACTTTAGGTAAAACACTGTCGTCCATAAGATCACGCAATGTTTGTAACACCCATGCATAATTATCAACCCGCTCAGTTTGCAAGTATGCAATAGCCACGGAGAATGTCATATGAGTTGATGTCACTCCCACAATTTCAAGAAGAGGAAGCCGATATCTATTCATCTTATATGTGCAATCCATAATCAACACACAAGGGAATGTACGAAGCAAATCCAAACTCACCGGATGTGCCCAAAACAAGTCTGTGACAGTCATAGAGCCTTCCTCGCATTGATGACGCTCAATGTACTTATGTTTCGCTAATTCACCCAGCAGTTGTTGCATTTGGGATCTACCAACTTTTTGTAGAACCCTACATCGATGTCGTACATTGTAAACTATCTTCATTGTGCTCATATTAAGGGTATCCCTCTGTTTGAGTGTAATGAGTATCTCTTTTGGTTTTATTAGGCTCTTTAACATATCTATTAACAACGACTTTTCATTAGCTGACAATCTCCCTATATATGAATTTCCTTGGAGATGCTCCGCAGCTGGATGATTATACAGCCCGCAAACTACATTCAATGTCCATTCATCGTTTGTTTTCAACTTGAATGCCTTCAAATCAAATAAACATTTGCACTTCTTCGTACCAGTTTGTCTCAATAAGTCTTTTAAGCCATCTTTTAACTTTTTACACGATCTATACTTCTCACTCCGCTTACAAGCAAGATAAATTCTTGGGTCTCTTACAACTGCCACCATAGTCCGACGTCCTTATAATAATAACAAAGCCATTTATCCTTCCAATGTCACGTACCCAAGTGAGCAATTCATCTTTGTTGTGGAAAACCTATATATAATGTCACACAACTTTCATAAGAACAAACTAAACAAACAAACTAATACAAATTATGAACTTACAAATTTTATGTTAAAAGTTACTCGTTTAGCTGTAAAATGACTAGTACAATCCACCATAATATCCGATCGAACCTTAGTTTCTTCAGTGCATGCCATCTAAAAAGGAGAGAGGAAAAATTTCATTCGGTTTTACAAAGCTGAAATAAATAAATAAAAAATTCAACACTACGGGGCCAAAAATAAAACAAAAAATCGACACTAAAAAACAAAAATAATAAACAATTTCGACACTATATAGCCAAAAAAATTAATTATATTCGGCACTTAAGTACCGAAATAAATTAAAAACTCAGAATTGAAGTGTCGAAATATATAAAAATATTTGGAACTTTCGTATCGAAATATTAATGTTATTTTGGCAGTTGATTTCCTAATTGATTGCTAAAATTTGGCATTGAGACTTCGACTAAAAAACGCAAAAAAAACAAAAAACTATTACATGATTTTACCTTTTTATCATTGATTTTGCTGTCACCATTAC
Source organism: Camellia granthamiana (assembly GCA_036172215.1). Taxonomy (NCBI): domain Eukaryota; kingdom Viridiplantae; phylum Streptophyta; class Magnoliopsida; order Ericales; family Theaceae; genus Camellia; species Camellia granthamiana. The sequence continues at coordinate 314,473 of JAXFYN010000329.1, read as the reverse complement.
TTGAGTTTGAACTTTCATAGGTTTGCAACTCTCTTCCATATCAAAATCAAGTAAAAATTGTGGAACTAATAATTAAACGATGTAAATAATCGAGTATAAACCTAGAGATTAAAGCAATATGAAAGATGTTTTAAGAGTATTGCTCTTTGCAAGTAACAGAGGAGTACAAAGTGTATAACAAGCAAAGTGACCACAATAGAAAAATTAGGGTTTAATTGTTTACATTCAAAAGGTGTATATTGAGATATTTTTGTTCCTAAAAGATATGTACAGAGAATTTTTGTATATAATATTAGGGGTGTTGATAGATGTCTATTATAGTAATTTTTAATTAGGATATAATTATCATTAAGTTAATTTTTCATTAAGTGTGTGCCTTGAGTTTATTAGGTGGGTGGAAATAGAATTTCCTTTGGAAAGACAGAAGTTGTGATTGTGAATACCTTGGTGAGCATGAATTAGTATCACGTGTGAGACGATTATAATTTATCAATTGTGGCCAATAGAGACTCCCAACATCTTACTCCATAAAACATCGTGAAAAGTAAATACACTAGTACAATGTAGTCTAAAAAAAAAACAAATAACATAAAACAAGAGCTAACCTGTGGTTGGCTTAAAGATGAATTTTGAGCATTTGTGATATTGCTTGAATGACCAATAGTCTAAATAAGTTGTAAAATTTATCAATACATTATACAATTTATAAAAAATAATAATAATAATAATAAATAAATAACATAAAACAATAGCTAACCTGTGGTTGGCTTAAAGATGAATTTTAAGCATTTGTGATATTGCTTGATTGACCAATAGTCTAAATAAGTTATAAAATTTATCAATACATTATACAATTTATAAATAATAATAATAATAATAATAATAATAATAATAATAATAATAAAAAAAAATAATAATAAATAGCATAACATAAATAATAATAAATAAATAACATAAAACAATAGCTAACCTGTGGTTGGCTTGAAGATAAATTTTGAACATTTGTAGTGTTGCTTGATTGACCAATAGTCTAAAGAAGTTAAAAAATTTATCAATACTTTACACAATTTATAAAAATAAATGCATGTCGTTTGAAATTTCAAAAGTACATAGGTATTACCTTACTAAGGCGGGTAGGTTGTAAAATAACTTTTGTCTTTTTATTCATTATCTTATGCCAAGGTTTTAATCTACCCCTCCCTTTGTGTCAAACATCTTTCTTCTTTATGCCCTTAACTTGTGCAAAGTTGGGGTGATCCATATTTAATTCGTTGGTACCAAAATTTCCAACTCCTTTCATCATATTATTTATTTTTACACATAATTCCTTAATCCCTTCATCAACCAATTGATAGGCAGGTTTGCGCATAGATGCTTGAGTTGCTAGTTTCACCATTCTTGGACAAAGATCTCTATAACGTGCTAATATTAACAACTTCGGATCATCCTTATCCACTATGACATTTTTCTCTTCAACTTCACAATCTTTTGCATCCAATCTACATCGGCCTAATATAAACCTTTCGGGAATTTCCATAACATTCATTCTATCAAGTGCTTTGATTGCATGACTAGATAAAATTCCAAAGTTCTCAAATTTCTTACAAGTACAATGTATTTCTCGACAGCTTTTTTCTCCTCTTAGCCCAGTAACTTCCACCCTACCCTCCATAATATACTCTTCATCATTACCATACAAGCCAATCACGCACTTAACTTCTCCTTCTAACTCATGGAATTGCTTCACTTGACAACAAAGGGACGTATCTAACTCATAATGAAATAAATTAAAGATAGGAGGGGTGTACAAACTCGCAACTTGGATTAAAATGGGAGACTTTTTCAATTTCATTCTTGGCAACTTTTGTCTAGAATCATATATTGCAGAAATTTCCTCATGCCGCTTATCTACAACAATCTAATTGAAGTAAGTAAAGAATTGAACAATGTTATGATCACCTTTCAAATATCCCCTTAATGTTCTATTTAGACTTTCACTAAGTTGTGTGCTTCGCATTTCTCCAGTAAATAACCACTTCATATGCACATGCACCCACTGCTCTCTTTTTCTCCAAGTTCTTTTCATCCACTCATTCTCTTGCAAGTTGTATTTATCAATCAAAGAATTTCGAGCTTCAATTAATTCATGCTCATTCTCGTAGTCATAAATGCAAGCTTTAAAATCGCTACTAAATTTTGAACCACTCTTGAACAAGTAACCTAATTGCTTCAAAGCATTTTCCAACAGGTGAAAAGTGCACAACCCATGAAAAACCTCAGGCATGATTTGTGAAATTGCCTTAGCCATTGCTTGATCTTGGTCTGTGAAAAAACTAACAGGTTTTTTTCCCGACATTGCATCCAAAAAAGTTTCAAATAACCATGCAAATGACTCTATAGTTTCATCATACAATAATGCTGCACCAAAAATCACTATCATTCTAAAGTGGTTAAAGCCAGAAATAAAGCAAGTGGATGGTACTCCTTATTTGTTCGAAAAATTGTGTCGAATGACACCGTATCACCAAAAAGCCCACAATTTGTTATCATCTAATGATCAGCCCAAAAAATATTAGTAATCATCTCATCTACATCCAATTGAATGGCATAGTAAAAATATGGATTTTCTGCCACTTGCTGTTGGAAATATCTTAACAAACTCCTTGCTTCACCATACTGCAAGTTTCGTTGTCTTTTTACACGTAAATAGGTTTTCTGATCCTCCGCGTGAACCCTACAAATTCCTTCCTTCTGCTATAGCACTAATAAGATCATGTGAAGCCTTAAAAGATATTCCAATCTCATCAGCTATATTAATATTTATACCATGAGCATCACATACCTTTTACTAAGATGACATCAAATGAGTACATTGAGGAAGATGCAAAGGGCGGTTGTGGTTGTTATCAAACTTTGACACAATCCACTTCGACAAGTCCTGCTTAAAAGATATATGCATAAATGCTTTACAATTTGTTCTTGTCTCACTTTGCGGATTTTTTTATCATCGTGTACCTTTTATCTTTTTCCCTCTCTCCCTCCTTACAACAAACAAACTTTCTACTAGTCATAACACCATCTTTCTTGTTTTTGTTACAATAATCTCTTCTAATACTAAACCCCACAATTCTTCTGTATTCATTATAAAACTCATATGTAGCTTCTTTTGATAGAAACTCCATACCAAGATATGGTGATTTATCCTTGGCCAACTCTCTCATTTCTTCAATGCATCCCTCAAGTCCACCATGATCCATTATACCATCCTCCATTTCAACACTAACAAATATGGGGAAAAAATTTAAACGAAACAAGAATCTGAGCAAAAAAGTTATTAATTAATTTTAAATGCTAAGTAATTAAACAATTCAATAAAATCTAATAAATCAATTAGTAATGTAAATTAATTAAAAGGATAGGGAAGAGGGAAAAAAAGATCTATAATTTGTACAGTAACATTGAAAATTTATTGTGTCTAAGTAGATTATAATATACAATTGCAAAATTATATTAGAATTAGTATATTATATAATATAGGGAATCTTTTGGCAGACACGCTTAAAGATGTGAATCATATGCCCTCTTATTATATAAATTTTTGATATATGTTTTGTATTTTTGATTAAAAAATTAAATTCACATTTTATAATAAGGTTATAGAATTTTTTATTGAAACTTTTTTTAAACCATAAAAGGCATGACATTATTACAAAAATACATAACATTGTTATAAAAATGTGTAATATTTTCACAAAAATACATAACATTGCTATAAAAAAAAAATTGTGAATTACAAATTATCGTAACTCCTTAAAAAAATTATATAATATTTATACAAAAAAACATAACATGTACAAAACAAATTACATAATAAAGAAATTTTCTTATAATATACAATTGTGTTTCTCAATCCATTCACAAAAAACAAACCAAACCATTATACTTGTTGAACCCACTAACACACTATACAAAATAAAATACAAAACATATATACATATATATGCATATAATATATATACATATCGATAGATACACATACATATACCAGTTTGTTGAACAATAATGGTCTGTAAATTCGGCAGAAGGACAGTGAAACAAAGACAGAGAACACTGTTCAGTCTGTTTGAGAGAAGACAAAAATGTTTTTAAAAAAAAATTACCTACTCCATGTAAAGTAGAGACGTTTTGCTTAAGGGGGATATAGAGAAGACGGCGACGTCCAACTAGGTTGATTGTTTTCTTTGTTATAATGAAAGAAGAATTAATGAAACCTTTACGTATAAAAAAGTAAAAAATAAATAAATAAATAAATAAGATAAAACGATGGCGTTTCAACTCACAGCAGGCACAACTGTGAGTTGTTCACAGTAGGGACCCCGTGTTCGAAATAATTATGATTCTAATTCTTACATTGTAACAACCCTGATCCATGATTAACATTAATTCATGCTTAATTACACCTAATAAATAATTGAAGTGAAATGTTGCATCATATGTTGCCTTATGCGTGTATATATCTGTTTAACATAGAAAGATCTGTTCACGTTTTCATTTCGGTTTGCGAATTGAAGGCTTTATCGGCATCCGATTCAGAAATTGACTTGATTTATGTGTTAATTACAATTTTAAGAATTTTATGGTAGGTCTAATTAAAATTCGATTTGGAACGATTAAATTGGATTAGTTTAATGCCCATTTGATTAATTTTATTAAACCATCACTAATTAACCTATATAAGGCCGCTACCAAGCCCAAGACTCCCTTTTAACTCTTTCATTTTTGAGCTCAACATGTGAAAAGAGAGAGAGAGAGGGAGAGATTGAAGTCAACATTAAAGGATGAAGAGAGTTAAAAAGAAAATATGGGAGATTGAAGAGAATTGAGGGAGTTTAGTTCCAACACTTGCTAACTCAAGGCTTAAGGTAAGAAATTCAATTCCTTAATTATGAATCTGAATTGCTTGGTGTAAGAATTCAAGAGGATTAGAAGATTAAACATAAGAATCAAGCTAAAATTTGAGAATAGTAACTCATATCATGCATGCATGCATATTTTCTCACATTTTGAGTTAATTTCCAAGAATTTCCTCATGCATGTCTTGAATTCACCTTTATTTTGGGAAATGATCAAGTTTTATGTTGTTTTGTAGCATTTGATCATGTTTTGAGGAGCTTAAGTTCAAAGAAATTCATGCATGTCATGTTCATGGATCATTCATAAATTTTAAATTGAATTTTTGGACAATTAGCAGGTTATTTGGCCGTGAATTCTTGAAAAGATTCTTAATTCGTGGTGTATTATGAATTTCTAAGTGTTCCTCAAGTTTTGGCCCAGAAAAATCAAGTTTTGATGCTTAAAGATTGAGTTTTGAGTTTTGGAAGCAAATCTAGAAATTCCAGAATTTTGCTTCCACGCTTGAGCGTAGGAGTCTACGCTCGAGTGACCACTCTGAGTACGTGCACTTCTACTCGAGCAACCACAAGTCCGCTCGAGCGTGAAATGCAAGCTCCTAGAAGTTCATGTGTTTTTGTAGATCGCTCGAGCGACAAAAGTCACACTCGAGCGAAGGTCTGAGTCTCACGCTGGAGCGAAGATCGAGTGTTCGTCGAGCGTGAAAATCAAGTAACTAGTACGTTTTCAAAGTTTACAGACTGCTTGAGCGAAGGAAGTTGCACTCGAGCGAACCTTTACGTTTTGCATGTCCGCTCGAACGAGGAAAGCCACGCTCGAGCGTGGACCCTGTTTTCAACAAGTTTTGAAAAATATTTTCAAGTACATTTTTGCATCCTCATTCTATCATAGGCATTCCTAGGCCAAGATTAAGACACCATAATGAGGATAAAGGCTAGAAACACACTAAGAACAATGAAATAAGTTATGTACACTCCGAGCGTGTGTTTCATTGTATGTATCTGTTATGTTATATAGGTTACGTGCCACAAGACATCTGATTTGCTTATTCTGTCTGTTTACCTTGGAGCCTCTGTTATTTGTGAGTAATAACTTTGTAAAGCTATGTTTAATTATAAGTATTTTCTGAATATTATAAGATGATCTGTTTCTGTATTATTTTCTGTATGAATGAATGGTTGTCCATTGTTCCTAAAATGTATTTGTGGCATTCTTAGCTTCAAATGACATCTGTTATCTGTTCTGTTACGTCCTAATTATGGGTCAACCATACGTCTCATGAGCCAACTGTTATGGATCCTTATGTATATGTCCCTTTATGGGCCAACTGTACATCTCATGAGCCAATTGTACCGTCTCCGTGCACGAAAGTCAATTGTATGCCTTTATGGCCGTTCCTTTATGGGTCAACTGTTTCTGCTAGTGCTAATGAATGTGCCACGTATGATTAACTGCAAGTTTTAATTATGAATACGACTCTAAAACTGTATCTATTATGTACTATGATTTCCGGATATAATTACGAATTCATTTTTGACAACTATTGAATTCTGTTTTCTGTAACTGTTATGGACAACATTCATTAAACCTCTTTACTCTGTTATTATTCACTGGGCTCTAGCTCACTATTTATATTATGTATGTAGGTGAGCAGGCACGTGACCAGGCCCAGAGTTGACGGCCTATGTTTCTGTTTTGTCAGCTAACTACTGTGCCTTTTGAGAAGGTTCCTTTTGAGAGTATTATGTCAAGGCTTTAGTTGAGCTTCTTTTGTATATCTGTACTTGGGCTAAGTACCCTTTGACCCTATCTGTGTAATTGAGTGACGTAAGACTAATGTATTTTTGACGTTACATCTATATGTATATAAGTTTGTTTTAAAAATTTCTGTCCCATGTATGTCTGCACAGCTTTATGGACTATGTTAATTTTGTATATTTGCTTTCAGCCCCTATCTTATGTTATCCTGTTCAGAGGCCTTTGGTAATCCAAGGATTACTGGCCGGTTACGACGCTAAACCCATATGGGCGAGTTTGGATCGTGACATACATTGACTCATATTAGAGGTTGATCCTTTACCCTTCCCTTTTGATTTGAACTTATCGGCTCTCCTCTATTAGAGGATCCATGAATTCCAGGTACCTGCAGTAATAGCAGGGATGGAAAAGACAAATAACTAACCAACTGTGTATGCCTTAAAGCCTGGATTCCTTCTCTAACTAGTAGTTGAATAAGGAATGATGCTTAACATGCCCTCCTTATTAGGATTTTTTGGATTAGAATTTAAAGAAAAATCTAGAAATGAAATCCCTTTATTTTCAATAGATATGTAATTTTCAATACGAATTTTTATGGATGAGGAGTATATGTGTAATTTAGTTGAATTATTTCACTAATTTTTATTTTTTTTTAATCTTATGTGTATCAATGTAGCAATTAAAAGTATATATATCATTGTATCATTGGCTCTTGTTTTCAATTTACAGAAAATTATTTTTTTACTTTTTATTTCTTAGAAATCAATCACAGAAATTAATCAAAAATTCAGATTCTGCAATTTGTTTTCCAACAACTTCAAAATAGAACAGAACATCCTGTTCTATTCGTGAACTCTTGGCTAAAACATGTTTCATGTTGGAGAAGCTAAATTTGACTTAAGTTTGTTGTTTAGTGAAAATTTTACAGATACAGCTAAATGTGTTTGCACAAGCTTAGAAGCTTTGACCCTTTGGAATCTTAGGCTATGTTTGGCACGTAAAGTTGGGGCTATTTTAGCCACAAAGGTCTCGTTTGGAGATTAAACATTTTAGTTAAAAAGTCATTATAATTTGTCACATCACTTTCTCTATTTTTCTGCACATCTTTTTGTAAAAAATTAAAAAGTTAATAAAATAGTATGTTCCCAAATGAGACCAAAAAGACAAAATAGGCTAAAAAACCAATAAGACAAAGGGAGTGTTTGGCAAGAAAGTTTTTAGCTTTTTTTAGGCTAAAATTTACAAAAATGACAAAATAAACTAAAATAGTTAATAAGACAAAATGTCACATCAGACTCATAATCATTTCACTTTTTCTCTCACAAATATCACGTCTAACTATAAAAAAATTCAATCATCTTCTCAAATACAAAAATTTTAGTCTACTAAAATAGCCAAAAACTAAAATAGTCTATTAAAATAGTAACTTCCTAAACACTCACAAAATATCACATTTAAACTATAATCATTTAATTTTTTCTCCCACAAAAGTTAAAAAAATTAAAAAACCCATCCCAAACGAGACTTTTTAGCCTAGGCTAAAATAGTCAAAAAAAAACCAACCCACTTTTCAAACAAAGGCTTAGATTGTGTTTTTGTAAATGGATGGTTTACATAAGGTTTTTGATACAGATAATAATTATAGAGTCTATTTGATTAAGTAGATTATAATATACAATTGAAATTATTAATATATAGAATTTATATTTTAGTATTTGGTTGAATTTTTATTATTTGGATTAAATTACAATGAAAATTCTATCTATCAAAATTAACAAATTTCTAATTGTATAACTAATAATGCATAACAAATATATAATTGACAAATATATAATTGAGGTTATATATTTTCATATATATTACAAAATAAATAAGGGCAAGGGAGGAGATTATTTGTTCATGCTAATTCAGCTTGATAACCAATCTTGAAGTTATGTTTTATTTATTTATTTATTTAATATTACTCTAACTACATCATGCTAGGTGTTACAGGGTCAATTTTCATTTTAAATTTCCAGCCTGCAATGACACTAAGTTACAGCACTTAGTCTCAACCAAACATGTACGAATTTCCCACTATGAGTTTTGTAAACAAGCAAGCATGCACAAACACATTACAAGAACCATTCCCAACCTTTATTACCACTGGATAATATAAGGATACATGAGTATTCGTACGGATAACATGATCTGTCTAAAACTCTCTATGCCTTAACATTTATAGGCATTTACAAATCAATTATAAGCAGTTGACACCCCCAACTGCTATGGTAAAGTCAAACCAACAAAGGCTATTGCAAAATATAACTTCTGGTAACCGCCTGGAACTGTCTTGGACTAGTCCCTTAATTTTAGCACACTTCATCATGATTTCTTGCAAGCCTAATTGCTAATAACTGCCTTGTCTGTCAGCTTTGCATCATGCCAATAGAACTGCTATGAACTGCCTATCCATCTCAGCTTTTGAACCTTCCTAAGTTTGACCCACGAAATTGTAAGTCTTGATCTGCAATTAAGTGTCAAGCCCACTGACTTGTCTGACCTAACAAGTCCATGCTACTAGCAGCATTCGGGCTAAGTATAGCCTTGCATTTGTCCACATTAAGCATCACTTGTCTTTGAGTCTTGTGGCATTGCCACTGCCACATTGTTACCTTGACTTAGGCATGCCTCCCTCATGCCTAACTTGGACGGTTGACATAGGTGTAAGATGCCACCGTATGCCAACCTAAGTGTCTAAGTCTTAAGGTGCTAACAAACCACCCCTACCAAAAAAAGTCGGCGTCCTCGTCGGTAAGGTTTCTAAGTACTCTGTAATCTGTTTCTCAAAAAGCAAGAGTCATATCCTTTTCCCAACTGGCATCCGCTTCAAGAGAACCCTTCCACTTAACCATGTAATGAGTTCTTCGATTTTTCTTGCTTTGCCAATCTGTCTTGTGATCCAAAATCCATTCCACTTCTTTGTCAATCTATTTTCTAATCACTGGAGGAGCGCGTTGAGCTTGCGTATGTGCTAGATTAACTTGATCCTCATGATAAGGTTTCAGGAAACTAACATGGATTATTGGGTGTATCTTTAATCGATCAGGCAACTTCAGCCTGTAAGCAACATTTCCCACACGTTTCAGAATTTTGAAAGGTCCATCGTACTTAGAAATAAGGCCACGGTGCGTTGTTTTACTACTTATCATTTTCCAAATCTATGGAGTAAGTTTCAGCAACACCCTGTCCCTCACTTTGAATTCCAATGGCCTTCACCCTTTATCAGCATACTTTTTCATCCGCTTGCTTGCCTTAGCCAAACTATCTTGTGCTTTATCTAGCATATCTTGTTTAGCCCTTGCAAATCGGTATGCTGTTGGACATCTACCTCCTGAGCCAGTCCTTGCCACTTCATACAGAGTAAGGGGCTATTGCCCCATGGCTAATTCAAATGGACTCATACTCGTAGCAGATGACTGGTGTAAATTATAACAAAACTGTGCACTATCTAATAGATCAATCCAGTTCCTCTGATTTGCAGTTACATAATGTCGAAGGTATTATTCCAACAAGGCATTTATTCTCTTAGTCTATCCATCCGTCTGAGGATGATTTGTTGTAGAAAACTTTAATTCGGATCTCATCAAGTTAAATAGCACAATCCAAAACCGCCCCGTAAATCTGGTATTCCTGTCATTAACAATATCCTCGGATAAACCAAAATACTTTACCATATATTTATAAAATAGGTCTGCTACAACATCGGCAGGATAAGCATGATGAGCAGGGATAAACACAGCATATTTAGAGAAACAATCAACAACAACCATAATAGAACGCATACCGTTCACCTTTGGTAATCCGAATATGAAGTCCATGGAAACAGATACCCAAGGCTTTGTTAAAATAGGCAACGGTTGCAACAGTCTAGCCGCCTTCTTTCTCTTTGTCTTGTCTAGTTGGCACACTAAGCAAGTTCTGACATAGGCTTTTACATCTTCTTCCATCTTTGGCTAACAATAAGAATGAGACATTAAAGCCATAATGCGTTGTTGTCCGAGGTAACCCGCCCATTACAGATCATGAGTTTTTCTAAGCAACTCCAATCTTAGTCCTCCAACACGAGGGACATATAATCTATCTCCTTTGCCGTGGAGCAGATCGTCTTCCAACCAATAGCGACGTACAGTGCCCTCCTTCACTTGCTGAGCGGGCCTTTGATATTCAAAATCAATTGCAGCACTTGTCTGAATCCTTTCCAACAATTAAGTTTCAATGTTTGATATCGCAGCGACATAGTTCATAATTTCCTTTTGACTTAAAGCATTAACAACCTGGTTGTGACGCCCAGTGTCACCATTCGAAGTCATACTCTTCAAGGAACTCTTGTCATCTGGCCTACCTTGGAGACAACTTCTTTTTTGTTTTGAAGAAAGTATTTACCACATTGTCCTTCAACACTACAAATTTGGTTCCTAACAGGTAAACTCTCCAAATTTGAAGACAATGCACAATCGCTGTCATTTCTTTCTCATGGGCAGAATACTTCTTCTTAGCATCATTTAACTTTCGACTCTCAAACACAACCGAGTGCCCCTTTTGCACCAAAACACCACCAATAGCCTTATTAGAAGCGTTAGTATACAATTCGAATGGAAGTTCAAAATCAGGTAACTGCAAAATCGGTTCACTTGCAACAGCAACTTTTAACTTGTCAAAGGCCGCTTGATAACTTTTATCTCATTTCCATGGTTAGTCCTTTTTGAGCAAGTCTGTGAGAGGTGCTGGCTTTTTTGAGTAGCCCTCAATGAACTTTCTATAATAATTAGCCAAACCCAAAAAAGATCGCAACTCAGCCACTTTGCTTGGTGCTTGCCAATCCATGATTGCTTACACTTTTCTGTTGTCCATTTTCACAAGGCCTTTACAAATCACATGCCCCAAGAACTTAATTTCCTGTTGGGCAAACTCACATTTTTCTTTTTTGACATACAAATGGTGTTCTTGTAACCGAGTGAACACCATCCAAAGGTGGATTAAGTGATCCTCTAATGACTCACTACAGATTACAATGTCATCCAAATAAACAACAACAAACCGATTGACATAATCATGGAATACATCATTCATAAGATCATAGAATGTAGCTGGGGCATTAGTTAACCTAAACGGCATTACTAAAAACTCAAAAGACCCATACCTTGTAACACATATAGTCTTTGACTCATCCCCTTCAGCCACTCAAACTTGCCAATAGCAAGCACGTAAATCCAATTTCGTGAAATAAGTGGCCTTGCATAATCGATTAGGTCTGCCACCAAAATGATTGGGTATTTGTTCTTTATAGTCACTTTGTTGAGAGCTTGATAATTAACACACATGCGCAAGCTTCCATCTTACTTCTTTTGAAAAAGCACTGGGGCACCGTAGAGAGCCTTGAATGGTTGAACCAATCCAATATCTAATAAGTCCATTAATTGCCTTCGCAATTCCGTGAGTTCCATTGGAGACATTTTGTAGGGTGCCTTCATTGGAGACTTGGCACCCAGAACCAACTCTATTTTGTGATTGGTGGCACGCTGTGGAGGAAGAAACTTTGATAACTCCGGAGGCATCACATCCTCAAATTCCCTCAACACATTTACCACTTCATCCGACACTTCTACCAACAGAACGAGTTTGATTTCCACCAAGGCAGCAAGATAAGTCTCTAAACCATTGTGCACTTGAATTGCTGAGAAGGTCTTCGTCTTCCTCTTTGTGCCCTTGCCTTTGTCTGATTTACTGCAACCAGCGACAAAGCAAGGCTTGTCTTCATCTAAAATAAGTATTCCACCCAATTATGGCATCAAAGTCACTTTTGCATTCACAAAAAAATCATTTCCTAAGATGACATCGATGATCTGTACTTTGGAAGCCATTCCTTGTACCGATGATCTGTACTTTGCATTCACAAAGAAATCATTCCCTAAGAAACAATCAAGTTAATCCGTCCAGTCCAATCTCCATTTATGATCTGTACTTTGGAAGCCATTCCTTGTACCGATTGAGCCACTGAATTTACTGCCTTGATTCGACTAGCACTTTGGGTAACTTGCAATTCGAAGGTTTGTTCAACCTTTTCCGATAGGAAGTTATGCGTGGCACCAATGTCTACCATTGCTGCAATGTCAGTACCTCTCAATGTCACCTTGATGTATATTAAACCCGTCATGAGGGCTGTGTCTGTGTGAATTGCATTGAGCAATTGCAAGGGGTTTACCCTAATTGGCCTCTCAGAATCCGACTCCCCTTTGTTATTTTCTATGACTATAACGTTAAGTTTCTTACACTTGGGACAATCCTTCGCTCTATGGGACCCATCACAAATGAAACACCTTTTGTTAGATTTCCCACTATTATTCTGAGAAGAGTCCCCTTTTTGCTTGTACTTGGAACCATCCTTACATTTCTTGAAACCAGACTTCTTCTCTCCAGTCTTCTTTTTCCCTTTTTTCTTGGATTTGCTGGTTTCACACATGGGTTCCTTGCTTAACTTGTTGTTAAGCAACCCGTCTGCCACAGCCATAGCAGAAGGCAAATCTTTGAAACCGAGTCTTCGAAGTTCCAATTGGGCCCAATTCTGCAACCCAGACATAAAGTTAAAAAGTTTATCTTCCTTAGACATGTTCTTGATGTCAAGCATCAATGAACTGAATTCTTTCACATATTTCCTCACTGATCTGGAATGCTTCAACCATTTCAAGGCGTCTCTTGCAACTTAAGATGTGTTGCAATGAAGGAATTGTTCTTTCATTTCCTTCTTAAGAGTCTCCCATGTCAAGATCTCTAGTTGAGCATCATCTCCGATACTTGTACGCCACCAAAGTTTAGTATCATCAATAAGGTACATGCTTGTGATGCTAACTTTCTCCCCTTCTTGCACATGAGCAACCTTAAAGTACTACTCCATGTCCCACCGAAAATTCTCAAGTTCGTTGGCACTTCAATTACCACCGAAAGCCTTAGGGTCAAGAACTTTGATTTTCGAAAGAGTCTCACCATAATTCGTATGCCCACAGACAACCTTCTTTACAAGGGTGAGTTCGTCAGTAACTTCTTGCAGTTTGTCTTTCTAAGCATCCGAAATGGCAAGCATATCAGTCATCACATCCTTGAACCGATCTGCTGTCGAGGTCTCAAGGGCAAGAAACCCAAAAGCCACAGCATCCAATCGATCCGTTAGCGAGCGATTCTCATCAGTAGGTTCACCCACGAGATTCTCTAACCGCGTCACTTTTTCCTTTAAGGCATCTATCCCAGACACCATTAGAGCACAACCTAGATCTGATACCAATTGTTACAGGGTCAATTTTCATTTTAAATTTTCAGCTTGCAATCGTACTAAGTTACAACACTTAGTCTCAGCCAAACATGCACGAATTACCCACTATAAGTTTTGTAAACAAGCAAGCATGCACAAACATATTACAGGAACCATTCCCAACCTTTATTACCATCGGATAACACAAGGATACATGAGTATTCGTATAGATAACATGATTTGTCTAAAACTCTATGCCTTAACATTTTATAGGCATTTACAAATCAGTTATGAACAGTTGACACCTTCAATTGCTAGGGTAAATTCAAATCAACAAAGGTTGCTGCAGAATATAACTACTGGTAAACCACCTGGAACTGTCTTGGACCAATCCCTTAAGTTTAGCACTCTTTGTCATGGTTTCTTGCAAGCCTAACTGTCAATAACTGCCTTGTTTGTCAGCTTTACATCATGCCAATAGAACTGCTATGAATTGCCTATTCATCTCAGCCTTTGAATCCTCATGAGTTTGACCCACGAAATTGTAAGTGTCAAGCCTACTGATCTATCTAATCCAACAAGTCCATGTTGCCAACAACATTCGGGCTAAGTATAGCCTTGCATTTGTCCACATTAAGCATCACTTGTCTTTGAGTCTTGTGGCATTGCTACTGCCACATTGTTACATTGACTTAGGTATGCCTCCCTAATGCCTGACTTGGACGGTTGACATAGGTGCAAGGTGTCACCGCATGCCAACCTAAGTGTCCAAGTCTTAGGTGCTAACACTAGGGTACTTGAATGGTTTGTTAGCTAGTTATTGCATTTGTCAGCTTAGCTTTAAGGAGAACACCTGTTCAATTAATCATAAATTTTTTTGACATAACATGTTACATAATAGGAGAAGGGGGTACAGTTGTGCCTTAAGGCACAACAGTTACTGCTGCCCCCTTATGAGAGGTTTTTCTGAATATTTTTTGATAATTTGAACCGTTTATATTGTAGGATTCATCAAGAATATTATTCATGTAAAAAATGAAGTTAATTGGATATTTATAACCTTATGATTAGGTCCTAATTGTTTTTAAAATTTTTGGAAAGTTATGTTAACCATTAATTTTTATAGAAACAAGTGTGCTTTGGTTATAGGGCTATAGATATCCAATCAACTTGATTTTTTGTGTAGATGATCTACTCGATGAACCCTACAATATGAATGGTTCAGATCATCAAAAAATACTCTGGACAATATCCCACAAGCGGCACAACAATACCCCCTTATCCTACATAATACAAATGATATAGATAGAAAATAAACGAATTAAGTTAGTACTGAAGTCATTTTGACATAAATTTTAAATGACACAATACGAATATAAACTAATATGATATGACGACCATTCCTATATATGAGGGGAAAAAATGTTGGGCTTTTCTCTAGTTTAAGATATGGATTTAAGGGTACTGTTTGGGTTCATGTAACCCACCAAGAATCTCGTTTCAATGATCAACCATCTATTTTGTAAGTCTTTTTGGTGTAAATTATCCATAGCAAAATTTGAAATTATGCAAATTTAATAATCATAAACCATTTGATTTATTACGTTTGTCTTTCAAAAAATGAACGGCAAGTGTGTGTTTCAAAATAGACTATCATTTTTTTTTTTGGTAATAAATGCGATAAATTAAATACAATATAATTATCGGATCGACATTTTTTTTGTGTGGAGTGACATATACAAAAAGTCTTACAAAATGAACTATTTAAATCATCAAAATGAGAGATGTAGTAGGCCTCACAAGCCCTAATAGCACCTTTCTGTGTTAAAAAAAGAAAAAGAGAAAATGATACTTTATAATAACTTGTTGGGTAAATTACACTAACTTCTCTTGAAGTTTGGAAAAAATATAACAAGTTTCAGAATTTTGACATAATTAGACCGATCTGCTTTTTAATAAAGTTAAATAGACCAAAATTAATCCAAATAACATGAACACACAAAGATATACAAGGTAAATGATACATTTGAGTGTAAAAAATTTGATAATATTATTTTTTTCATTCATGAGACTAATGAATTTTTGATTAAAAAATAAATAAATTAAGTGTTATATGAATTAAAATTTTAATTCCATATTTGGTTAATAAATTTGAAAAGGAAAAGAAAAATAGGCTCATGAATTTAAGTAATGATTTAGAAAAAAAAAAAAAGAAAATGAAAAAAAATAGATGAAATGTAAGTGAAATATCACCTACATTTCACAAATTTTTTATTTTTCTCTTTTCAAATCTCTATACAAACCGATAAATTAAAGGGAAATTTGGCTATAAATCCCATTTACCTTCCTTTTATTGTTAAAAGGACTAAGAAAAAAATTATACTTTCTAAATCCCCTTATAATTATAAAGTCTTGCATAAAGGACAAAATTTATTATTTAAATATTTTATTAGACTATTATACCCTCAACTAAATTTTTCCACATTTTTCACCCACTCTCTCTCCACCTTCTCTGTCTCTCTCCTCCCTCTTTCCCTTCTGACTTTATTCTCCGCCGACGTGCTCCTCCTTCCAGATCTAAAGCTCTGTTTCTCGACAATTTTGATAACTTCTTCTTCTTCGGCGATGATAGCAACGTCATCGTCATCACTCTCCTAGCCAAGTCCGGTCAATTATCAGGCGAAACTCCGGCGATCAACAATGCCGAAACCGATCTCTACGATGAACTCATCAAGAACATCGGGAACGAAATCAACTACGGGCCGGAAAATTGTCCTCCGGTATCAGAATCGAAGGAGATCGTCTACGAGGAGAAACATATCGTTTCTAAATTGAGGCATGTTTGGTGGAGTTGTTTGGTTATACATATTTTTTTAAACACAGATTTGAGTTTTGAATATATGTATATATATATTTGTGTGTATGAGTGTTGTTGAACACATGTATTCTTTTCATTGAGATTTGTGATTGTTGATCGAGTTTTAGAAGTTTTTCTTCTCAATTAGATATGTTGATTTGTTGATTAATTTGTTTTGTTTTTTGTTTTTTTTGATTTATTTTTGTTGTTTTTTATCTAATTTCATTTGACAATAATGAGAGTAAAATTTTACTCTTGTTCTATTGCTCTGTTTTTTGTTTGAAAGAATTAGAGTAAAATTTTACTCTGGTGTTAGAATGATAATAAAATTTTACTGTCAAGAGGTGGTCATTGCCAAACACTCCAGCCGCCACAAACACTGCATTCGCTTTTTTACTTTTGTGCAGAGTAACATTTTACTTTTAGCTTCAGAGTCTCACAGTTTACTTGTTTTTCAGAGTAAAATTTTACTTTTATACAGAGTAAATTTTACTTTTGTGTAGAGTCTAACATTTTACTAGTTTTTCAGAGTAAAATTTTACTTTTATACAGAGTAAATTTTACTTTTGTGTAGAGTCTAATATTTTACTAGTTTTTCAGAGTAAAATTTTACTTTTATACAGAGTAAATTTTACTTTTAACTTCAGAGTCTCACAGTTTACTCATTTTTTAGAGTAAAATTTTACTTTTATACAGAGTAAAATTTTACTTTTGTGTAGAGTCTAACATTTTACTAGTTTTTCAGAGTAAAATTTTACTTTTATACAGAGTAAAATTTTACTTTTATACAGAGTAAAATTTTACTTTTAGTTTCAGAGTGTAACATTTTACTTTTATTCAGAGTAAAATTTTACTCTGAAATACACAGTGAAGATGGCTTAATAGGAGAGCTAATAGATATGAAGGTAATATAGTAAAAGAAACAAGTTTTAAAATATTAGGGGGTTTTGAAAATACTTATATAATTCTTATCCTTTTGAAAGATAAATTAGATAGTGAGGGGGCTATCACCAAATCCCCCTAAATTAAACACAATCTATGAAAATCGGTGTAATTATACTAAAGTTGGTGTAATTATGCGAAACTTGTTCAAATCTAGGGAGGTGAGTGTAATTTTGACCTTTCTATTTTTCTGGCATGAATGCTCTGCTATATGTATTCCAAGCAATCGCAACATGCGATGTCGGCGGAGAGAACTCAGAACAGTGGAGAGTTCACAGAGGCACTCTCTATGTTCCGACTCTCCAATTCGTTCTTATATATAAAGCACCAAAATATACATATATACATAGAGAGAGAGAGAGAGAGAGAGAGAGAGAGAGAGAATTGTTGATTCTTGGTTTTGAATTCACGATTTTAGGTAAAGATTTTGAATTTTTTTCTTTGTCTTTCATTTCTCTCCTACATCAATCGTTCTAGTTAACCCTAACCCTAGTAGTATTTTGCCTCACTTAGCTTCATCGTGTCATTGTTTTCAATTTGTATGTAACTTCAGTGTTATAAATTGTATGAATTCCCTCTGTTTTATTGGTTGATATTCTTTGAATTTATAAATTGTTTGGATTCTCAATGTATTTTATATTGGTTGAGAAGCAAATTCTCAATTCCTTTTGCTTCCAGAAAATCTTATTTGATGGCAAAGACTGAATCAATCCTTGTGAAAGATGCTGTTCACAAGCTGCAACTTTCTCTCCTTGAAGGCATCCAAAATGAAAACCAGCTATTTGCGGCCGGGTCATTGATATCGCGGAGCGATTATCAAGATGTCGTGACCGAGCGGTCAATTGCAAACATGTGTGGTTACCCTCTTTGCACAAACCCTCTGCCCTCCGACCAACCCCGGAAGGGCCGGTACCGCATTTCCTTAAAGGAGCATAAAGTTTATGATCTACATGAAACCTACATGTACTGTTCGACGAGTTGTGTTGTTAATAGCCGAGCATTTGCTGGGAGTCTGCAGGAGGAGAGGTGTTCGGTTTTGGATTCATCGAAACTTGATGAGATTTTGAGGTTGTTTGAGGGATTGAGTTTGGATTCGAAAGTGGATTTGGGTAGGAATGGGGATTTAGGATTATCTGAGTTGAAGATTCAAGAAAAAACGGATGGGAAGGCTGGGGAAATGTCTTTGGAAGAGTGGATTGGACCATCAAATGCCATTGAAGGCTATGTTCCACAGAGAGATCGCAGTGCCAAGCCTTTGCGTTCCAAGAATCGTATAGAAGGTATAAATTGCAAATTGGTGCGCATGTGGTAGTTATTATATTGGTTTTTTTGTTAAATGTAACTACATTGTTTTTAACTTCATTGCTTTCTAATGGCTTAATATTATTTTCATTCCTTTAAATCTGGGATCAGCATTTCAGTTCATCCAAATGCATGTTTTTTGACAACTGAAGTCAGCCAACAATGTATTGCAGGATCTAAACCTAATGGTGCTAGGCCAAATAAGGGAAAGAACTTGATATTTAATGAGATGGACTTCAAGAGTGTTATAATCACTCAAGATGAGTATAACATTTCAAAAATGTCGTCAGGTCCAGTGACAACTGTTTCCAATGCAAAATCTAAAGAATGGAAAGGAAAGGGGAGTCCTGAAAATTTGGAGAATCAGTTCACTATATTGGACATAACTCCTGCTCCAATTCAAATTGATTCTAAATGCAAGTTAAAAGAAACAAAAGAAGAGGAGAGTAGCATCAGCGGCATTTCAGAATCTTCTTCATATCCTCCTCAAAATTGTCCCAATATAAATGCCGATGAAGCAAAAGAGGAATTCCATGCTGTAAAAGCAAATCATTTTAGTGCAGCTGTGCCCAAACCTTCTCTTAAATCTGCGGGTGCAAAGAAACTGCCTCGCTCTGTGACTTGGGCCGATAAGAGAACTGATGGTGCATACAATAAAAACCTTTGTGAGGTTAGGGAATTGGAAAATGCAGAAGAGTATGCTGATAAATTCAGCTTTCCAGACACAGGAGACGATGTTAATTCAGTTCGATTTGCATCGGCAGAAGCATGTGTTGTTGCACTGAGCCAAGCAGCAGAAGCTGTGGCATCTGGAGAGTCTGATGCTTCTGATGCGGGTGTGTCATTGCACACTTTAATGTTTGTAGTGAGCTTTAGTGTCGAAATCTAGTCAGGTTTTTGCCAATGATTTCCATTACTCCTTTATAGTTTTTATTTATTTGTTCTAATTGCATTTCTTATACAGTATCTGAAGCTGGAGTTATTATACTGCCACCTCCCCATGATGCGGATGAAGAGGAATCCCAAGAGGACGTCAATATGCTGGAACCAGAACCAACTCCTTTAAAGTGGCCCCGAAAACCAGGGGTTACAAATTATAATTTGTTTGATTCTGAGGATTCTTGGTATGATGGTGCACCTGAGGGGTTTAGCCTGACTGTAAGTTTATTTTTCCACCAACCTGAACAAAATTTTAAATATATATATTATCTTCAATTTTCAGTTATTCTTCCTTCACTACTCCAGATGCATGTTTGAGTACAATGTCAATTTTGATGTCTTCCAGCTATCACCATTTGCAACAATGTGGATGACACTCTTCGCATGGATATCATCATCTTCTTTGGCTTATATATATGGGCGGGGTGATAGTTTTCATGAAGAGTCTTTATCTGTTAATGGAAGAGAGTACCCACGGAAAACTGTATCAACTGATGGTCGGTCTTCTGAAATCAAACAAACTCTTGCTGGCTGTCTTGCTCGTGCTTTGCCAGGACTTGTTGCAGATCTCAGGCTGCCAACACCAATATCTACTCTAGAGCAAGGAATGGTAGTACTTATTCTGAACTTGTAAACTTTTTTTTTATTACTGATGTGTAAAATAAAGGGATTTCTGCTTTTTATTCGTATAGTCGGGTTCAATTTGGAGAATATACATGCCATTTTTGGGTCTTAGGACTCAAAGTTTTAAGTGACAATCTTACTGTCCACGTTAAGTCTAGTACTTAGGGGACTGTAATTGACTTCTGAAAACTGATGTCTTTTGGCCTTAAACCTGCATAAAATTTTCTTTACTCATGTAAAGCTTTACTGTAGGATGCCTTACAGATTCATTATTGAGAATCATTTGTTACAAAATCATGAGATTTGTATATGATATTAATTGAAGTGATAATCATTGACATGCTTCAATTTGTCAAGGGCATGATAGCTTTCTTAAGACACTTTGAGATTTTAATCTCGGTTTAAAATTTAAGTTTTTAATGCTTTATATTATAGCCCTAAAATGTGATTTATTGCTTCAGATATGATAACAGATCACTATGTTTTCCATTTCTATTCGAAAGTCTTATTTTTTGTTTTTTTGATTTCGAAATTTTTTTATTTAAAAGGTGAGCCCTCTTGGAGGTGGCGTATTGGGTTTGGACTTTGGCTCATGTGGTTGTCTGCTTGTGTTATTTAACTTTTAGATCAAAAGAAAGAAAAATTTTGTACCATTATACATTGAGTAGTTGTCCCATCCTAGTCACCATTAAGTCTTCTCACTCAAAAAATATCTCCTGTTGGAGCTAGTGTGTGGGTTTGGACTTATTTGGCCAAAGTGTGGTGCTGTATGTTCTTTACGTTAAGATCAAAAAATTTCACCCATTCTTTTTGCCGGAGTTGGCAGGATATTTTTGTTTGATGTGTTGTTATCTGCATGATGTAAATTTCCAATCTAAGAAGTCAATTCCTTTTTGTGGCTTTACATGAATTCTATCTTTGACTTCATGTATTTAGTTTGAAGTTTAGTATATGTAATTTTGTATGCTACTATTGGCTTCTCTCTCTCTCTCTTGCTTTTTTTTGTTTTTTTGTTTTGTTTTGTTTTGTTTTTTGACTTGAATAATAGAATATGAATAAAATATACTTCCCAAGAAAATTATGATGTTAATATTTATCCAAAAAAAAGAAAAAAGAAAATTATGATGTTAATGCCATCTGTATTGGCTATGATTGACAAGACTTTCACTAAGGAGTTCTATTTACAGAGGCACTTGCTGGATACAATGTCTTTTATTGATCCACTTCCCCCATTCAGAATGAAGCAGTGGCAAGTGATTGTTCTTTTGTTTTTTGATGCTCTCTCTGTTTCAAGAATTCCAGCACTTACTCCACATATGACAAGTCGCAGGACATTGCTTCACAAGGTGAGGTTACTACAACATTAAATCTGATTTAATTTTTTGTGAACATATAGTATATACATATGTTCATGCACACCTCCATGGATCTTGGAATTTCATTTAGAATCCTAATGTGGAGCAAGCCAAGTCCTTCATGGAGATAAAGCTTAATTCTGTGATAATGTTTTAGGCACATGTTGACCATTATATTATTGTTGGTGCATTTAGATTGAGAAATGCCTTGTTTCTGGGTTACTTCGGATCTGTTATTATCTTGATTGTACATTTGGATCACAATGACTGCTGTATTAGCGAGTGTACTATTAGAAGTTAGAGACTCACTGTGCCCTAAACTATTTTTTTTTTATAAGTGGTTAATAAAGTTTAATGCTTATTCATTATCTACCAGTTGTTTGAGGACCTTTTAGTTTTACTTTTTGGAAAAGGTAAATATTTGTGCTATGGAGTTATTGTCTTATTTCCTAATCCTGATAATGTTTGTTGGGCTGAATGTTAAAGTCAAGTTCACATGTGTACCTGATATTAGTTCATTTCTTGTTATAATAATCCTGATAATGTTTGTTGGGCTGAATGTTAAAGTCAAGTTCATACGTGTATCTGATATTTGTTCATTTCATGTCATAATAATCATAAGTTGCTATATGAATTGGAATACCAGTTGAGTGATTGATGCATTCTCAAGGTTACAACTTGTTACCTTTTCATATTGTTAGGCTTGACAAAAGCTTTAATTAAATGTAACAAATTGACAGATTTATCCTGCAACCATACTTGTCTCCCACTTCCGTTTATACCATTTATCCACTGTGAAGAAAGGAAGTAATCTCCTGTTGTTTTGCTGTCAAGTTTATATATATATATATATTGGTAAATTAGAAGTTCATTCAAACCAAAGCAAACCAGGTACAAAAACAACCTGGGGGCATACCCCCTGGCCATCAAGCAAAAGCAAACCAAAAATAATAACAAAGCATAGTGACTATCACCAGGCTTTTCATAGCCCACTGGCAAACAAATATCTACTACAAATGTACCTCACTAGGGGAAAACAAATTACTCAGAATTGCAAGAGACGTTAACTACAAAAACAGAGGAAACCGTCTCACTCAATGGGATTAAGAATTCTAGTAGAGATATTCCAAGCCAAACAAAGGAGTCAATTACTCGAGTATTCTCCAAGAACTCATTCTAGTCTTAACAGCATTCACAATTTTGAATATGATTTCCTTTGGTCCTATGTTGCTTGAAACGTGATCGTTCTGGTACCTGGAATGGGAACGGAAACGGAAACAGGAACGCAAACGTGGCACGTGCTCTAAATTGTGGTACGATAGGAGTAGGCTAGTATAGTTTACACTATACTTTTAGTCTAGAGAATATTTTTAATAATTAATCATATGGCAACACATTTTTATAAAGCATTATGACTCATTTTGATGTTGTCATTTTAAAATTTCAGTCAGCTTAGATTTTAGTTTGTTATATTTGACATTTTTACTCTGAAGAAAACCAACCTTAAGGTAATATATTGGAACAAACTTTTGGGATCACTTTGGTTCACCAAATTTACCGTTTTGGAATGAAAATGTACCATGTTTCGGAACATGCGTTCCAAAACGTAATTCGCGTATCAACATTTTCTGCTAACACTGCTCTGGTCTCAAAGTTTTCTGCTTGAAAAAACTCTTGTCCTTCCTTTCCATCCACTGATGGTAGATTGTGGTAATTAGGGATATCTTGTACACATTATACAGAAAGGAGTTCTTGTTAGAATCTCTCACTGCCCATTCTATCTCAGCATCCAAGTCGAGAGGCCTTCAATCAACTTGGTTTTGGACCGAGGTGTTCTTCCAAATATAGTTAAAATAGCTGCACTAAAAAAATAAGTGCCTATGAGACTCGTCAGCCGGATTACAAAAAACACAACCAGCTTCTCTAACCACACACCACACTCTCTTAATCTCTCTCTGGTAGCCAAGCCAACCTTCCCCAAAAACACATCCATTGGATGAAGGCCCAACTAGGGACACTTTGGCTAAACCAAACTATTTTTTACCATGGAAAATTATTATACCTCTTTCTGATAGCTTGTCAAGCTGATTTTGTAGTATAAACTCTATCAGGATTCGGGGTCCAGCTGACTCTATCAGGTATTTTAGCCATAGGCAGCAAGGAATCAGGATTATTTTCCATTATTTCTCGAGTTACCCTTCTCCTTCTTCTAGGCCATTTCCAGGAGCCTTGATGGACAATATCAGCTGCCTTAGCCTCCATTTCTAGTGGCTTCTGTTTTATGAAAGCATTACATACACATGCTTCAGTAAATTTCAACAGGACAGATAAACTATTGAGATAGTTTCGCAGCATCTAATCAAGTGTTAGAAACGTCTATGGTGTCGTGTAGAAGTCAAAGTACTATTAAAGTGATAAATATCAAAGCTACTGGGAATCATTGAATCTTCTTAAAGTTGTTGGAAACTTGGAGTTTGATTATTTGACAATCAAACTGGATTCTAGACACCCAACAACTACAAAGTAGATTAGCTAAAAGGATCGCTCCAATTCGTCCCTCCCCCCTCCCTGTTCCTCCTGTGACCGATTGCTTGTGAGGCTGAAAACACATAATATAGCCCAAGTGTGTGCCTCGAAGCACAAAAACGATTTACGTGCGCCCGGGCAGTCGAAAAGCCCATGGAGACGCCTTCGCCTCGATCGTGGCTGGCAGCACATGCCCTCGGGCGTGCTTCGGCATCTGCGCGTCACTAATTAGATGACGAGGCATTTGGCTACCTTAATAGAGTCCAGTTACTCCCGCTGTTTACTCACGCTTGGTTGAATTTCTTCACTTTGACATTTAGAGCACTGGGCCAAATGGCTCAAAATTATATCAAACTTAGTGATAGGCATGCGAATGGGACCCAAGTCTTGTGGCTTTTATTTTCCTGGGCCCATAATTAATATTGTATTCTTTCTTTTTGTTTTTCTTGTTCCCGTGATTTTTTTTGTTAACAGAACATTTGGATTTTGTTATGGGGTGCATAGGTCCTGGATGGTGCACAGATAAGTGCAGAAGAGTATGAGATAATGAAGGACCTCATGATACCACTGGGCCGAGTTCCTGAATTCTCTACACAGAGCGGTGGTTGATGAAGCACAGTAACATCACTGTTATGCAGATGCTTGTCATCGTTATCGTTTTTGGAAATGTAAGTGATATTTGTTAGGAATGGATCTTCCTCGTGTACTAAGTGGTGTAGAAAATCTGTCTCAAACATTGAAATCTTCCGACAGTGAGTTAAACTTATGTATAGGTTCTCAAGACTTCCACATTGAACTTAATCTGTTACGGCCATTTTTCCTTTTTTATTTTATTTTAATTTTTTTGTATTTTTACATAACATTTTATGACCATGGTTTCCTTTGTTGATCATTCTCAGATGGCGCAAGGCTGGAAGTCTAGTGTATTGGGCTGTCTTTTTTATTGGAGAAGTTTTATTTTGAAGTGATAACATTTTTGCATATGTTTTATAGAAGTGTGTGAAATATAACTATATTTCATTCACATTTCACATATTTTTTTATTCTCTTTTTAAATTTCTATCCAAATCCATGATCCTAGCGTTAGTGCATATATATGTCTCTCCATGGCCTTCTTGTGCATGCAAAGTCATCAGTGGTTTTTCTTTGATCATAGTTGATATTTTTGGCGGATTTATTTATTTTGTAATTTGTTGTTTGGTTGGCTTGTTAAGGTCTTGTTTTTCTTTTGTTAATTGGTATGTTGTTTGTTTTATTTTAATATGACTGTTTTTCATGTATTAAAAAAAGAAAAAAGTACTGTTATTAATCTCGTTTTCCTAATAATGCCTTTTTTAATTTCTTATTTATTTATAGGTCCTTGTTGTATATCATTCATATAAAAAAATTATATTATTCAATAATTATAACAAATAATTTTATCATATTTGTCATTAAAAATTAGTATATTGTCAAAATTATACTTCTTGTCCATTTCACGTGACTATTATTATTAGATTAATTTAATTATTTTTTTTATATAAATAGTTTACACATAGGATATTACAAGATAAACAACTCAAATAATTGAAATGAAATTCGAAGTAGGTTTAGCCTGATTCAACTGTTCTAGTCTTATAAGCCATTGGAGAGAAGCCATCCCCTTTTCCAATGATCAAGGATGCTTCAACATCTTACCATTGCAGCTATGTTTACCTAAATCAGCCGGAGTCTTGTGGATTGGAGTTCGGACTATTCATTTCTTCATCTGACAATGGACATCGAAGTGTGGAAATTGATAACTTTTAAAAAGGGATGAGTTGTAACTTGTTGATGAATTTGTTTTCAGTTTCATTTGAGACATAATAACCTTTTAAGAATGCAATTGGAGAAGTTCTGGTGCTAAATTTCTGACTGTCAAAGATGAAAAGCTTTATAAAACTCCAATGAAAACCTAGCGCGGCGATTAAATACACACCCACATGGCTAGGGGAACAAATTCTCAAGAAAATGAATCAATTTTTCTCTCTTTTGAATTGGCTGAGTTTGATATAATGTTTTTGAATTATGTGTGTGAAGGATGAATTTTCGGAACCAAATGAAGCCCTAATTCACTAAAAAGGAACCTTACTGCCAAATGGCACAAAATAGTTATGGAAAGACGGGTCTATAAATCAACACAATTGACAACATGGTTATGTTAATTCTTAAATCATTTCAAAATGGTTCACAAAATAGTATAAGTTCAGAAGCCAAATATGTCAAACCATGAAATTAAAATGATGTGAACAAACCCAAAGAATGAAAAGGAAGGGAAAAAAAAAAGTAAATAAAAATTATGTAAGAGAATCAACAAATATTGTTATGAATAGTAAAACAAACTAGGTATCCTCCTCCATAACAAGATAAAACTATATACATTTGTTGGAACTGTCCTTTTGTAGAGGCATTTTTCATAAAACATCGTGTATAAGGCCGTTGCCATAGCTCAACAATGCTTTTAAAGTGCCGGGATATATTTTTTGACAATGTTCAAGAAACGCTATCTTAAAGTTGCCAAAGTAAACTTCCGGCCACCAAGTTGAGGTCATGTGATATTTGGCAGCAATTTTTTGCAAAAAACATGCTAAATCTTAAAAGTCAGCATCAATTAAACTGCATATATTCCTAAAATTTAAATTTAATTTATTATTTTTGACAAAAGTTGTGTGTTACATGAACTCCAATAAGAAAGAAGCAAACAAAGAAAAAAAATGGCAAACACAAATTTGATAATAGAAAGATTTATAAGATAGAAAGAGAACCAAATTACAGTTTTACATTTCTCTTATCTAACCTAACTCTTTAAAAAGAATCACAAGAGTTGAACATGACAAATTCAATGAATAAATCATAGATTTCAAGGGAAACTTCGATCAAATATACATCTACATACGATAGCATGGTTATGGAGATCAGGCATTAGTGTAAGTTTCAGAATTTTGGCTATCAGAAAGCTCTACTGGTACTGGCTTTACAACCGGAATCAATATTTCACTAGTTTTCTGTTTCCAGAATCATTTAAAGGTTTAGAATTCCCAATTTAAAAACAAAAAAACAAAACACATGGTTGAAATTACAGCAGCAGCAGCATATGGTTGAAATTTCCAATATTAGGTTTCAATCCCCTCCTTGGCATTTCTCGAAAGAGATGCATGGCCTCATCTATTTTCATTTTCATGCAATATCCATTAATCAAAATGTTGTGACTAACAATGTTAGGGTGAAGGCCCTCCTCCACCATGTTATTGAACACTCTAATTGCTTCATCAATGTGGCCTTGCAAACAATATCCATCCGTGAGAGTAATTTTTATTTATTTATTTATTTATTTTTTGATGCCTGAACACTGCAAGACAGGAACCTTAGAATTCATCCTTAAAACAAAACTAAGAGAAGCTAGTCAATCCATCTAAATCGTCGGACTTCCGCTTGAGTAATAAGGGATTCGAACCTAGTCAATAAAAAAAAGAGCAAACTCCCTTATGAACTAAGACGACCCTTTGGTATCAGGATCCACACGGTCTTTGTATCATGACTTCAAGTACCCCCTCTGCCTCTTTCGAGATCCCTTCCTTGGTAAGTGCGTCCACCAAAAACACTATACGTGTGAACATTTGGAGCAATACCACTATCCGACATTTCTCTTAATATTTCGGTAGCCTCTTACTCACCTTAAGTAACAATTAATAGCAATGGTGAAGGTGTAGGTATCGACCTGAATGCGTAGAAAATGAAACAATTCCCGAACAAGAGGAAGAGCGAGGAAGGTCGTAATGACCTATTTTGAAAAGAGGGCCTAAAGCTTTGTTGAAGTGAGAAATTGGGGGCAAAGGTTTCATTTGGAGCATACGATTGAAAGAAATTAAAGCAGATTGAACATCATTGGGTTGGGACCCAAATTGCATTGTTGATTGCTTTGCTAATTACAGCAGCAGCAGCAGAACTAGGGCTTGTGGTGGTATTAGAGAGAGAGAACGAAACAGAACGAAAAAAAAAAAAAAAAAAAATCAATTATCTTTCCAAACACAAAAAAATAAAATTTCTCCAATAATATTTTATAACTAAAAAAACTACCAAAAAAAAAAAAAAAAAACCTTACTACCCAAACACCCATAATGAGGAGAAGGGATGATTGATTAGAGAGTGAAATATTATTGCACCTTTCTGACGATTATGATAAGCAATTCCTCTTCCAATTATACAAGTAACACAAATTCTTGACATCTTCAAGCTCAAGCTCTAATACTATATGTTTGGGAATCTAGAGAAAAAAATGAAAAAAAAATTATTATTTAAGTTATAAGAGAAAATAAATGAAATGAAATGACTCAAGCTCCAACACTATGTTTGGAAATTTAGAAAAAAAAAAGAAAATAAATGATTATTCAAGTTATAAGAGAAAATAAAATAAATAAAATAATTGTGATTTCTCCCCTTGTTTGGATAAGTAAAAAATAAAATAAAAGAATAATTGTGATTTCTCTCCTTTTTGTTTGATTAGATTTCATAACAAAAAAGAAAAGAAACTATTTTATGTTATATTACCAAAATAACTTTTTATATTTCGTCACTATATAAGAGCATCTTTAATCTTCAATCCTCACTTTTTCTTTTTCTTTTTTCCATTCAATTTTGAGAAAAATTTTAGTTAACAGTTTAATCTAATATGAAACAGTCATTGCTCTTTATTTTTTACCAAATATATTTCAAAAATTTCAAAGTTCACCTGTCATGACTAATATTTTTTCATAGATGCATGATCCTAATGATTCAAAACTTTTGATATCATGACAAAAAAATCCAACAAATGCATGACCAATAATTTTTTGCTATTACAGGTTAGGCTTCATGAAGACCTCTAGTGCAAAGTGACTCAATACATTTGTGGGGGAATAAAAAGTCCACAACATCCCGAAACCAATCAAGCAAATAGCACGAAATTGAGTCAAGAAAAATGGGTGTTCAAGCAAGGAATTCATCATCCACAAAAGATCCAAAAAGAGTTAAAATCATCTACAAAAGATCCAAAATAAGTTCAAAGTCATCCACAAAAAACACTACATCTTAAACGGAGTTTAAGTACAAAATATGATAGACATCTCTAATGTCCATGTCAAAGAAAGTACGATCCCATTTATAGAAGAGTTACCAACGATTCTCAATGTCATACATCATGCTCTCTAAAGTTTCCTTGTGATACTCTACTGGGCAACTGTTAGCTCCAAGGTTATTCAAATTGATTTTGATTATTGACAAATTTCTTTATTTAATTTATTATTAAAAGTTTTCAAAATAATAGTATACAAATTGTGCTAGAAGATATATGATTCTAGAAGTGTTATTTTTCAATGATTTTTGGCCCTTCAAAGCATAAGATTAGCACCTGTTTGCAAAACTCTATCCATGCTTAAAACAGGTCTAAGGGTCGATACCAGAGTGAAGATCAAAATGCCTAAGTGTTCCAGCTGCAAGGATCGACACCAAAATTTAGTGTGCAATCCAGCAGCAAGGGTCGACACTAAGAACAGCAAGGGTTGACACCAAATTTCAGAATGTAATCCAACAACAAGGGTCGACGCCAAGAATGATAAGAGTCGACACTTGGAATACCTGGAACTCAACTCAGAGAAGAAAAGAAAACGGGTCGACACCCAATCTGCAGGGGTCGACACTTGTAAATCTGAGTTTAAAAAATTCCACCTGCCAAATCAGATCCAGACTGTTGCAGATCATTTCTCAACCACTTTTTCAGATTTGTGTGCAGAATACGTCATATCTTCTGACCACAGAACAGATCCTTTGGCACCATATCCTCTCCAAAAAGTTGACTTATGAGGTTGAGCATTAAATAAAAAGCTTATGCATTTAATGAAACCTCCCTTCCCAAGACCTGCCTACAGTCTACCTTCTTCTTTTTCTGATCAAACACAGCAGGAGCAAATCCTTCATGATCTTCTCCAACGGATAGGAGATTCAAATCTTCTCTTTCTCTAACAGCTAGAAGCCATCAATATTATAAATATGGAGGTCTCCTTGTTTATTGAATACACTTCTTTAATACAACAAGCTTAGAGCATTCAAGAGCAATCAAGAGCTTTTAATATACTCCATTTGTACTTCTATTTTCATATCTGAGTGAGTCTTAAATTACTTGAGAGCTTATACTTTCATATCCATCTTTTGTGAGAGAACATTTGTAAAAGAAGAAAGTTATACCTCTTGTTCTTATTCCTTATTTTCTGAGTGACACACTTGTAAAGTAAGGCATTTAGCTGAGAGGTCCTCAACAGATTGAAGTAAGTCCTTGTAAAAATTCACAGGCTAGGTGAAGCTTGGTGGTGCATCTATTCATAGTGAAGTAATTCTCAAGAAGGTGCCTGGAGGAGTGGATGTAGGCCGGTGAGCCGAACCACTACAAATCCTTGTGTCAAGCTCTCATTTCCTTTTCTTTCCTTTTATTTTCTGTACATTCATTTATTGTCATCTGCTTTTAATCACTTAGCCTTTGTAAATTTATTTTTGGACCAAATTTTTAATTACCCAATTCACCCACCCTCTTGGCTTGCCTTCCTAAATAACAATTAGTATCAGAGCCTCGTCTCTAGTATTGTGACTTAACCATCTTAGAGTGATCTATGGCAAACCCTAGCTCCTCTCTTCCTGAAGGTCAAGCCTCAAACAGACCACCTTTCTTCAATGGCACAAATTTCAACTATTGGAAAACAAGCATGATTATGCATATTCAATCTACCGACTATGAGGTTTGACAAATCATATGTGATGGTCCTAAAGTCCCTACCAAAACCATAGATGGTCTGTTAGTTCCCAAACTTGAAAGTGAGTGGACTAGTGCTGATTATAAAGATATTCAATCTAATGCCAAAACTGTTAACATGTTATATTGTGCACTTGATGCTACTGAATTTAACAGAATATGCACTTGTACAACTGCAAAAGAAATTTGGGATAAACATGTTGTAACTCATGAGGGAACTACTCAAGTCAAAGAGTCTAGAGTAAGTTTGCTTGTTCATAATTATGAGCTCTTCAAGATGAAACTCGATAGAACATATCCCAAATGTTCACTCGCTTTATAGACATTATAAACAGCCTTAAATCTCTTGGGAAGACTTATACTAATACAGAGATTGTCAAAAAAGTTCTCCGATCATTGCCAAAAAGTTAGGAGAACAAAGTTATTGCAGTGATAGAAGCAAGAGACTTGTCAACATTGAATCTTGATGAGCTAATGGGATCTCTCCTAACCCATGAGATCATCATGCAAGAAGCAAAAAAAAAAAAAGAAGACAAAAATAAGAAGAAAGGGATAGCTTTCAAGTTTACCTCATAATCTCAAGAGGAAGAAGAAGATGCTTCAGAGAGAGATGAAGAAATGGCTTTCATTACCAAAAGATTCAAAAGGTTTGTGAAGAAGAAACAAGGTGTAAGGAAGTTCTTCAGAAAAGACTTCAATAAAGATCTTCAAAAAGGAGAAAGTCATAAAAAATCTGAAGTTACTTGCTATGAATGTAATAAGCCGGGACACTACAAATCAGAATGTCCAAAGCTCAAAAAATAATTCAAGAAGGATAAGAAGAAAGCCATGATTGCAGCATGGGGAGAATGGAGAGAAGACAGTGATGACAG
Organism: Camellia granthamiana; assembly: GCA_036172215.1. Lineage (NCBI taxonomy): Eukaryota > Viridiplantae > Streptophyta > Magnoliopsida > Ericales > Theaceae > Camellia > Camellia granthamiana. The sequence continues at coordinate 282,306 of JAXFYN010000329.1, read as the reverse complement.
CGACTCGGAAACGGATCTTTGCAAAAATGAAGTCGCAAATCTATGCTTAATAGCACTTGAAGATGAGGCAGATGATGACTCCTTTACCTTTGATGAATTACAAACTGCATTTGATGAATTGCATGCTGAATTTAAAAAATTAAGTATGAAAAGTAGTTGTCAAAAGAAAATGATCTCAAGAAAAGGAATCCTTAACTTCTAAGATCAATGCGTTTGAAAATGAAGTCTTGACAATAGAAAAGGAGAAAGAATTTTCAAAGGAAAAATAATTATTCATTTTTGAAAAGAAAGTAGATGATTTGCAAAAGCAAAATGAGATTTTGAAAAAGGAGAAAATTGTTTTAAAAGAAAACATAGAAGATTTAAAAAATGTTCTGTCAAAATTTACTCAAGATCTGCCTTAGATAAAATTCTCAAAAGTCAAAATCAAACATTTGGAAAAATGGGGATTGGCTATAAACCTTTTTCAAAAGCAAAAAATTCCAAAAAAACCTTTGTTCATGCATCGTCTAACCATTCTCATATCACATGCCATTATTGTGGAAGAAAAGGTCACATCTCTCCTTCATGTCCTGCTAAAAGAAACTCATTTGATAGAATGAAAAAGAAGTGGGTTCCCAAAAACACTTCAACTCCTAACTCTTATGGACCCAAGAAAGAATGGGTACCAAAAGGTCAACAAAAATCTGATTTTTGCAGGTGTGCTTTAGGTCAAAATCCAGCAACAACCGATGGTACCTTGATAGTGCATGCTCAAGGCACATGACCAGCGATATAGCTATGTTCTCAACCCTTAAATTCAAAGAAGGAGGTCACGTGACCTTTGGAGACAATAGTAAGGGAAAGATCATCGGCGAAGGTAATATTGGTAAAACTTCTTCTCCTATCATTGAAAATGTGTTGCTTGTTGAAGGATTGAAACATAACTTGCTTAGTATTAGTCGAATGTGTGATAAAGGCAATCATGTCACTTTTGAAAAATCCCACTACACCATTTAAAATTCTTCTAAAAACAAGGTGCTTTTTGTTGGTCATAGGCACGAAAATGTGTATATATTTGATTTGCACAGTTTATCTTCTAATCATGATGTTAAGTGCTTATCTGCTATAAATGAATCTGGATGGCTATGGCATAGGAGGCTAGGACATGCTCATATGGATTTGCTTTCAAAACTTGATTTGGTTGTAGGTTTACCAAAAATTAATTTTGAAAAAGATAGACTCTGTGATGCTTGTCAACAAGGAAAACAAACAAAAGTTTCTTTCAAATATAAAAATATTATTTCCACTTCTAGACCTCTTCAATTGTTGCACATTGACTTGTTCGGACATTCTAGAACTTTAAGTCTCGGTAGTAAATCTTATTGTCTTGTTTGTGTGGATGACTATACTAGATTCACTTGGGTGATTTTCTTGGCACAAAAAAGTGATACTTTTTCTGCATTTACAGCTCTTTGTAAATGTATTCAAAACATGAATAGTCTTACTATTTGTAGCATTAGAAGTGATTATGGTAAAGAATTTGATAGTGATGAGTTTATTTTATTTTGTAATGAGTATGGTATTGTTCATAATTTTTCCGTTCCTCGAACTTCTCAACAAAATGGTGTGGTAGAAAAAAAAAATAGAGTTCTTGAGAAAATGGCTTGGACTATACTTTGTGAAAATAATTTGCCAAGATATTTTTGGGCGGAAGCCGTCAATACAACTTGTTATGTTATTAAGCGTGCCATGATTAGACCCATACTTAAGAAAACGTCATATGAATTATGGAAAGGTAGGAAACCCAATATTAGTCATTTTCGTGCATTTGGTTGTAAATGTTTTGTACTTAATAATAATAAAGATAATCTTGGGAACTTTGATGCAAAATCTGATGAAGTTGTGTTTCTTAGCTATGCAAATTCTAGTAAAGCTTATCGAGTCTTTAATAAAAGAACTTTACTTGTTGAAGAATTTATACATGTTGCTTTTGATGAATCTAACTCCTTTGCTTCCAAGAATATCATTAGTGATGATGTTGCAGATTCTAATCCAAGCATTAAAGATATTTACTTATCGGAAAATGATGAACTTCATTCTTCGGAACCCAATGTTGAAGTCTCTATGGAAGATCTTCAAAAAAAGTATACCCATCAAACAAAGGAAAATGATCTACCCAAAGAATGGAAATATGCTCATGAACATCCCAAAGACCTCATTACAGGAGACGCCACACAAGGAGTAAGAACTCATTCTTCTATTCATAATATCTGTGGCAATTTAGCTTTTGTTTCTCAAATTGAGCCAAAAACCTTTTCTGAGGTTAAACACGATGAAAACTGGATTTTTGCTATGCAAAAAGAGTTAAATCAATTTGAAAGAAATGAAATTTGGTTTTTGACTTCTCGTCCTATGGATCATTTCGTTATTGGAACTAAATGAGTTTTTCGAAACAAAATGGATGAATCCGGGGTTGTTATCCGAAACAAAGCTAGACTTGTAGCCCAAGGTTATAACCAAGAAGAAGACATTGATTTTAATGAAACATTTGCACTCGTTGCACGCCTTGAAGCCATTCATATGTTGCTTGCATTTGATTGTTTTAGAAATTTTGAACTTCATCAAATGGATGTAAAAAGTGCCTTTTTAAATGAGTATATTTCGGAGGAAGTGTATGTTGAACAACCTCCCGGCTTTGAAAACCACAAACACTTGGACCACATTTATAAACTTTCAAAAGCCTTGTATGGTTTGAAATAAGCCTCTAGAGCTTGATATGAATGCTTGAGCAATTTTCTTATTGAAAAAGGTTTTTCTCGTAGGAAAATTGATACCACTCTTTCCATAAAAATAAAAAATGAAGATATGCTTATTGTTCAAATTTATGTTGATGATATCATATTCGGAGCTACTAATGAATCTTTGGGCGAGGAATTTTCTAAGGATATACAGGGCGAATTTGAAATGAGTATGATGGGAGAGTTGACATATTTTCTCGGATTGCAAATAAACAAACCCAAGATGGCATTCATTTATCTCAAGCCAAATATATCAAAGATCTCCTCAAAAGGTTTGAAATGGATTTGTCCAAACCTGCAGCAACTCCCATGAGCACATCGATTAAAATCGACAAAGATGAGCAAGGTAAACTGGTAGACGAAAAGAAATATCGAGGTATGATTGGTTCATTACTCTATCTAACAGCTAGTAGACCCGATATCATGTTTAGTGTTTCTATGTGTGCTCATTTTCAATCATCTCCAAAAAAATCACATGTCACCATAGTAAAACGGATTTTCAGATATCTCATTAGCACTCCACTTTTGGGGCTTTGGTACCCTAAAACAAATGTTTTTGATTTTTATGGTTATTCGGATGCCGACTTTGTGGGATGTAGACTTGAACGTAAAACCACTAGTAGCACTTGTCATGTTCTTGAAAATTCACTCACATCTTGGTTTTGTAAAAAACAAAATTCTGTGGCTTTATCTATAACTGAAGCGGAATATATTGCCGCCGCTAGTTGTTGTGCTCAAATGCTTTGGATAAAACAACAACTTCTTGATTTTGGACTTCACTTTGATCACATACCTATTAAATGTGATAACACTAGTGCCATTAATCTTTTAAAAAATCACATACAACACTCACGCACTAAACACATTGAAATAAGGCATTACTTTCTACGAGATCATGTACTAAAATATGACATTGAACTCAAATTTGTGCCTACAAGTCAACAATTGGCCGATATCTTTACAAAGCCTCTCAACGAGGAACATTTCTACTTTATACAAACTGAGCTTGGTATGTTAAATGTTCACGTGTGATGTTAAACTATGTGTTATTATGCTTCTTTGAGAAATTTGATCTAAAAAACACTAGTTTTTTACCTTCCAGGACCCTTAAGGGTTGACCCCCTACTCTATAGGGTCGACACCTAGTTAAACCAGGCTTGTGCTTTTTGTTGCTTAGGGTCGACACCTCTCTTCAAAGGTGTCGACACCTGATGAATCTGAGGACACCGCTTTTTAGTGTCGACCCATTTTTCCCTAAGGGTCGACACCTGCCTTTTTAGTAAGGTTTTTGTCGCATGGTCTTTTCAAATTCAAAGGGTCAACACCTCTCTTCCCAAGGGTCGATATCTTCTCAAGAGTATTAATATATCACGCGACCCTTCCTTCTCTGTTGCGACACCCATTAAATCCCTAGCTCTAGCCCCTTTTTCTATTCCAGCATCTCTCTCCGACGATTCTCATTCTGACCTTCTCCCATCCTCCTCGCAACCTCTCTTTCTTGTTAGGGAAAATATGTGATTCCCCACTGTAGACGTCCCCGAACGCCCCAGGAGGGTTAAGTCCCGTTCTGTTCATTTGGGTTCACTACAGTTCAAGGACCCGATTGTCACGGTTCTAAATCTTGAACCAAAGAGTCCAAATCCGGCAAATCGTTTTTGAGAAAACAGATTTTTTTGAAAGAAATGCCAAACATGGACTGCTTTGCCAGATACAGAGTCGCCACCTAAATATTTTTAATAGGGAAATTTAGGAAACCCTGACTCGGTGCCAAAGGCCACGTGTCCATCATCACCAAAGTTGCCTCGGCTCGGGAACTTAGGTACGATTGGGGAAGGTCACTTCGTGAGCACCCCCGCTCGCCCGGTCAAAGACCGGCCTCTACTAACCGTGATATCTAGTTTTGAAAACATTGTGTGTTCTTATTCCGGTTATTAGCCTAGGTTATTATGTGATGCGCACAGCATACAAGTATAGACTGAGTCGCCTGAATTGGAACAAAACATTTCATGTTTGTTTGTTTGAAAATGGTTTGATGGTGCTACCCGCAGGTAGGCTTAAAATGCAGATTTTGCCACCCTCGGGTGGGCTTAGAAAATATGATTTTGCCACTATCTAATGGGCTTAAAACAAACAATCAATGCATTGCCCCAATTCAAATAACCCAACCTTCACCCACAGGCATTCAGGCAGTTATATCACATAAGCAAATAGCCTCATGGCAAACATGCTATCATGGCAGTCACTCACACGCATGCAAGGATGCTAAAGCATAAAAACTCACCGAGTACTCCCAGCCAAAACAGAAGCTAATTAGAAATCCATGCATGATCCTAATTATACAGAAATGCCTAATGCAACACATGCAAAATGCAACTATAGCAGGCTCGGCTATTCTAAACATGGCATATAAGATGCAACAGCTAACATGTATTCAATTTGGAATTGAAATACAGATGCAATTAGTATGATGCGCCGAGCCCGGTGCATGCAAAACAGATGAATGAATGCAAACATGCTATCATACTGTATGCTAATTGAAATATGCCCTAATCTAACCATCATAAGCAGGTAAATAAAAGGGAAGAAAGACGTGGGGTTGGAAGACATACATCACACTCACGCACACTTATTACAATTATGCCCTCGCGCAGAGGGTCCAAATAAATATACAGTCCCGAATAAAAGAATAGTACAGTCCAAATAATACAGTCCAAATATGTACAAATCCCTAATTAATTAACAAAATTAACTAAAAAAAATTAAAAAAATAAATAAATAAATAAATAAACTGGCATGCAAGCCAGGGACTGCCTCAACTCTGATGAATGATGTATGTTTGGGCTGCCTTGCGCGGAAATCCACTGGGATGCCCCAATTAACCTCTGTTTGCACCTGTTCTTGAAATGCGTGCCAAGCCTCGGAAGACTGCTGATTCTTTATTTTGCTGCAACAGAGAGCAGGAAAGGGGCATGGCAATGTATTTGCACAAATATATGCATGCCTCGATCCTCGTGCCACCAATCACGCATCTCGATGCATGATGGCCGAGGAGTCGAATTGCACAACTCAATATGAAATGAATGCATATGAGGACACAATGAGACCTAACTCCATCATGGATAATCCGGAGTGTCGGTGACTGGGAATTGAGACACGTTCTGTCACTCGAAGTACGAAACGTCCCTCGTTTCCCGTGCCTGGGCTAACTCCTATCCCAAACACAATGCAATATGCATGATATGCATGAATGCGACTAAGATACAACCTAGCATACACAATGCTATGAAATGGCATACACGATGCACGAGGTAACATGGCATACACAATGCTCTAATCATACAACCTAGCATACGCAATGCTATGAATCGAAATGGCATACACAATGCATAATGGACTTACACCAACATGAGTGGACCTCAGCCACACTCACGTCAGTAGCCATAAGATGGAAATGAGACAACTCGAAGTGCGTGCACGCGTGCACGCAAACCGAGGACCGAACCTACAGCACGGAATGCCACTCTAACAAGACATGGCAAAACATGGAATATGGCATATGATCATGCAATTTTCAGAGGCAAAATGAGATGCAAAACAGCCCCGAATCATGGCAAAATGATACCCGATGCATGGAATCAATCCCGAAACATGAAATTTGGCTCATGAAATGGCCTATAGCTATGCAATGCATGCATAATTTGAACATGAAGTATGAAGACAGAAGCTAGGCAGCCCCAAAAAAAGCATGTTTACAGTTCAAAGCATGGCCAAACAGTGGTCACAAATGGGACTAAATTAGCATGTAAAAATGGGGGCCAAGAGAGGGGTGATTAAGCAAGTAGCAGCTGCTGACTTCAAACACAAGAGGGCCCTTCAACAATGTTGAAGAGGGGACCAAAATATGGCTATTTACAGTTAAGTACCAGACCCAAAACAGTGTACAAGTAGGCCTAAAATGCTATGCAAAATATGGCCAACAAGAGGTTTAAACACAAAGTATACAAAGGGTGCCTCAAACAGCCAAAGACCCTTAATGAAACATGAAGAGAGGGTCAAAATAAGGCCATTTTCAGTTCGGACCAGAGCCTAAAAACAGAAGTATAAGGGGCTAATAAATCATGCAAAAATGGGGACCAAAAAGGGGTGCAATGGAAAGTGATACATGGAGGTCCCAAACAGTGGTGAGCCCTTCTTCAATGTTGAATAAGGGCTAAAAATAAGCCTATCTACAGTTTACATCATGCTCCAAAACAGATTACAAATAGGCCAAAAATACTATGCAAGATTATGGCATACAAAGGGGTAATGAAGCAAGTGCAAGATGGGGGTCCCAAACAGGGTAAGACCCTTAATGAAAGATGGAATAGAGCTTAAAAAAATGCCACTTTCAGTTTTGGTCGGAGCTCAAAACAGCAAGCAAAGAGGGCTAAGAAATGGTACAAAAATGAGCTAGAAAAGGGGGAAATGGTGCTTACCCTTGAAGACCAAGCCTTGGCTGCCTCTTGGACTGAAAAATGGTGCCTCCTAGCCTCTAAGAAGACCTCCAAGCTGCTGGAATGGAAGTGGTGGGGTGGTGCTAGGTGGTGGTGTGGAAAGGGGGGGTAGGACTTGGGTGTTTTGAAGCTTGAAGGGAGAGAGAGAGAGGAGATATGTATATGGGAGCTCAAAGGGGTTTTTTCTAACCCTTAAACTAGCTGGGGAGGCTGGTTTATATAGACAAAGAGGGGGGAGAAAGAGGGGGAAAAAATGGGGGGAAAAGAATTCAAGTTTCCCCCCCAAAATTTGGCCCTCCGGATACAAAATCTGGGGGGTCAAAGAGGTCAGTTTTGAACTAAACAGGGTGCAAGGAACAAGGCCGGCCAGCTAGTGAATTTTCAGGTGGCCGCCAGGCTCTCCCCATGGCCGGCCGGCCAGAGGTCAAAAGGGTCAAGGTGATTTAGTGGCCGGCCACCACAGATTGGTGGCCTCCCATGTGTGCTCAACACAGGTATGTGGTCAAAAATTGGCAACTGTAAACCAGGAGAGAGAACAAGCCATTTTTCAAAGGGGTTCAAAAGGTCCAACAACAATTACTGGCCGGCCACCAAATATTGGTGGCCTCCCAGATGTGTATATCACAAATATGGGAGTTAGGGTTGAAGAAAGTGACCCTAGGGTGGTCAACATTGGCTTTGAAGTGTGAAAAACGGGCGTCGGAGGGCGATGAAGGAAATATAACTGGTTGCTGGAACAATTACTGGCCTCCCACCCTTCTACGGCCTTCCTGGTGATGAAACAGAGGTCCCTGCCAAAAATGAACGAAAACCGATGCAAAATGAAGGTTCGGGGGCCGAGACGCGCAGTCCGAGGCCCCGAAAACTGCCCGTTGGGCACCGGGAGTGGTGTTCGATCACGAAGTTGGTCTCTCGGACCACAGTGTCCCTTGAAAGGGAGTAAATAAGATGCATGCCAAAAACCGGAGCAAACGGAGATGGTTAGGCGGTCCCGAACCGAGGCACACGGCCTGACAGCTCCGAAAACCGGGAACCGGGCTCCGAAATGGGCAAAATGGCCTGTGACCACGGAACGTAGCCTACGGCCACTGAGAGATGATGTACTAGACCTCTCCCTCCCCTCAGGGAAAAGAAACAGAGAAAACCGAGCCTGGTTCGTAAACCGAGACAAAGTACAGAAAGGGTTCGGAAGTCCGGAGGCAAGGCTCACGGCCGAGACTCTGAGACTTCTGAACGAGCACAATATACAACATCACCAAGCGCTCAATCGGTGACGTCTGAGTCTTAAGGTCGGTCAAAAATGGGGTGTCTACAGTTGCCCCTCTTTGACAGAACTCGGAAGTCACAAGTGACGGGAGTGAATGTCAAAGCCTAGAGACGACCCATTTTTGACAAGGCCGAAGACTTAGACAATCATACAAGATAAACAGAGGCGTGCCCGCAAGCGTGCCCGCAGGCAGGGGGGCAAAATGCAAAGCGATATGCACAAGGCCAGAGGTAACTCAATGATCATGCAAATGCAGCAGGCTGTAATGAAGCAAGTATTCGCAAATAGATGCAACAGTTTTAAGCAAAAATGCAAAGCAACAACTACATTTCATGCAGTTAGGAATGCGGAGAATTATTCGATTCTCGTCGCGTCTCACACGGAGAAAATACAATACCTGTGCGATTCGTCTGGTCACACCAGCTTCAAATGAATCATACATACAATATCGTGCCTGCAAAAGGGAGAAAATCAACAAGCACAATATACTAACAACATATATTCAATGTGATTCCGAAAGTTTGACACACGCAGTGCCGACGAGTGAATGCATCGCAATGCGAGAAAGGAACGTGCGTGAGAACACATGCTTAAGCACAGAGGTATGGCAATATCAAGAAACGTGCATAACAATGCAGGTATGCTCATGAGAATGCAAGTTATGTGCATGACAATGCAGAACGAGCATAAATTAAGGCGTCCGTTTGTTACGAAACAACGAGCAAAGAAACGCGCGTTTCGGCAAGGGCGACTCGATCGCGGCCTCCGGTTCACCTCCCGGAGAGGTTACAAAAGGGATACACTTTGATTTTGATGAGTAATGATGAGACACATGTCAGAAATTGAAGCTGAAGTTCCGGCGGAGCGATTTCGCGGCAGGAAGTGCACTTTCCTTGAACTTTTTCAGGTCCCGGGAACTCCAATCTTCCTCAAAATTTGCAGAGAGCTAGGTGGGCATGTGGGGAACACCACCGGCCACTTTTCTTTCCCAGGGGAGGCCACCGACCACTTTTCCAAAAGGAGATGGCCGGCCAGCCTGAAAAGGTGGCCGGCCGGCCACTTGCCCAAATCCGCGGGCATTTTGGTCTTTTCACCTTCTTTCCTTTATATCCACTCACTCAAACACTTTGAGCTCATAACCATGGCTCCGAAATCTTCTCCTCTTGCTTCCCAAACCATTTTCTCGCTCAGATCTGTGCTCCATACGCGTTTTCCAATGCCCCACGCAAGTTGTTTTCGCGAAAACTTCCCGTTTCAAGCACTTTGAACCGATTAAATTTTGATTTCGGTGCCTCTTTTCTCATTTTCACCACTTGAGGTGAGTTTGTCTCAACATTTGGAAGATTTTCTTGGGAGTTGACTTTTGTTGACTTTTTCATTTCCCGGGAGTTGACTTTTGTTGGCTTTTTTCAATTTTGGCTCGTTTTTGCTCATTTTTGCTCCTTTTGCAGATTTTCCGAAATGGCAGGTCATTTTCCTCACGGTGGAGGTCCTCCGGGTGCCGGGGATGATCCCGATGTCATGGCTCTGCTTCCGAGGGTTCGACCCTTCATACCCGAGAGGTATGCGCCATCAGCACATATCCTCCCGCGAGCTGTTTTTCATCACTTTACTGACTTTGATGAGCGGGCACCTGGGGATCTGCTTCTACGGGAGCCAGAGTATCACCTTTCTCACGAGGCACGAGAGGTATTTACTTCGTTTTCTGTATTTTTCGTGTATTTCGTGCCTTTGCCATATTTGAACACATAGTTTAGTCTATGACATAACACTTTGTTTGCATCTTGAACACACGGTACAAACACTTGAATTTCCGAACACTCAGCTCATAAATTGATTGTGAACACACGGCACACATTAGTTGAGGATTGAACACAGCTCAAACACTGATTTTTCGAACACACAGCCTGAATTGATGGTGAATACGCAGCACACACTGATTGAGAGTAGAACACGTAGCCCAAACTCTGATTTTCTGAACACACAGCTCGGATTGAGGGTGAACACGCAGCACACACTGATTGAGAGTAGAACACGCAGCCCAAACTCTGATTTTCTGAACACACAACCCAGATTGATGGTGAACACACAGCACACACTGATTTAGGTTTGAACACGTAGCCCAAACTTTGATTTTCTGAACACATAGCCCAGATTGATGGTGAACACGCGGCACACACTGATTGAGATTTGAACACGCAGCCCAAACATTAATTTTCTGAACACGCAGCCCAAGTTGAAGGTGAACACACGGCACACACTGATTGAGATTTGAACACGCAGCCCAAACATTAATTTTCTGAACACGCAGCCCAAGTTGAAAGTGAACACACGGCACACACTGATTGAGATTTGAACATGCAGCCCAAACTCTGATTTTCTGAACACACAGCCCAGATTGATGGTGAACACACGGCACACACTGATTGAGATTTGAACACGCAGCCCAAACTCTGATTTTCTGAACACACAGCCCAGATTGATGGTGAACACACGGCACACACTGATTTAGGTTTGAACACGCAGCCCAAACTCTGATTTTCTGAACACACAGCCCAGATTGATGGTGAACACGCGGCACACACTGATTGAGATTTGAACACGCAGCCCAAACATTAATTTTCTGAACACGCAGCCCAAGTTGAAGGTGAACACACGGCACACACTGATTGAGATTTGAACACGCAGCCCAAACATTAATTTTCTGAACACGCAGCCCAAGTTGAAGGTGAACACACAGCACACACTGATTGAGATTTGAACACGCAGCCCAAACTCTGATTTTCTGAACACACAGCCCAGATTGATGGTGAACACACAGCCCACACTTCGATGATGAACGCACAGTCCACTCGTTTTACTTTGTACGCAGTCTGTTCATTTTGTTTGCACACAGCTCATTCATTTCATTTGCACACAGCTTAAATGGATTTCGTACTGAAACATGTATTCATTCTAAATGCAGGTGACCTCTCGTACTGTGCGAGGATACGGCTCCACAGTAGCTAGAGATTGGTATGCTGAGCTTCCGGAGGCCGTCCATGATTTAGTTGATTTGGCAGGGTTCAGACCTTTCTGTGCTGGACTATCTCGTTGTCTTGTCAGGAGGACGATGATGGCAGCTTTGGTGGAGAGATGGTGGGACACCACCAACTCCTTTCATTTTTCCGCCACAGGGGATTTGACCATGACCCCACTTGACTTTGCTGTGCTGACTGGCCTTGATGTGGGAGGCTGGCCTATCCCTTATGATGAGGACATAGGCCAGTGGGAGGCCGCTTGGATGTATTTGCTGGGGGCTCGCCCACCTGTTGATAGAGCTTCGGGGAGAGTCCGATACACCTGGTTCTCTTCCCATTTTCGGAGGGAGGAGATGGCGCCCGGGACCCCTGATGAGGCAGCACAGTATGCCCGTGGTTTTCTGATGTTCCTCTTCGGGACTACTCTGTTCGCCGATAGAGGGAACACTTTTGGGCTGTATTTGTTGAGCGCTTTGGTGGACCTATCACAGGTCAGACGCTATGATTGGGGGGGCGCCGGTCTGGCTACCCTTTACTGCTACATGAGCGCGACCTCCCGCGGTCGGGGAGACTTACTTGGTGGTTACTGGAGAGCTTGGGAGGTACTTTCTGCCTTCTTGATTTATATTTCTGCCCTTCATTACTTGTACATTGCACATACGGCGCACTTTATGCTCTGTATTTTGCCCTCAGCACTTTGCATTTACATTCTGCACTATTTTCCGTAGCTATGGGTTTATGTGTATTTCCCGACATTAGCCCCAGAGATGATAGTGGAGGGGCCCCGCATGACCCCGTACTCATTGGTATTCGAGGGCCAGCACCGGCCGAGGCCCCGAGAGTCTCTCCTTTACCTACGGCAGTATTTCGACACTGTGCGGTCGACGGAGGTATTTCAGAACTCTCAGTTCTTTCTGTTTTCAAACTCTGATCTGTCTTGTACATTCCCGATTTCTGATTGGTTTATGCACTGGTTATCTGCAGATTACCTGGCAGCCCTGGGCGCCTTTAGGTGACAGTCTCCGATTTCAGTTTGGCGGAGGGTCGGGTGCTTCCCAATACAGGATCCTATTTGAGGGACCAGTCGGTAGAGCGTGGTTTCTGGGGGAGCGCTTCTTACGTCAGGTGTGGGGCTATACTTCTCAGGATCCTCCCTCAGCACCCCCAGTCAGTATGCGGATTGCTGATAGGCTCTCTGCTCGGGATGTTACTGGTGCTATACTGGGCACTGATGCTTTGCTACATCTCGAGGAGGGGGACTATGCCACTTATCGCCACATATATCTTATGCCCCCATTGACGGGAGTCCGCACTCCCTCGATGAGGCCTATTGGTGTGCCGTCTTCGAGCCAGGCTCGGGCCACAGACGCTCCTTCCACTAGCAGGGCTGGTACATCGAGAGGTAGGGGTAGATCGGTTCCTCCGATTCCTCCGACTCTTCATCATCCTGGGTGGCCAGACATGCCGACTGAGCTGACGGGATGGCAATTTGGGACTCCTTATCCGATCCAGCTGGAGCCTCCCCTGCCTGATCACAGATACGTCAGAGATCCTGATTCACCACCGGTATACTTTACATCTTTGATTTATCAGTCATGCACTTGAACCTTCATTCCTTTGCTGATCATTTTGCATTTGTATCCACAGCCTCCTGTCGCGTACGTGGATGAGATGCTCGGGGTGATGGCCGCATTTGAGGGCATGATCCTGCGGAGAGAGGCACAGCTGGCCATCATGGGCGTCCAGGTATCCCCCAGTTTTTCTGCATTTATCATATCTTTGATGACATGCTGATTTCGAACATTCTACTGCATTGATAGGCCACTTGTGTAGGGCACATCTGACACACACCCCACTTTACATGCTGTATTTGCATTTGATTTTCATATTTGAACTGATGTATTGAACTCTTCATTTTCAGATGCCTCCAGTATATGCTCAGCCACGGGCCAGGCCACCCAGGCCTTCTCAGGGAGGTGGATCATTTGGACCTCCTCGGCGCGCTGGGCCATCTGGGCCTTTTCGGGGAGCTGGGCCATCCAGGCCTTTTCGGGGAGCTGGGCCATCCAGCCCCTTTCGAGGAGCTCGAGGGGCGGGGTCATCTCGTAGGCGCAGGGTACATATCATAGAGGCGGAGCCTGATGAGGATGAGGAGGAGGAGGTTGCAGACCGTCAGTCAGAGACATCTGCTGAGGAGGGGGATTCCGGTCTTGGTTCCGGGAGTAGAGGCGAGGCTGAGGGGGATCCTGAGGATGACAGCTCCGACCCGGATAGTGATGGTGGTGCAGAGGTTGTCTCGCAGAAGAGGATGAGGAGGGCCTCTCATTCCCGCTCCCGAGAGTATTGATGCTGCTGTTCCCTGCTTTATTTTCCTTTTTGCTAGTAGTTTATAGCACATTGCACATTATTAGGCAGTTTTATTTTCTGCGAAACTTGTGCCTTGCTCGTAAAATGTTTGTCCTGATGGAATGAAACAGCTTTTGAAAAAGTGTTGTATTTTAAACATTTAGCATCATATCGCATTATTTTGCGCAAAAATGAGATTGAATGGAAATGTGCATCGTACATTTGCCCAGTCAGGTAGTGAACCGACGAAACAAACTAAACAACCTAACTCATTAGGATAAGATCAGATCTTAACAAGTTTACAACTCGATAAGCAAAACATAACAATGTGGACGACTCGATAAACAAGACTCAACAAAATTGCTTAAACAAAGAGTAACAACTCAAAACACAAAACACGACAGCTCGACAAAACTTACAACTCAATAAGCGAAACAACAACTCGATAAGCAAAACTTGACAAAACAGAGTGTATTTACGAATGATCTAGTTAACGAAACGTATCCGAAACAGAGGGAAATAGAGGCCTTCGACCCACCCGATGCTCGGAAATGCTTGGAACTTCCTCTGGAGGGGAAAACAGGACTGGAGGAACACACCAGAGCATGGCCGGCCACTTTTAGGAGCCGGCCGGCCATTTTTTTGTGTTTGAAAGGAGAAAAGTGGCCGGCCAGCTAGAAAAGGTGGCCGGCCAGCCACTTATCTCAGCAGCCGTCAAATTTTTGACACGTGTCCCCCGAATAGTGTCCCATCCTCTATAAAAGCTCCAACTTCGGGACTCATTCATTTCATCACTGCTTTGCATAAAAAATGGAGGCATTTCTCATAGAAAATCTCACATCTTGGATCTCTTCTCTAGATGGCTCGGAAAAGTTGAATTTCTGAGGTTTCGGCTTGAATGCACTATTCCCACTGAGCCGGACTCCACTGCACCTTCCTTTCCTCCATGCCGCGGCAAGATTTTGGAACCCGGTAACGCATGTCTTTAGCTTCGGAGGGCAAGAGGTATGTCCCACTTTTGAAGATTTTCAAGTTTTGATGGAGTCTGAACGTTCGGAAGAGATCCTGCCTCAGTCTCGTTTTGGCCATGCCCAAGCTTTAGGGCGGATGTGTGGACTCTCCGCGCATGACATTCGATTTCTGACTTGCAACAGGGAACTGGATATCCTTGGTCTGATTCATTGTTTTTCCAGTATCGGCGACCACGGCGACCATCATTGGCAAGGTTTCCGACAACATGCCCTCTGCTTGTGCATGCTATCTCATTTTCTGTTTGTCTCGGGTTCCGGAGGAGCTAGCATCCGTTTGATTGAAGTCGCTCAAGGCTTGAAGGAAGGAAAGAGCTGTATTGCTATGGTATTAGCTGAAACACTGATGGGCATGGATGCTTTCTATAGCCGGGAGACAACCAGATTTGCAGGGAGTCCACTGCTGCTGCAGGTAATGTTTCCCACCCAAGCTCACATATGTATTTGCTCACATCGCTCGGCCCTCAGGCTCGGTTTTTCTCACAAAACCCCCATCTTGCTTTTCTCTCCTGGCACATCTCTCTATTCTTTATTCTCTCATTTTTCATCCCTCCCCAGGTATGGTTGATGGATAAATTGCAGGTTGTGGACTCTTGCCCAGTCTATTCAGCTCACGGCTACTTCTTTCGCTAACGCTTAGTCGATGCCCTGGATGAGGGGTGGTGGTTCGACTGGATGTGCAATTTGTCTGCTGATCGCATTGCTTGGCGCTGTCCTTGGCTCAATCTTCCGGCGATGAGCTACAACATGTTCCGGGATACTGGGATCCGGTTGATTGGCCTGACCCATTATGTATTTTATTTCCCATTCCGTATCCTACGCCAGTTTGGTCATGATCAGACTTGCCCTCCGGAGGGGATTGAGTACCCGGTTGCTTTCCCGGTCCGAGGTGCACACCTTGCCCGACATACTACGGCTTGGAGGACTAGAGAGCTCCTGCCCCCCGCCCCTATTTTCAGTTGCACTTTGTCTGACGAGTGCTGGGATTGGCTCAATGAGGAGGCGCAGGTTGGGCCTAGCTTGGCATCAAAGGCTTCGACTAGCTCTGGGAGGGGGCGCAGGGACACCTGACTTGACTATGCCCCAGATTTATTGCTTTATTAGTACTTTCAAGTTTTCATTATGAGTGTAATAAAAAGCAACTTCAATTGTATGCAAGAGCAGGAGAACTCTGTTTTGAAATCAATGAAATTGAAGGTTGTGGTACTGAAAATTTTCCGCTTTGGTCCAAAAATGGTCTTAATTGTAAAAAGATTAATTTGAACAAAGTCAACTTTTATTAAAACTTTTCAAAACCATTTTCGATGTGGATCAGAACTGGACACGCCTGAGATCTGTCACTGAGATGCACAACCCCGGATTCTGGCAACTGGAAAGTTGCCCCTAGTCTGCATAGTGCCGCGGCACTGCACAGCAACTGAAAGTTGCCCCTAGTCTGACAAGCACTGCACCAGAGATCACGATGAATGCTGATGGACAAGGATGACTGAGATGGTCAAAATGGACAAAGTTGATCGGGGAAAATGTTTATGGCTGAACTTCAGGATGAAGCTGCCTACGTATCCCAAAGATGGGAATCAAGCCTTACGTAGTTCAGGCTTAGGTTCGCTCGGGTATTTTCACTCTCCTTTTGCGTTCTAACTTTTGCCAAGGCCGCCCTTTGCGGGTTTTCAACCTTGCGAGCTCAGTTTTTATATTTTCAAATTTTCTATGCTTTGAGTTTTGCCTAGGTCGCCCTTTCGGGTTTTCGGCCTAGCGAGCCTCTCAAGGGTAGTATTTCTTCAACTTGTCCATGTTGATCGGTTGGGAGAACTCTAAGCCATCCAGATCCATCAGAACCACAGCTCCACCTGACCAGATAGACTTGATGATGTAGGGACCAGTCCAATTAGGTCTGAACTTGCCCCTAGGGTCATGGATGGGAGCTCGGTTGTCCTTGAGTACCAAATCTCCTTCCTTTAAATTCCTGGACTTGACTTTCTTGTTAAAAGCCCGGGCGATTCTACGTTGATAGCCTTGAATGTGGTACAGTGCTTTCAGTCTTCTTTCATCGAAAAGCATGAGTTCCTCGAATCTGTTTTGTTGCCAATCTGCCTCGGCTATTTGACACTCGGCCAATACTCGCAATGACGGAACCTCAATCTCAATGGGTAGAACAGCCTCCATCCCATAAACCAATGAATACGGAGTCGCCCCAGTAGAAGTTCTGATTGAAGTCCGGTAGCCCCACAGAGCAAACGGCAGCTTATCTGGCCAGTCCCGGTAGGTTTCCACCATCTTCTGCAATATGTGCTTGATATTCTTGTTGGCAGCTTCAACTGCTCCATTAGTCTGCGGCCGGTAGGTAGATGACTTATGAAAAGCCACGTTGTATTTTTCCAACAAGTCTATCACTTCCTTCTTGAAGTGGGAACCGTTATCTGAAATTATCTCATTTGGGACCCCGTAGCGACAGATGATGTTGTTTCTGATAAACTTTGCAACGTGCGAAGCCTTCAACACCGCGTAAGATTGGGCCTCAACCCACTTTGTAAAATAATCTATCGCAACCAGGATGAACTCATGCCCATTCGACCCCTTTGGCGTAACAGCCCCGATCACATCAATTCCCCAGACTGAAAATGGCCATGGTGAAGTCATATTGTACAGCTTTGTCGGCGGGATGTTCATGCGATTTGCATGAATTTGACACTTGTGGCATCGTCGGACGAAACCGATACAATCCTCCTCCATGGTGGACCAGTAGTACCCCTGTCTGAGGATCTTCCGTGCCAGTATTACTCCATTCATATATGCTCCACATTCTCCTCCATGGATGGCTTCCATTAGGCGCTTTGACTCTTCGGTATCAACACACAGCTTATGCATTCCCAGATGACCTCTCCTGTACAGCTTACCCCCACAGATGATGAACTGAACGGCCAATCTTCTTATTGCCCTTTTGTCCTTGGCATTTGCCCCCGGTAGATACGTTTCCTTCTCTAAGAAATTCCAAATGTCATGATACCAGGGGTTTTCGTCCTGAACCTCATCTATAGCAGCAATCGACTCATAGGCTGGTGCAAACTTCTGGTCAATGATGACTGGACGCATCCGGACTCCACACGGGATGTCTATCATAGAAGATAGAGTTGCTAAAGAATCTACGAACCTGTTGTTCTCTCTTAGTAGATGAGTAAAACTTCGCTTCTCGAACCGAGGAATTAGCAAATCCAAGGTTTGGTGATACATCATCATCTTTTCCTCTTTTACTTTCCAGTCTCCTTTTGCTTGAGACACAACAAGGTTCGAGTCTCCGATGACGTCCAACCGTCTTGCCCCTAGTTCTAGGGCTGCTTCTAGGCCAGCAATGCACGCCTCATATTCTGCTTTGTTGTTCGAGACTTTGAATCGGAGTTTGAAGGCTAGAGGAATACGGGAATTATCGGGTGCTATCAGCAACACTCCTATCCCATACCCGTACTGATTTGATGCTCCGTCGAAGTACATCGTCCAAGTTTTGTCGTCGATATGCAAAATTGCTTCATCTGGGAACAAGTATTCAACTGCTTCATCCCCCTCAACCGGATGGTCGGCAAGGAACTCTGTTACTGCTCTTCCTTTGACTGACTTGCGTGTGACATACTTCAAATCAAATTCGAAGAGTAACAGCAACCAACGAGCTAGCCTACCCGTAAGTGCTGGTTTCTCGAAAAGATATTTGATGGGATCGAGACGTGAAACCAACATTACGGAGTGAGCTAACAAGTAGTGCCGCAGCTTCCTGGTAGCCCATACCAAAGCTAAACAAGCCTTCTCCAGCGGTGTATACCGAGTCTCATACTCTAGCATCTTCTTGCTCAGCTAGTAGATGGCTCTCTCCACCCTGTCTTCGGACTCTTGTGCAAGCATGCAGCCCATTGTGGTCTCAGTCACTGAAAGGTACAATATCAACGGTTTCCCTGGTTCTGGCGGTGACAACACGGGCGGGTTTTGTAGATATTCTTTGATCTGTTCAAACGGTGCTTGACATCGGCCGTCCCATTGAAATTTCTTGCCTTTCTTCAGGAGACCAAAAAGTGGTTCACAAGTCAAGGTTAATTTTGAGATAAACCGTCTTATGAATTGCACTTTACCCAGAAAGCCTCGTACCTCCTTTTCAGTCCTTGGTGGGGGCATTTCTAGGATGGCCTTGATTTTGGAAGGGTCGACTTCGATGCCCCTTTGTGTAATCAGAAACCCCAGCATTTTTCCCGCTGTAACACCAAATGTACACTTTTGAGGGTTTAGCCGCAACCGGAATTCCCTGATCCTTTGAAAAAACTTATGCAAGGCGGTATAGTGGCCCTCTTTATCTTTGGACTTGACAATCATGTCGTCCACGTACACCTCAACCTCCTTGTGGATCATATCATGTAATATTGTAGTCGCGGCCCGTTGATAAGTAGCTCCAGCATTCTTCAGCCCAAACGGCATTACTCTATAGCAATATGTCCTCCACGGGGTGGTGAATGCAGTCTTTTCCCTGTCTTCTGGTGCCATTACTATCTGGTTATAACCTGAGAAGCCATCCATAAATGAAAGCAATGCGTGCCCTGCTGTGAAATCCACCAACTCATCAATATGCAGTAAGGGGAAGTCGTCCTTCGGACTAGCTCTGTTCAAATCCCTGAAGTCCACGCATACTCGGATCCTGCCATCTTTCTTCGGCAACGGAACAATGTTGGCCAACCAAGTCGGATATTCAGATACCAGCAGGAAGCCTGCGTCGATTTGCTTGGTGACCTCTTCCTTAATCTTGAGAGCCCAGTCCGGGCGGATCCTCCTGAGTTTCTGTTTGACAGGTCGGGCCTCAGGGTCAAGGGGGATCCGATGCTGTACAATCTCAGGATCGACTCCAGGCATGTCTTCGTAGGACCACGCGAAAACATCTTTGAAATCTTTTAATAAAGCGACTAAGCGCTCGCGTTCCTCCGAAGACAACGTGGACCCGATCTGGACCAGCCGCGGGTCCTCCTCAGTACCAATGTTCACGGTAGTGATTTCGTCCACTAGGGGTTTAACAAATCTTTCCTGCTCCTGCTCAATTAATCGTTGCAAAACCGGAGGAACTTCATCCTCGTCGTTTTCAAAATTTTGAAAGTCTGAATTAATGCAATAAATTAAGGGCACAGAAAAGTACTCAGAAACCACAGTTGCTTGATTCTCATTAGGCACATCCAAATTGTCCGATTCATTTACAACAGACTCAAATGAAAAGGAAAAAGACAACCTAGACAGGACTGTGGCATCCGGGTTAACATCCCCAGGAGTACCAGACTCAGACTCAGTCGAGCTGGAACCTGATTCTGACTCACAAGACTTGGTGGAATCAGATTCCGGCTCACTACCTGACCCGGTGCTGCTGGACAAAAATCCCTCATCGTATTGCCAAGTGAGAGAGGGTGCGATAGATGCATCCAAGATAGCTGCTGGTTGGCTCGCAGCTGTTTCATCCCCAATCATGGAAACCACAAAGTTATCCCCCAAGCACTTATGGTCGATCGGAGGATCAGAGAGTAGACATGCCAGCGCTACCCCCATTTCAAATTCTGTGCCCTCAGGATCCACTGCTTTACACCGCTCAACCTCAGCTGATGGGTCTGTCTGCTCTGTGGCAACGTCATCCCCGGATAGTTGCAGGTCGAAGAAGATCTCGAAACCGGGCACGCGCTTCTTCTCCGCGTTTATCCACGGCTCTGGGAAGCTGCAAAATGGAAAATCCTCCCCCTCTCGGACGAAGCGTCCGTTCAGGGTACCCTGGATGGGCCTATGCATTAATTCAAAAGGCTTCCCAGCCTGCTTTGCTCTGGCTCTTCCGGCCATTTCCTTTCCCTTCCTCACCCAGTCCTCTTTGGTGGGCAGATAACCCAAACCAAAGGTATGAGGGTTGTGTGGCACCTCGGACAATGTTGCGACGCCTTTCCGGCCGCTCCTTCCTAGTCCCATCCCGGGGATGTGTTGTAGCTTGTTCATGAGGTAGACGGACTGAGCACTGACGTACACACCTTCATTCACAGCCATAATATTCTGCACCACTCGGGCCTCAGCCAAAGTGAACCCCGATAAGAACACATCCTCCATGCCATGCTCGATTTCTAGAACTGGTGTAGACACTTCCGGCGGAGGATGGATGGATGAATTTCCGAAGACAATAGCCACCCCCTTCCCGTGAGGGTCCTTCAGCATTTGATGTAAAGTGGAAGAGACTGCCTTTACTTGGTGCAACCACGGCCGCCCCAAGAGTAAGTTGAAGGTTGTGGGAATGTCCAAGACATGAAATTCGATGTTGTGTTGTCCTGGACCAACCTGGGTCTGAATCTTGACAGTCCCCATCACTTCTCTGCTAGTATTATCGTATGCTCTGATCACCTGAGTTGTCGGGACGAAGTCCGCGGGCTTCAACCCGATTGCATATGCTGTTCTGGCTGGGCAAACATTGATGGCAGACCCGGTATCAACAAGTACCACCGGTATCCACTTGTCTCTACATTCTACGGAGATGTAGAGAGGTTTGTTATGATTTACGCCCTCAGGCGGCAATTCCTTATCTGAAAAGGTTAATGCCGGGGAACCTCCTCCCGAAAAAACCAGCCCAACCAGCTGTTCTGGTGTAGTATCGATAGAGAGTTTGGCCTTGTCCATAGCAGATAGGACAGCCTGCCTGTGCACCCGTGAAGCCATAAGCAGTCCCCAGATGGAGATGTCTGCTTGTATCTTCTTTAATTGCTTAAGCACAGCTTCTTCTTCAATTTGTTTCTCTCTTTGTTTCTCGGCTTCTTTGTCTTTTCCAGATGTCTCAGGTTGGTCAAAATGCGGGGGCTTGAAGTACCGCCCGCTTCTTGTCATATGAGCGATCTCGTCAATATACCAGGTATCATCTGGTTGACTACTCCCCCAGTCCTCATCTGTGTGGGCAAGACATAAGTCGTCGTCTTCCCACCACATCCTGTCGGCAGCCGACAGACACCTGTCCGGCTCCGGTATGATCGTACTCGCAGCACCTTCAGTCTTCATGCCCGCAGCATTTCCTGTTCCCGTGCACGCAGTACTCTCGACCCTCACATGGGCCTTAGCTTTTCTGATTCTCTCGGAATCCTCAAATCTTTGTTGTTCCAACTGCGTCAGTACAGCCGGTTGGTCAATATTCCCTGCATTTACAATCCCCAAATTCTGAGCGAAATTCTTAGTGCCGGCGCTATCCGGCGGTGTATTCTGACTCTCGGCCCTTCCGGCCACCACTGATACTCTCGCCCCTGCCGGGCCTTGTTCTGGTTGATATTCCACAATGTCTGGTTGATCATCCAACCATCCGGTAACTTCTGCCGACTCCTCATATTCAAACCAGTTGATTGTTGCATTGCCTGATTCTTGGTCGTTGAAGAACTGGAGGTTGGCAAAGTCCTCTTCCATTGTTGTCAGGTCATCCGCCCCCTGTTCAAGTCTGTCCCCCTGAATCACACACAGTTCATCTTTATCTGGCAGTCCCACACTCGGCTCAAACTGGCCCACTGATTGGATGTATTCACTTGGATCGTAGGCTCCTGCAGCAAGATTCCCAGACTGTTCAATCCCAGACTCAACAATCCCACTTTTCTCTGAAATCTGCCCTGTCCCATCTTTGGTGGTCACCACCTTTGGCTCAGATTGGTTTGTGGAGATGTCCATCATGCACAAGTTAGTGCAGACAGGAAGGATCACCTCCTGCTTAGGTAGGTGGGATGGGGTGATATAGATACTAGGATCGTAAGACACGACCCCAGTTTGGATGAAGTTGATTCTGTTGGGAGGAGGGGCTTGGTTATGTGGTGGGAGGGGATTTGTTGTGACGTTGGGTTTTTCGGGAGGCGCGATCACCTGCTTGTCAATAAGATCCTGGATCTCATGACGCAACCTAAAGCAACGGTCGGTGTCATGACCGTGCTGTTGGTGATACGCGCAGTATCTTGCCGGGTCATGAGAGGGAGGGAGTGGATTTGGTAGTGGCCTCGGCTCTAGGGGCGTCAAATGCTTCTTCCTGATTAATACCCCCAGAGCCTTGGACAGGGGCATATAGAGGGGTGTAAAGGTTCTTTGGCCTCTGGGTTAATATTTGGCGGTTTGGGTGCTGCTTCCAGATGCGCTAGAGAAAGGCGTGGCTGCCGCGGGCCTTGGATGGGGAGGGGGAATGGTGGTGACCATACTGACCTCCGAAGCTCTTGTGTTTGCAGCGCCACTCGGGCCTGCGTTGTTATTGCGGTTAAATGTCCTCCGGGGTTGCTCCCGGTCCTGGTCGATCAGACCTTGTTTCATTGCATCCTCGATCTGTACTCCCATCTCATGTAGATCTGAAAAGGTGGGAAAGGGAAGTACAATCATCTTCTGCATCAGTTTTGGTTGGAGATTGCGCACAATCATCCTAATCTGATCTTTGTCGGTGGGCCTTAAAGTCATCATCGATGCCTTTGCCCTCCACCGGGTCACAAAATCTGAGAACCTCTCTTTGGGCTCCTGCCTTGTCGTTTCGAGATCACGGGTTGTAATCTCAATCTGGGTATTGTACGAGTATTGTGCAACAAAGGCTTCAGCCATTTCATCCCAACTTCTTTTGACCTCATCTTCCAACTTCGCGTACCAAATGGCGGCTACACCTGACAAAGTTCGGCCGAATAGTGAAAGTTTTTGCGGTCTGGTTAGGCCCATTGGCCGCAGTATATCTGAAAATAGCCGGAGGTGGACCATGGGGTCCCCGGATCCATCAAAGCGATCGATCTGGGGCATTTTGAATCTGTCTGGCAATATCACGGCCACATCGGTATATCCGTCCTCGATATCCGGAATAGCCTTCACCCCCTGGGATTTCTTGAAAAGCTTCTCAAGCTTGCTCAATTTCAGAGCTGTATGGTCTATCTCGAACTCGAAGGGGAAGTCCGGGTGGTTGGGTGTATGGGTCTTGGACAGTTGAGGCGGAAGCGGGGGCGGAGCCGGCCCCGTTGGAAGGCCCGTGTCCTCCTGAATATTTGGTAGGGTGTTTTGGGGATTTGGCAGGGTATTTTGGGCGGTCGGTGCCTGCTCGGGTAGTGGGACCCCTGGTGGAGGAGGAACTGAGTGTGAGGCTGACGCTGCATTCTGCTGTTGTAGCCTAGTAATGAGCTCGGCCTGCTGGGCCATGACTGTGGCCTGTTGCTTCGAAAATTCCGCTTGGCGGATGGCATCCTCCTGCATCTGTCTCATGCTCTCTTGCATTTGACGCATCATTTCCTCTATCCCGGCCATATTCTGTTGGTCCAGCTGACTGACCGGTAAGTGTATCTCTATGGCGGAAACAGAAACCTCAACCTGACTGTTCACTGCTAAGGTAGACCACTGCTCTGGTAACCTCTGCTCAGACACACTGCACCTCCTTGGCTTTCTTCTAACAACTGGGGGTAGAGAATGGAACACTGGCTGTCCGTCAACCAGATCCTCAGATCGATTGAGCCGACGACCTCTCGTCCAAAGTGCTTGGGGAATATCTAAGGGTTCGGAAGCAATCGTGCTAAAACTGCCCCTAGCAAAAAGATAAATAAAGCGAAAAGGAAATAAATAACCAGAAACGGGCAGCATAACAGCTTAAATTAAATACACAACACACAGTCGGGCATACAACACACGGTTGATAAGCTGAATACACACTGTCCTCAATCACTAATCATTGTTCCTGTATCACTGTTCCCCCAAAAACTGAATCTGGTATCCGCAGATAACTGATTCTCAGATACTGACTGATGCCCGCAGGCCTGATGCCCAAACTCAAACTGATACATGCATTCCCTGTAGAGACGCACTCTAACAAGCATATAACAGATAAGTGAGAGCCAAAACACCCCTATGTTGGGGTAGGGTTTCTCTGTCCTATTTTTGTCAGGAGCTAGGGTTTCACTACGCACGCAGCGGTTTCAAACAACCTATAAACGGGTAAGCAACCTGTCCTAGTTTGGAATGGCCACTATAGATCCGAATATGCACTAGGTCGAATGGTTAAAAAGGGTGCCCCGGTAAAACCGGGGTTTGTGTTCCCACACTGGCAGAGCCCGTAACCGGTCAGCCTTATGGACATGCCTTGACAAGACAAGCCTCCGGCAAACAGCTCAGGAATAGTAGATGGCAAACACGGTGTCCTAGGCGCACCAATGCAAATGCAATGCAAAGAAACACACGAGTGTAGTCAAAACCAGATATCATGAGTTCGAGTCAAGTTCTCTAAATCCCCAGCGGAGTCGCCAGAAACTGTAGACGTCCCCGAACGCCCCGGGAGGGTTAAGTCCCGTTCTGTTCATTTGGGTTCACTACAGTTCAAGGACCCGATTGTCACGGTTCTAAATCTTGAACCAAAGAGTCCAAATCCGGCAAATCGTTTTTGAGAAAATAGATTTTTTTGAAAGAAATGCCAAACACGGACTGCTTTGCCAGATACAGAATCGCCACCTAAATATTTTTAATGGAAAAATTTAGGAAACCCTGACTCGGTGCCAAAGGCCACGTGTCCGTCATCACCAAAGTTTCCTCGGCTCGGGAACTTAGGTACAATTGGGGAAGGTCACTTCGTGAGCACCCCTGCTTGCCCGGTCAAAGACCGGCCTCTACTAACCGTGATATCTAGTTTTGAAAACATTGTGTGTTCTTATTCCGGTTATTAGCCTAGGTTACTATGTGATGCGCACAGCATACAAGTATAGACTGAGTCGCCTGAATTGGAACAAAACATTTCATGTTTGTTTGTTTGAAAATGGTTTGATGGTGCTACCCGCAGGTAGGCTTAAAATGCAGATTTTGCCACCC
Organism: Camellia granthamiana; assembly: GCA_036172215.1. NCBI lineage: Eukaryota > Viridiplantae > Streptophyta > Magnoliopsida > Ericales > Theaceae > Camellia > Camellia granthamiana. The sequence continues at coordinate 256,554 of JAXFYN010000329.1, read as the reverse complement.
TCGGGTGGACTTAGAAAATATGATTTTGCCACTATCTAGTGGGCTTAAAACAAACAATCAATGCATTGTCCCAATTCAAATAACCCAACCTTCACCCACAGGCATTCAGGCAGTTATATCACATAAGCAAATAGCCTCATGGCAAACATGCTATCATGGCAGTCACTCACACGCATGCAAGGATGCTAAAGCATAAAAACTCACCGAGTACTCCCAGCCAAAACAGAAGCTAATTAGAAATCCATGCATGATCCTAATTATACAGAAATGCCTAATGCAACACATGCAAAATGCAACTATAGCAGGCTCGGCTATTCTAAACATGGCATATGAGATGCAACAGCTAACATGTATTCAATTTGGAATTGAAATACAGATGCAGTTAGTATGATGCGCCGAGCCCGGTGCATGCAAAACAGATGAATGAATGCAAACATGCTATCATACTGTATGCTAATTGAAATATGCCCTAATCTAACCATCATAAGTAGGTAAATAAAAGGGAAGAAAGACGTGGGGTTGGAAGACATACATCACACTCACGCACACTTATTACAATTATGCCCTCGCGCAGAGGGTCCAAATAAATATATAGTCCCGAATAAAAGAATAATACAGTCCAAATAATACAGTCCAAATATGTACAAATCCCTAATTAATTAACAAAATTAACTAAAAAAAAATTAAAAAAATAAATAAATAAATAAATAAACTGGCATGCAAGCCAGGGACTGCCTCAACTCTGATGAATGATGTATGTTTGGGCTGCCTTGCGCGGAAATCCACTGGGATGCCCCAATTAACCTCTGTTTGCACCTGTTCTTGAAATGCGTGCCAAGCCTCGGAAGACTGCTGATTCTTTATTTTGCTGCAACAGAGAGCAGGAAAGGGGCATGGCAATGTATTTGCACAAATATATGCATGCCTCGATCCTCGTGCCACCAATCACGCATCTCGATGCATGATGGCCGAGGAGTCGAATTGCACAACTCAATATGAAATGAATGCATATGAGGACACAATGAGACCTAACTCCATCATGGATAATCCGGAGTGTCGGTGACTGGGAATTGAGACACGTTCCGTCACTCGAAGTACGAAACGTCCCTCGTTTCCCGTGCCTGGGCTAACTCCTATCCCAAACACAATGCAATATGCATGATATGCATGAATGCGACTAAGATACAACCTAGCATACACAATGCTATGAAATGGCATACATGATGCACGAGGTAACATGGCATATACAATGCTCTAATCATACAACCTAGCATACGCAATGCTATGAATCGAAATGGCATACACAATGCATAATGGACTTACACCAACATGAGTGGACCTCAGCCACACTCACGTCAGTAGCCATAAGATGGAAATGAGACAACTCGAAGTGCGTGCACGCGTGCACGCAAACCGAGGACCGAACCTACAGCACGGAATGCCACTCTAACAAGACATGGCAAAACATGGAATATGGCATATGATCATGCAATTTTCAGAGGCAAAATGAGATGCAAAACAGCCCCGAATCATGGCAAAATGATACCCGATGCATGGAATCAATCCCGAAACATGAAATTTGGCTCATGAAATGGCCTATAGCTATGCAATGCATGCATAATTTGAACATGAAGTATGAAGACAGAAGCTAGGCAGCCCCAAAATAAGCATGTTTACAGTTCAAAGCATGGCCAAACAGTGGTCACAAATGGGACTAAATTAGCATGTAAAAATGGGGGCCAAGAGAGGGGTGATTAAGCAAGTAGCAGCTGCTGACTTCAAACACAAGAGGGCCCTTCAAAAATGTTGAATAGGGGCCCAAAATATGGCTATTTACAGTTAAGGACCAGACCCAAAACAGTGTACAAGTAGGCCTAAAATGCTATGCAAAATATGGCCAACAAGAGGTTTAAACACAAAGTATACAAAGGGTGCCTCAAACAGACAAAGACCCTTAATGAAACATGAAGAGAGGGTCAAAATAAGGCCATTTTCAGTTCAGACCAGAGCCTAAAAATAGAAGCATAAGGGGCTAATAAATCATGCAAAAATGGGGACCAAAGAGGGGTGCAATGGAAAATGATACATGGAGGTCCCAAACAGTGGTGAGCCCTTCTTCAATGTTGAATAAGGGCTAAAAATAAGCCTATCTACAGTTTACATCATGCTCCAAAACAGATTACACATAGGCCAAAAATACTATGCAAGATTATGGCATACAAAGGGGTAATGAAGCAAGTGCAAGATGGGGGTCCCAAACAGGGTAAGACCCTTAATGAAAGATGGAATAGAGCTTAAAAAAATGCCACTTTCAGTTTTGGTCGGAGCTCAAAACAGCAAGCAAAGAGGGCTAAGAAATGGTACAAAAATGAGCTAGAAAATGGGGAAATGGTGCTTACCCTTGAAGACCAAGCCTTGGCTGCCTCTTGGACTGAAAAATGGTGCCTCCTAGCCTCTGAGAAGACCTTCAAGCTGCTGGAATGGAAGTGGTGGAGTGGTGCTAGGTGGTGGTGTGGAAAGGGGGGGTAGGACTTGGGTGTTTTGAAGCTTGAAGGGAGAGAGAGAGAGGAGATATGTATATGGGAGCTCAAAGGGGTTTTTTCTAACCCTTAAACCAGCTGGGGAGGCTGGTTTATATAGACAAAGAGGGAGGAGAAAGAGGGGGAAAAAATGGGGGGAAAAGAATTCAAGTTTCCCCCCCAAAATTTGGCCCTCCGGATACAAAATCTGGGGGGTCAAAGAGGTCAGTTTTGAACTAAACAGGGTGCAAGGAACAAGGCCGGCCAGCTAGTGAATTTTCAGGTGGCCGGCCGGCTCTCCCCATGGCCGGCCGGCTAGAGGTCAAAAGGGTCAAGGTGATTTAGTGGCCGGCCACCACAGATTGGTGGCCTCCCATGTGTGCTCAACACAGGTATGTGGTCAAAAATTGGCAACTGTAAACCAGGAGAGAGAACAAGCCATTTTTCAAAGGGGTTCAAAAGGTCCAACAACAATTACTGGCCGGCCACCAAATATTGGTGGCCTCCCAGATGTGTATATCACAAATATGGGAGTTAGGGTTGAAGAAAGTGACCCTAGGGTGGTCAACATTGGCTTTGAAGTGTGAAAAACGGGTGTCGGAGGGCGATGAAGGAAATATAACTTGTTGCTGGAACAATTACTAGCCTCCCACCCTTCTACGGCCTTCCTGGTGATGAAACAGAGGTCCCTGCCAAAAATGAACGAAAACCGATGCAAAATGAAGGTTCGGGGGCCGAGACGCGCAGTCCGAGGCCCCGAAAACTGCCCGTTGGGCACCGGGAGTGGTGTTCGACCACGAAGTTGGTCTCTCGGACCACAGTGTCCCTTGAAAGGGAGTAAATAAGATGCATGCCGAAAACCGGAGCAAACGGAGATGGTTAGGCGGTCCCGAACCGAGGCACACGGCCTGACAGCTCCGAAAACCGGGAACCGGGCTCCGAAATGGGCAAAATGGCCTGTGACCACGGAACGTAGCCTACGGCCACTGAGAGATGATCTACTAGACCTCTCCCTCCCCTCAGGGAAAAGAAACAGAGAAAACCGAGCCTGGTTTGCAAACCGAGACAAAGTACAGAAAGGGTTCGGAAGTCCGGAGGCAAGGCTCACGGCCGAGACTCTGAGACTTCTGAACGAGTACAATATGCAACATCACCGAGCGCTCAATCGGTGACGTCTGAGTCTTAAGGTCGGTCAAAAATGAGGTGTCTACACCCACAAGTAAATCAATCAATGGGAATAAAAACTAATGCGGAAAATTAAATCAAAAGCAACATAAGAATTTTTACGTGGTTCCCTCAATGTGAGGTACGTCCACGGGATCGAAATCCGATTCCACTATCAACCAAATAATTTTTCAAACGATTACAAACGAGACACGAATGGTCTCACAAACCACCCTTAGGTGAATTCCAAATAATCACAAATAAACAAGAGGAAAGACTTCATCAAATAGATGACCCAAAATCTTCAAAATCAGAGTTGTAGAAGACCCAAAATAATATTCCAAACTATCTTCAAAACAGAGCAGCCGAACAAGCACACTGATGGTGCTTCCAAGAACCAAAAACCAAAGCACCCAAAATTTGATTCCACCAAATTAATGTTTAATTGCTCTATAGCAGCGGCAAACTGTTCCACCGAACCAGTTGCAGCTACTGCACTTTTTTATTTTCCTCCCATCGGGCAAAAACATAAACAATATATATATTGTTGATTAATGAGCTTTTCAATCAAAACCCTAGTTGCATCCAAATTGAATTAGGTCTCCACAAATTAAATATAATATATAAAAATATATTATAATTAATACTAAACCAAATTAAACTCTTTTTCCAAAAACCAATTGGGTCCCACACTCCAATAAGGAGGTATACCCAACAATTCTCCCCCTACCGACTTAGGTGGAGACATCAACCACACCCGTCAAAGTTCGACACTTTAAATGTTTGTCCCTCGACAAAGTCTTTGTCAACATATCTGAAATATTATCATCTGTGTGAACCTTTTCGAGTTGTAACAATTTCGAATCTAACACATCACGAATCCAATGGTATCTCACATCAATGTGTTTCGATCTTGAATGAAAAGTAGAATTTTTACTCAAGTGAATAGCACTTTGACTATCACAATAAAGCACATACTTTTCTTGCTTTAAACCCAACTCTTGCAAAAATTTCTTCAACCATAACTCTTCTTTGCAAACTTCTGTAATAGCAATAAATTCAGCTTCGGTAGTTGAGAGAGCAACACATTTTTGTAATTTAGATTGCCATGCCACAGCTCCCCCTGCAAAAGTCATCAAATACCCCGAAGTAGATTTCCTAGAATCAACATCATCGGCCATATCAGAATCCGTGAACCCATCAAGCATCGGCTTACCATCTCCAAAACACAAACACACCTTCGAAGTCCCTCGAAGATACCTTAGAATCCATTTTATCGTTGCCCAATGTTCTTTAGCCGGATTAGAGAGAAACCGACTCACCACACCAATGGCGTGAGCAATATCCGGCCTTGTACAAACCATGGCGTACATCAAAGAACCAACTGCTGAAGCATAAGGAACTTTCAACATCTCTTCTTTGTCTTTCTCACTTGTAGGACATTGATTCGAACTAAGCTTGAAGTGACCTGCAAGTGGACAACCAACCGGCTTTGCTTTATTCATGTTGAACCTCTCAAGAACTTTCTCAATGTAGCTTTCTTGAGACAATCAAATCAGCCCCTCTTTGCGATCACGAACAATTTTCATACCAAGTATTTGCTTTGCCGGTCCCAAATCTTTCATAGCAAAAAATTTACTCAACTCTAACTTCAACTTGTTAATCATGGTAGAATCTTGACCCACAATTAACATGTCATCAACATAAAGCAAAAGAATAATAAATTTACCATCCGGGAAATTTTTCACAAACACACAATGATCCGAAGTGGTTTTAGAAAAACCATTATTCATCATGAAAGAGTCAATTTTTTTGTACTATTGCCGCGGGGCTTGCTTGAGACCATACAAACTTTTCTAAAATTTGCAAACAAATTTCTCTTTCCCTTTTTCCACAAAACCTTCTGGTTGCTCTATGTAAATTTCTTCTTCAAGATCACCGTGAAGAAATATGGTCTTCACATCAAGTTGTTCAACTTCAAGGTTCATACTTGCAGCCATGCCAAGAACAACCCGAATAGAAGACATCTTCACAACCGGCGAGAAAATCTCGTCAAAGTCAATGCCTTTCTTTTGCCCAAAGCCTTTCACAACAAGACGTGTTTTGTACCTCAGATTCTTGCCATCATTCTTTAATTTGAAAACCCACTTATTTTTCAGAATTTTCCTCCCCTTAGGTAACTTCACTAAGTCATAGGTGTGATTTTTAAGTAAGGAGTTCATCTCCTCTGCCATGGCCTTTTTCCAATCACCTTTCTTTGCATGCTCAATTGCTTCTTGGTAGCTCTCCGGCTCCCCTTGATCAGAAATCAACACAAATTCATTGGGAGGATACTTTCTTGAAGGTTGTCGGTCCCTTGTAGATTTCCTCAACTCAAGTTGTGGTGGCGATTCTTGAGTTGGATGCTTTTCCTCAATTTCTAGCTCAACTTCATTAGGATTAGCATCATCTTCTACATCTTCAACAGGTGGCTGCACATCTCCCCCATTTTCATCATCAACTGAAGATGAAGGAGATGGATCTATGTCAATGAGATCACTAGTTTTTGGCTCCGGTTGATCACCTTTGCCAAAATCTTCAATTGTTTGGTCTTCAAGAAACACAACATCACGGCTTCGAATGACTTTCTTGTCAACCGGATCCCACAATCTATACCCGAACTCATCACGCCTATAACCAAGAAAAATACATTGTCTTGACTTACTATCAAGCTTGGACCTCTCATCCTTTGGAATGTGAACAAAAGCTTGGCAACCAAACACTCTCAAGTGCTCATAAGATACATCTTTACCAGTCCCAACTCTTTCTGGAACATCACCATTCAAAGGATAGGAATGAGACAAATTGATTACATCAACCGTTGTACTCATTGCCTCACCCCAAAAGGATCTTGGCAATTTAGCTTGTGAAAGCAAACACCTTGTTCTTTCTACAATGGTGCGGTTCATCCTCTCGGCAACGCCATTTTGTCGAGGAGTCTTCTTAACTGTCTTTTGGTGCCGAATACCTTGGCTGCGACAATACTCATCAAATGTCCCAATGTATTTACCACCATTATCTGATCGGATGCACTTCAATTTCTGTCATGTTTCTCTTTCAACCATGGCCTGAAAATGCTTAAATACTTCTAGAACTTGATCTTTAGTTTTTAGTAGAAAAGCCCAAACTTTCCTTGAATAATCATCAATGAAAGTAACAAAATAAAGTGCACCACTATGTGTTCTAACTTTTAAAGGACCACAAACATCCGAATGAATTAACTCCAACACATTTTCTTTTCTAGAAGCAACATTTTTATGAAAAGAAACTCTATGTTGTTTACCCGCCAAACAATAAACACAAGTTTTAAGATGTGTACCTTTCAAACCGGGTAGAAGCTCTTTCTTGAACAAAACTTGCAGCCCCTTTTCACTCATATGGCCAAGCCGCTTATGCCACAATTCGGTAGAAGTATCATCTTGAAGTGCATTGACAACACCTTTACAAATTTTTCCTTGCATCGAATAAAGTGTATGAGTCTTCTTGCACTTAGCCACCACCAAAGAACCCTTTGTGAGCTTCCATATTCCATCACCAAATTTGTTGTTGAAGCCTTCATCATCTAGCTTCCCAGTAGAGATCAAATTGAGGCGAATGTCGGGAACATGCCTCACATCTTTAAGCAACAACTTGCAGCCCAAATTTGTTTCCAAGCAAACATCACCCATACCAATAATCTTGGACAAACCTTCATTACCCATTCGAACAGAACCATAATCTCCTTCGGTATAGGTAGTGAAAAAATCAACTCGAGAAGTCACATGAAAAGAAGCACCAGAATCAATCACCCAATTGCTCTCTTGGCCCACAAAATTGATACAATTGTCTTCACAAACGACCATGAGATCATCAGTAGTAACTGCCGTTGTGTCTTCTTGCTTTTTATCCACACTTTTGTCACGTCTTTTCTCTTTATTCTTGAGTTTTCGGCATTCCCGCTTCATGTGCCCTTTCTCATGGCAATAATAACACTCAACGTCTTTCTTTGAAAAAGAACCATCTCTTGACTTGTCACGGCTTTGATCACGACCATGAGGAGTCTTACTCCTCCCTCTTGTTTTGCTTCGGCCTCTCACAACAAATGCTTCCGAATGAGAGGAACCGGCTAATTTTCTTCTAGTTTCTTCATTCAACAAGCTACTAGTGACTTGGCCCATTGTGACAACTCCATCGGGTGCCGAATTACTAACTGTCACAACCAAAGTCTCCCAACTTTCGGGCAAAGAACTAAGTAACATCAAAGCCTGCAACTCATCATAAAAAATAATTTTCATAGAAGCAAGTTGGTTAACAATACTCTTTATTTCATTCAGATGTTCCGGAATAGGGCTGCCCTTTTTATATTTTAAATTAACCAACTTACGAAACAGAAAGGCTTTATTTGTGGCTGATTTTCTATCATAAAGACTCTCTAATTTTTTCGATAAATCATGTGCCGAAGTTTCAGTAGCAACATGATGAAATACACTGTCATCAATCCATTGACGGATAACACCAACGGCTTTTCGATTAAGCCTCTTCCACTCATCATCTTTCATACCTTCGGGTTTGCCACTATCACCCTCAATAGGCCCATACAAGTCTTTACAAAATAATAGGTCCTCCATTTTAGTTTTCCAAGTTACCCAATTGCTTCCATTGAAGCTAGACATACGACCCACATTCCCCTCCATTGATTTACACAAATAAATAGATCCAAATAAACCGTAAGCTCTGATACCAGTTGTTAGGGAAAATATGTGATTCCCCACAAGTAAATCAATCAATGGGAATAACTAATGCGGAAAATTAAATCAAAAGCAACACAAGAATTTTTACGTGGTTCCCTCAATGTGAGGTACGTCCACGGGATCGAAATCCGATTCCACTATCAACCAAATAATTTTCCAAACGATTACAAACGAGACACGAATGGTCTCACTAACCACCCTTAGGTGAATTCCAAATAATCACAAATAAACAAGAGGAAAGACCTCACCAAATAGATGAACCAAAATCTTCAGAATCAGAGTTGTAGAAGACCCAAAATAATATTCCAAACTATCTTCAAAATAGAGCAGCCGAACAAGCACATTGATGGTGCTTCCAAGAACCAAAAACCAAAGCACCCAAAATTTGATTCCACCAAATTAATGTTTAATTGCTCTATAGCAGCGGCACACTGTTCCACCGAACCAGTTGCAGCTACTGCACTTTTTTATTTTCCTCCCACCGGGCAAAAACATAAACAATATATATATATATATATTGTTGATTAATGAGCTTTTCAATCAAAACCCTAGTTGCATCCAAATTGAATTAGGTCTCCACAAATTAAATATAATATATAAAAATATATTATAATTAATACTAAACCAAATTAAACTCTTTTTCCAAAAACCGATTGGGTCCCACACTCCAATAAGGAGGTATACCCAACACTTCTTTATCTTCATGGATTCTCAAGCCCCTCCTCCTATTACAACACGAAAGTGACCACAAACCTGCTTTACTTCCACCGACGTCGCTGCTTCTCTTCTCATTCTTCGATTCAAGAACCCTGAGTGCCGATCTGCTTTCAACAAGGACTTCAATCTTCAAAAGGTAATCTCTGGGCGTACAATAGATCTCACATTTATTGAAAAACATTCTATTCCCGTAAAAGCCTGGTTCGATAACCAAAAGTGGTCATCTCTTTTGAAACTCGACTGTGATATTTACCCTACACTCATCAAAGAGTTTTTTGCAAATCTACCTTGTGATGATGACACTTCTCCTCATACCCTTGACTGTTTTGTAAAGGGTGTCCCTTTCACTCTAAAATCATCTGTCATTAACTCCATTTGAAAATTTCAAATGATGGACACAGGGTCAATCTATCTGTAACTCTTAAACCACCCCAATACTCTCATCTCACTAGTCTCCATTTCCTCACAAACAACCCTAATTTAAATCACCTAGTCACAGTTTTTGGGAAAGATCTTTCCCTAGAACTGAGACTGTTACATCACATCATCACTCACAACATCATTCCACGTTTCGGTTGCTTTGATGCTGTCACATTCGGCCACACTTACCTCATTTGGGCCTTATCCACTGGTTTCCCCACTGATTTTGGTTTTTTGGTTATCCACTGCATCAAAAATACCCACAAACAAAATAATCAAACCCTTCCCTATGGAATGATTTTCACTAAAATTTTCAAGCATTTCAAAATTGATCTGAAGGGTGAAGAAAAAGTCCCTCGCGACCCCTCGTGTTATGGGGCTGAAACTCTTAGAAACATGGGATATTCACTTGTCAACCGCATTTGGACCAGGACCAAGAAAACTGTGTCTTCCCCTGGTCTCTCTGCCCCTGGCTCTTCTTTTCCCAATCCTATACTTCCTTTCTCCACCCCTAGTCCCTCTTCTCCACCACCCTCTTCTGACCTGCCCTCTTTCTCTCAAAAAATAGAGCATCTTGACTTTATGGTTCAGGGTCTCCTGATGGATGGGATTGTTTTCATCAATTCTAGGCTTAACAATCTAAATCTAGATTCTCAATCCATCTCTACCTCTGACATTCCCCCATCTTTTCACACTGTCCCTACTTCATCATCCCATGCCTTCGAAGAAAAGATAGATAAGTTGAGCGCCTTGGCTCTCCAACTCGTCTCTCAGCAGACTAAAATGCAGAAAGACATTGATCGAATGAAGTTGTAACAAGCTCAAGTCATTGCAACTGCTAAAGAGTGTCGAAAGTATGGTGATTGCCGTCAACGGGATCAAGGACTCCAACGAAGAATTTCAGCAAATATTCCAACAATGCTGGGATGATGATTTGGAGGAACAAATTAGGAAATTTATGTTGCGGTTGTTGAAAAAATGGTTTAATATAGGCATATTTTTTAGCTCAATTTGAGTGGGTCCCAAATGTCTTTTGGGGTGGGACCGAAGAGGTGAAGTGTTCCTTGCCGCGTGGCAAGTCACACGGTGAAGATGGAACGTCAAAACCATTTATGAGTGAATGGGAAGTTGACGTCGTTTTCGGGTTTAACATTAATTTTTTAGATAAAAATTCTTTTGAATTTTTTCAATAAAAAATTATTGTGGGAATTTAATTTAATTCTAAATTTAAATTTTAGGTTTCTAAGTGATTTCCTAAAGTTTGTAATTGTGGGAATTTAATTTAATTCTAAATTCAAATTTTAAGTTCCTAAGTGGTTTCCTAAAATTTGTATCTCTTACTTTATTTATTAAACTATTCAATTTATTTAATATATATATATTCAATAGTTTGATATATATATTTATATTCCAAATATATTAATAATAAAGTTCCACTCAGTTACTTTGTTTGACCAAGGGACACTTTTCTAAATATTTGAATATTGGAGCTGCTGTACAAATGGTCGAAAGTTTTGTTTGAATAAAAATATTCAAAAGTGCAACGGTCAACGGTCATGAAGTCTGTTTGGTTTCTAAACTGTTTGAATCTGTTCATTCAAAAGTTTGGTACCTGTTCGAGGACTAGGATTTGTGCCTATATATACTTCTCATTCCAGCAGTCTTGAGATAGTTTTTTCTACCCGAAATTGAGTCTGCAACTTCTATATTACTGTCCTAAATTTAGCATTTTAGTGCATTATTCTTCATATACAATTTTAGGCATAAATATTCAGAGAGTATAGATCACAGGTTTGGTTCGCCGAACAAATTGTTTGGAGTACTACTACAATTTGTGAAGATCATTGTATCCTGGGAGATAGACGCCACTCAACCGTAAGTACCATAGCGGGGCGAATCTGTCTTAAGGACAGAGTGTCACACACTCGACTTGGTTTTTTAATTTTAATTCGGTTCGATAAATAAATTCGGTATGTTATTTTTTTTATTTTGTTTGAATTTATTTCAAATTATTTTATTTACACAGAAGATTGTTCCAACAATCTTAAGACAGATAAGAATTATTCTGTTTACAGAATTTTTCGTTTGTTTCCTTTTTCATTCTTCGTAAATAATTTCGGAAGAAAATTATTTTCTGTGAATTTACAAAATAATATTCTGGTTAGAAAAACAAATAGTGATTATATGCTATTTGACAGATAGTAGTAATATACTGTCTCTTTTCTTTGACAACAACTAGTAGTACGATACTGGTGTCATTAACAATTCAGAATATATTTTTGTGAAATTTTGTCAGAAAATTAATTTTGGTTTTTAGAATTTATTTTCTGGGTTTTCATTAATTAAAATTCTGTTTCAGTATTTTAATTATTGGAGTGTAACAAGAGATTTTAATTTCTTGTGTGGAATTAATTTGGTTAAATAAAATTTTATTTTATTTCCAAATTAATTGAAAAATAAAAGTTATATTTTTTATTTCTTTTATTTTACAGAATTTAATTTTCTGAGTGGAATTAATTTGTTTAAATAAAATTTATTTTATTTTCAAATTAATTGGAAAATAAAAGTTACATTCTTGTTTCTTTTATTTTTACAGAATTTAATTCTGTGCATTTGGTTTCATTTTCTGTGTAGTGTAAATTCTAATTGTAATTTTGTTTTATAAATTAGAATCGATGGCTACTAAAACAAATGCCCAAACAAGTACTACTGTGGTGGCTGCAATTGCACCAACCCCCTCTCCTGTGATGACAGTACCAATAAATCATGGAGAAAAGCTAGAGAAGTTCTCAGGAACTGACTTTAAAAGATGGCAACAGAAAATGTTGTTCTATCTTACAACACTGAACCTGGCTCGTTTTCTCCGTGAAGATGCTCCTATCCTGAAAGAGGATGAAACCGACCGGCAAGTGGTTGCTGCGGTTGATGCTTGGAAACATGCCGATTTCCTTTGCCGGAATTACGTCTTGAACGGACTTGACAACACATTATACAACGTCTACAGTCCAATCAAGACAGCAAAGGAACTTTGGGAATCATTGGAGAAAAAGTACAAAACGGAAGATGCCGGCTCAAAGAAATTTATGGTTGGCAGATTCCTAGATTTTGTAATGGTTGATTCAAAAACTGTGATCAGCCAAGCTCAAGATTTCCAACTCATTCTGCATGTCATTCACGCAGAAGGTATGTCTCTCAGTGAATCCTTCCAAGTTGCAGCCTTAATTGAAAAATTACCAAAAGGCTGGAAGGAATTCAAGAACTACCTCAAACACAAGCGCAAAGAAATTTCTATGGACGAGTTAATTGTGCGTTTGAGGATTGAGGAGGACAACCACAATTCTGAAAAGCGGGCTGGTAAGCTTCCTATGGAGTCTAAGGCAAATGTGGTGGAACATACTTCAAAAACCAAGAAACGAAAGTCTTCTGAAGCAAGTTCATCACAAGGCTCTAAAGGGGGGGATAATAAAAAGTACAAGTTTAATGGCAAATGTTACATCTGTGACAAAGAGGGACATCGGGCCAAAGATTGCCGTAGCATAGGCAAAAGCAAAAGAAGAACAAGCAAGAAGCCTGCTCAAGCCCATATGACTAAAGTGGACAATATTTCTAATGGTGTCGATGACATCAATCTTTTTACAGTTGTTTCCGAGGCAAATCTTGTCGGAAATCCTAAAGAATGGTGGGTGGACACTGGTGCTACTCGTCATATTTGTGCCGACAAAAAGATGTTCACATCTTATTCTTCAGTGGACAATGGTGAACAACTTTTTATGGGCAACTCCTCAACTTCCAAAGTTGAAGGACAAGGAAAGATTGTACTCAAGATGACATCTGGAAAGGAATTCACTCTCAACAATGTGCTGCATGTACCGGACATTCACAAGAATCTTGTTTCCGGATCTTTGTTGAGTAAGAATGGGTTTAGGCTAGTATTTGAGAGTGATAAATTTGTACTTACTAAGAATGGGATGTATGTAGGAAAATGTTACATGTCTGATGGCCTTTTCAAGTTAAATGTAATGACCGTTGTACCCTCAGTTATTAATAATACTACATCTTCTTCTTACTTGCTTGAGTCTTCAAATTTATGGCATGATAGACTAGGACATGTTAATTATGGATCTTTGCGTAGATTAATTAATATGGAATGTTTACCTAAATTTGACATTGATTCAAATCATAAATGTGAAATTTGTATTGAGGCAAAATTATCTAAAACTCCTTTTCATTCAATTGAAAGAAGTACGGAACCACTTGAATTAATTCATAGTGACATTTGTGATTTTAAATCAATTCAAACCAGAGGTGGGGAAAAAGTATGTAATCACTTTTATAGATGACTATACTAGATATAGTTATATTTATTTAATTCGAACCAAGGATGAAACTTTGGAAACTTTCATTCAATATAAGAATGAAGTTGAAAATCAACTTGGTAAGAAAATCAAGAAACTTAGAAGTGATAGAGGTGGTGAATATGAATCACCTTTTGGTGAATTTTGTAAAGAACATAGAATAATTCATCAAACCACCGCTCCTTACTCACCTCAGCAAAATGGAATTGCTGAAAGGAAAAATAGGACTTTAAAAGAAATGATGAATGCCATGTTGATCAGTTCTGGATTACCTCAGAACTTGTGGGGGGAAGCAATACTTTCTAGTAATTATATTTTAAATAAAGTACCCCGAAAGAAAATAAATCAAACACCTTATGAATTGTGGCATGGAAGAGTACCATCCTACAAATACTTAAAAGTGTGGGGGTGTTTGGCTAAAGTGGCTATTCCTAGTCCTAAAAAGACTAAAATAGGTCCTAAGACCATTGATTGCATTTTCATTGGTTATGCCAAGAATAGTAGTGCATATCGGTTTTTGATTCATAAATCAGAACATTCCGAAATGCATGTAAATACTATTATTGAATCTCGGAATGCATCTTTCTTTGAACATGTATTTCCAAATAAGACTGGACAAGAGACTAGTGACATTAAAAGATCTCATGATGCTATTACTAGTCAGGATCAAGAACATGATCAAGAACAAGAGTTAGATCAAAATGAGGAAGAGGAACCTAGGCGTAGTAAACGTGCTAGAACCTCAAAATCTTTTGGTCCAGATTTTCTAACATATTTGTTAGAAAATGAGCCTTTAACTTTTAAAGAGGCTATGTTCAGTCCTGAAGCTCCTTTATGGAAAGAAGCTGTTAACAGTGAAGTTGAATCCATCTTGCAAAATCACACTTGGGAATTAGTGGACTTGCCACCAGGTTGTAAACCTCTTGGGTACAAGTGGATTTTCAAAAGGAAAATGAAAGCAGATGGATCAATAGACAAATACAAGGCAAGACTTGTAGTCAAAGATTTTAGACAAAAAGAAGGTCTAGATTACTTTGACACATACTCACCGGTTACTAGAATAACATCCATTAGAATACTAATTGCCATTGCATCTCTATACAATCTAGAAATTCATCAAATGGATGTTAAAACCGCTTTCTTAAATGGTGAGTTAAATGAAGAAATTTACATGGAACAACCAGAAGGGTTTTCTGTTCCAGGGAAAGAAAAGAAAGTGTGTAAATTGGTTAAATCATTATATGGTTTAAAACAAGCGCCAAAGCAATGGCATGAGAAATTTGACAAGGCAATGATGTCAAATGGATTTAAAATTAATGAGTGTGACAAATGTGTTTATATTAAAAACACAGACAAAGGTTATGTCATTGTATGTCTTTATGTAGATGATATGCTCATCATAGGTAGTAATAATGATATGATTAAAACTACCAAGAAAATGTTAAATAAACATTTTGACATGAAGGACTTGGGCATTGCTGATGTAATACTTGGTATGAAAATTACCAAAACATCAGAAGGATATGCTTTGTCACAATCTCATTACATTGAGAAAATACTTGACAAATTTAGCAAAGATGATGATCATCTTGCTAAAACTCCTGTAGATGTTAATTTGTATCTTTCTAAGAATGTACAGGAAAGTATTTCTCAATTAGAGTATGCCCAAATTATTGGAAGCTTAATGTACTTGATGAACTGCACTCGCCCAGATATAGCTTATGCGGTAAGTAAATTAAGTAGATATACGAGTAATCCGGGAGTAGAACACTGAAAAGCAATTATAAGGGTTCTTAGATATCTCCGATTTACTCATAACATTGGGCTTAACTATACTAGATATCCAGCAGTACTTGAAGGATACTGTGATGCAAATTGGATATTGGATACAAGAGACTCAAAATCCACTAGTGGGTATGTCTTTACTCTTGGTGGGGCAGCTGTATCTTGGAAATCTTCCAAACAAACTTGTATTGCTAGATCTACTATGGAATCAGAATTCATAGCTTTAAACAAAGCAAGGGAAGAGGCAGAATGGCTTCGCCACAACCTTGAAGATATTCCAATTTGGCCAAAACCAGTGCCTGCTATATGCATACATTGCGATAGTCAATTAGCTATAGGTAGAGCACAGAGTCATATGTATAATGGTAAGTCACGACACATTCGTCGTTGACATAACACCGTGAGACAACTACTCTCTAATGGAATTATTTCCATAGAATATGTTAAGTCTAAAGACAACATAGCGGATCCACTAACCAAAGGGTTAGCAAGAGAGTTAGTTGATAATTCATCGAGGGGAATGGGACTTAAGCCTATTAAATAAGAGTTACCACAACGGCAACCCAACCTAGTTGACTAGAGATCCCAAGATCTAGGTTCAAAGGGACAACCGAGTTGTGAATGACTCAGAAGGATCACTGGGGAGTCTAACTCCTACCCATTTCTTTGATGAAATAGTGATGTCTGCAGCGTTTGAGGTTAAGTAAAATTTTAATGATTCTTATATCTAGCTAAACCTAGTGGAGTATGGCAGGATACTCTTCATAAGAATCACCTATATGAGTGTGAACTGGGCCGGTTCTATGAGAATTGTGAAGGGCTACAATTCTCTAGAGCACTCATGAAAGACCAGGTTGTTCAGGGCCAAAATGAACACAATAGTGAGAACTAAACTGTGTCTGGGAATATACTGTGTGAGTTCTATTGTCTTGGTTTACACAAACGGCTGAGCAGTTCAAGACATCATGTTCACTGATTAGCTAGTAAATCCGATAGTGTCTTACAAGGGAAGGTTCAAAGCCAAAAGCTACCTATCATTTGCAGAATATTTCCAATTTCTGTACTCTCTGATTAGATCATGTTGTTGCATTTTCTCTCCGTCAAATTCCATTCATGTGGGGGGTTGTTGGAAAAATGGTTTAATAGAGGCATATTTTTTAGCTCAATTTGAGTGGGTCCCAAATGTCTTTTGGGGTGGGACCGAAGAGGTGAAGTGTTCCTTGCCGCGTGGCAAGTCACACGGTGAAGATGGAACGTCAAAACCATTTATGAGTGAATAGGAAGTTGACGTCGTTTTTGGGTTTAACATTAATTTTTTAGATAAAAATTATTTTGAATTTTTTCAATAAAAAATTATTGTGGGAATTTAATTTAATTCTAAATTTAAATTTTGGGTTCCTAAGTGGTTTCCTAAAGTTTGTAATTGTGGAAATTTAATTTAATTCTAAATTCAAATTTTAAGTTCTTAAGTGGTTTCCTAAAATTTGTACCTCTTACTTTATTTATTAAACTATTCAATTTATTTAATATATATATTCAATAGTTTGATATATATATTTATATTCCAAATATATTAATAATAAAGTTCCACTCAGTTACTTTGTTTGACCAAGGGACACTTTTCTAAATATTTGAATATTGGAGTTGCTGTACAAACGGTCGGAAGTTTTGTTTGAATAAAAATATTCAAAAGTGCAACGGTCAACGGTCATGAAGTCTGTTTGGTTTCTAAACTGTTTGAATCTGTTCATTCAAAAGTTTGGTACCTGTTCGAGGACTAGGATTTGTGCCTATATATACTTCTCATTCCAGCAGTCTTGAGATAGCTTTTTCTCTACCCGAAATTGAGTCTGCAACTTTTATATTGCTGTCCTAAATTTAGCATTTTAGTGCATTATTCTTCATATACAATTTTAGGCATAAATATTCAGAGAGTATAGATCACAGGTTTGGTTCGCCGAACAAATTGTTTGGAGTACTACTACAATTTGTGAAGATCATTGTATCTTGGGAGATAGACGCCACTCAACCGTAAGTACCATAGCGGGGCGAATCTGTCTTAAGGACAGAGTGTCACACACTCAACTTGGTCTTTTAATTTTAATTCGGTTCGATAAATAAATTCGGTATGTTATTTTTTTTATTTTGTTTGAATTTATTTCAAGTTATTTTATTTACACAGAAGATTGTTCCAACAGCGGTTTGCCTAAGGCTAGCGCGAAGCTACTCCTCACTGGCCGCACTCTCCTCTACCTTTCCGCTAGATGCTGCCCCTCTTTTTGATAATGACAAAGCGGGAGAAAGTTGTAGTTACTGTAGTTATTTTACTTTGTTGCTATAGTTATTTTACTTTGTTGTCTTACTTGTACTTGGGATGTGGATGCTTACTTTAGATGTGGATGCTTAGGAACAATTATTTTAGAAACACTTAGATGTGGATGCTTAGGAACAATTATCTTTTGGACACACAAACATTTGAGAAACACTTACTTGTTGAGAAACTAAAGTTCTTGATATTTTGGAAACACAAATATATTATGATATGCAAACATTCTGTTATTAATTATGATTGGTTATGAATGCTTGTGATGTGTTGTGAATATCTATACTTGAAGCATTATGGAATTTATTTTTAAATGCTTGTGATTTCATTCAATGAAAATAAATTGAAGAAATTGATTTCACTAATGATTGCTTCAGTGCATATTGACAGGGGGAGCTTGATCTATATCAAGTTGTTTTGACATATATCATTTTTTTTTATGGTCTTAAAGCCCTTTTTATAGGGAGAGTTTTTGATTTTTTTCAAAACTTTTATTTACAAAAATCCTTGAAAAACACTTCTTAATGCCTCCTTTTTGAAGCTTTGAAAACTTTAAATATTTGTCATCATCAAAAAGGGAGAGATTGTTAGCCCCAAGGTTATTCAAATTGATTTTGATTATTGACAAATTTCTTTATTTAATTTATTATTAAAAGTTTTCAAAATAATAGTATACAAATTGTGCTAGAAGATATATGATAATAGAAGTGTTGTTTTTCAATGATTTTTGGCCCTGCAAAGCATAAGATTAGCACCTGTTTGCAAAACTCTATCCATGCTTAAAACAGGTCTAAGGGTCAACACTAAGATAACAAGGGTTGACACCAGAGTGAAGATCAAAATGCCCAAGTGTTCGAACTGCAAAGGTCGACACCAAAATTCAGTGTGCAATCTAGTAGCAAGGGTCGACACTAAATTTCATAATGCAATCCAGCAACAAGGGTCGACACCAAGAATGATAAGGGTTGACACCTGGAATACTTGGAACTTAACTTAGAGAAGAAAAGAAAGCAAAGGGTCGACACCCAATCTGCAGGTTGACACCTGTAAATCTGGGTTTAAAAATTTCCACTTGCCAAATCAGATCCAAATTGTTGCAGATCATTTCTCAACCACTTTTTTCAGATTTGTGTGCAAAATACATTATATCTTCTGACCACAGAACAGATCCTCTGGCACCATATCCTCTCCAAGAAGTTGACTTATGAGGTTGAGCATTAAATAAAAAGCTTATGCATTTAATGAAACCTCCCTTCCCAAGACCTGCCTACAGTCTGCCTTCTTTTTTTTTCTGATCAAACACAACTGGAGCAAATCTTTTATGATCTTCTCCAACGGATAGGTGATTCAAATCTTCTCTTTCTCTAACAGCTAGAAGCCATCTCAATATTATAAATATGGAGGTCTCCTTGTTCATTGAATACACTTCTTTAATGCAACAAGCCTAGAGCATTCAAGAGCAATCAAAAGCTTTTAATATACTCCATTTGTACTTCCATTTTCATATCTGAGTGAATCTTAAATTACTTGAGAGCTTACACTTTCATATCCATCTTTTATGAGAGAACATTTGTAAAAGATGAAAATTGTACCTCTTATTCTTATTCATTATTTTCTGAGTGACACAATTGTAAAGTGAGGCATTTAGTTAAGAGGTCCTCAACAAATTGAGTAAGTCCTTGTAAAAATCCACAGGCTAGGTGAAGCTTGGTGGTGCATCTATTCATAGTGAATAAATTCTCAAGAAGGTGTCTTGAGAAGTAGACGTAGGCCGGTGAGCCGAACCACTATAAATCCTTGTGTTAAGCTCTTCTTTCATTTCCTTTTATTTTCTGTGCATTCATTTATTGTCATCTGCTTTTAATCACTTAGTATTTGCAAATTTATTTTTGGACGAAATTTTTAATTACCCAATTCACCCCCCTCTTGGGTTGCCTTCCTAAATAACAACAACCAAAGAATTGCATAGTTCTCTCAGATTTCTTGGTAAGAAAAAGGTATGCCTCAGTAAATAAGTGTGGCGTAATTCCAATTTCCTTTAATGCTTTATGCAACTCTCCTCTTGGAAAACATCCTTGGGATTTCTCCATAGAAGCATTTCCCTCTCTTATAGTTGATGCGATATCCTGCAATGATATCTTCAGTATGTCAACATCCCTCTCACCATCATTTGAGAGCCTTCTTTTCTTTGCCTTCGAAGATGTTCCACTTTCAGTAGACTATCACGACCTAAACCCGCCCCTATAGGTTTAGCGTCGTAACCGGCCAGTAATCCTTGGATTACCAAAGGCCTCTTAACTAACTAACATATAATTAGGGGCTGCGGAAGCAAATATATAAAATATGCATCGTCTATTGAGCTGTAAAGACATACATGGGACAGATAATTTTAAACTTACGAGTGACGTCAAAAGATGCAGTATATACACGTCATTCCATGTACATACTAATAGAAATCTTGTCCGAAAATCAAAGGAAACAAAGCTTAATACATTCACAAAATCAGCCACTAAACTTGACTTGATCTGGAACCTCTTCGGGAGGCACAAAGGCTAGCTGACCAAAACTGACACTCCAGGTCCTCAACTCTGAGTCTGGTCACGTGCCTGATCACTTACATACATAATATAAAAGGTGAGCGGGAGCCTAGTGAATAATAACAGAGTAAAGGATTTAATGAATGAAGTCCATACCAAATTCAGAAATCAGATACATATTCATATTCAAATCATATACAGAAATCAGAATTCATGCTTAATCATACGTGGTACATCCATTAGTGCTAACAGAACAGATACAGAACATATGGTGGTTATGAGTAACCAGTTCCATAAAGGAACCTCCGGATCCAGGTAACAGATAACAGATATGTTGAGCTCCATGATGGAGCCTCCGGTATGGGTAACTGAGTGCAGACATAATAAGTTCCATAATGGAACCTCCGATACCAGGTAACAGCTAACAGATATCACATGATGCTAAGGATGCCATGAATACATTGTCAGAAATTAAACAATCATTCATTGTATAGAACATAGTATTTCAGAAAACATATCTTATTTTATCATACAGAAAGTAAATAAAATGGAATATAGCTTTACTAAGTTATTACTCACTGATGGCTCTTGGTGCAGACAGACAGAGCAGACTAATCAAACAGTTTACGGTACCTGACCTACATCAACACATAGCAAAAACACATAATGAAACACACACTCGGTTGGTACTTAACTTCTTTCGTTTCATTCTTAGTGTGTTTCTAAGTCTTAACCTCTTATTGAGTCTTAATCATGGCCTAGGAGTGCCTAGGATGCAATGAGGATGCTAAAATGCACTTGAACACATTTAACAAAACTTGCTGAAAGCAGGGGTCCCGCTCGAGCGCAACTTCCCTTGCTCGAGCGGACATGCAAACATGTGAAGGGACGCTCGAGCGCAACTTCCCCCGCTCGAGCGGTTTGTAAACTTTGCAAAAGTACTGGTTGTGTGAAATCCTCGCTCGAGCGTGAGACATATGCCCTCGCTCAAGCGCAACTCTTGTCGCTCGAGTGGTCTGCAAAACATACAAACTTCTGGAAGCATGCATTTCACGCTCGAGCGGACTTAAGGACGCTCTGTGCAAAAACAAAGGTGGCCGCTCGAGAGCAGAATCTGTTACTCAAGCAGAAGTGTAGAATCTGAAATTTCCAGATTGCACTCCTAAGCTCCAAGCTCGAATTCCACTCCTCAAAACTCATCTTCTTGGGCCAAAATTCTGGAAAACATTTAGGAACTTGTAAAATATCATGATTTGAAGATCATTTCATGAAATCAAGGCCCAAAAGCATGTCAAGTATGCAAAATTCAACTTGAAATGTAAGAATATATGAACTTATCATGCATATATTCACTTGGGTTCTTAGCTTCCAAAACATGATCAAATAAGGTCCAATGGTGAGAAATGTTATGAATTCTTCAAACCATGCTAGAATTACAACATGCATGTGAGAAAAGCTTTGAAAACAATTTTAAAATGCTATGAAACATGCATGCATGTATGGATTGACTTAGCTTTCTTCAATTCTAGCTTAATTCCCATATGAATTCACCTATTTCACTTGTATTCATGTGCTAAATGACTCAATTCCAAAGTTGCAAGGTTAAGCTCTTACCTAGGCTACCCAATTGAGCTTCAATTAGTCAAAATCTTGAGTAATTCTCCAAATCTCCTAGCAATGGCCTTCCCTACCTCAAGTTTGGTCCCAAGTTCTTTAGTCTCTTACTCTCTCTTACGTTGAGCTCAAAAGATGAGGGAATGAGGGTGTCAAAATGTGTAGGAAGAAGAAGGAGTGGCCTTATATAGGCTTGTTTAGTGGTAATTAATTAATTTGGCTTAAGCTAAGCAAAGTGGCATGAATTAATCTAATTTAATCGTTTTGAATCGAATTTCAATTAAACTTACTATAAAATTCTAAAAATTCTAATTAACACAAAAACCAAGTCAATTTCTGAATCGGATGCCAATAAGGTCTTCAATTCGCAGGACAAAACATAAACATGAACAGATCTTTCTATGATAAACAGATATAAGCACAAATAATACAACACATAGGCAATTAACGCAAAATTTCACTTTAATTGCTTACATTACTTATTAAACCTTCTTAGTCGTGAATTATACGTTAATCACGAGTCGGGATCGTTACAGAGACAGTACAACATCTTCATCCACAAGATTAAAACTTTCCAAGTTTGCTTCATTTTGGTGCACCAGTTCATCAATGACTTTAATTCTATCTACATGATCATTATTTGATGAGTTGGCCTATCGTCGTACTTTTTCCTTAGCAGTTTCAGTACCTACACCAGTTGCCCTATCATTTCCATAAATCTCAGCCAGCTTTTCATAGTTACCAATGGGTGTACATTTCCATTTCTCAGCATGTGGTTTCACCTTTTGCGCCCCCCCAAAAAAAAACAAAGAAAGTAGAAAAGTTATTGTTAAATATAAGTTATGTTTTTCTATTCTTTTTTTAAAAAATCAACATAAACTGAAATTAATTAAAGTACCTCAATCAATGCCTTCAGGTTTAGCAATGAAAATCCTTGTAACCGGGCTCTAATCAAAACCGCTAGTATGTTTGAATAAATCATAGCACTCAGCAAAATGCTCTTTTGATAGTTTTCTACCTATTCTTAAGTTTGGCCTTATCTAAGTCCAAATTGTATATCTCACGTAATTCCTTTACTATTTTATCATATGCTGAACTAGTGAAAGTTCCATTGACCCTATTTCCTTCAACATATTGGTGATCCAATGCATCAACCAATGCATCATCCATTTGGTTTGTCCATGAAAGTTTTTCTCTCTTAGAATCTTTGAACTTCTGTATTTTTTTTACCCATTTATAAAATCTACATCAAAATAAATTCAAAGTAACATCATAAACCACAATAATGTCATTACAATAGCAAAGTTATGGATACATCCGAATCTACAACAAAAAAAATTCAAAGTAACATCATAAACCACAATAATGTCATCACAATAGCAAAGTTATGGATACATCTGATCCGATGTTCAAGTACTTATCACATAAAATCAAGATGGCTAGCAAACATGTAAAAACTAAAATATCACTCTTGATTAGCAACATAATCATACCACATTGTAGTTGCCATCACATTTCTAATGAGTTCCCCTTGTTTTGCATCCTCATCGGTATCCCTTGGTGCACAAGTCGTTTCTTGAGTTTGACATTGATTTTTAAGCTCTTTGTCTACTTTAGAAATAAGTTTTTCATCTGGATCCACACCTATTAAAAAGTTATGTAAGATGCAACATGCTATTATGATATCTAATTGTGTGTAAACCGAGTAAGTAGGCTCAATTGTGCTTGCTATGATGGGAAATCGTTTCTTTAGCGCACCAAAAGCTCTCTCAATGGCATTGCGTAAAGAGGCATGTCGGTGGTTAAACAACTCTCAAGCATTTTCCGGTGGATGGTTAGAATACTCTTTCAAGTGATAACGCACAAGGGCACTCCTTAACATATACCCCGCATCAACAAGATAAAATTTGCCTATTTAAAACAAAACACATCACTATATTAAACCCTAAATCTATATAATTTAACAAAAGCTTCATACTATCTAAGCATGAATTACCGTTGGGTATTTTCACTTTATCTTCTCTAGTGAGTGCATTTTTTATGATCCTTGAGTCAGATGCAGTCCTCTCCCATCCAGGTAAGACATAAGTGAATTTTAAGTCAAATAAACATGCAGCCAATACATTTTGTGTAGGGTAACCTTTTCTACCACGATATCTTGACGCATAGTTGCTAGATACTTGAAGACAAACATGTGTTCCATCAAGTGCTCAAATACAATCCTAACATAAATGTATCATGTGGCAGTTTTATATAGATATAAAACTAAAATTTAAAGCGAAATGTAATATGAAATTTTTACCTTAAAATATGGATGGAACCTATTATTATTGAGAATTTTTGGAGGGACTTCTGATCCATTAGGTTGGCAAAGAAATCGATCTTCCAATGATATAAGAGCTCTCAAAAAACTATGAAAATGCTGACTTATAGTCTCACCGGAGCGACGAAAGAAAAACAAAACATTTCTATTCGTCATGCTGTGTGACAAAATGTAAAGACACTTTGTAACTTGTTTCTCAACTGTTGCACATTTTGTAGGTTTCAGACCACCATCTTTTTCAAGTATATGACACAAATCTTGAAATGCTTGCGGCCCCATACGGGTGATATTATGACAATTCTTAATACATTTTAAGTTGTGTCATTAGTTCAATCCTCACTTTTTTCTCTCTTCAAGTAATTAATAGGATGGTCCACGTACTTCCTAAGGTGATATTTTCTTTTCATATACTAATATACCACATGCCAAACAACTTGAACAACAACTAACTTATGCCTTGTATCCCACATAATCAAGTCACTTTTTAGCTCTTTGTCTTGCTGAGCCATTTACCCTATATTTTTTTATTAAAATAAATCAGTATACTACACATCTAAACATTAATCAATATGAATAAACAATTAACCATTTATCATGTGCTCAGTAAGTTACAATTGTATTGTTTTTAATTTTAATTAAAATAAATTAGTATACTAAACATCAAAACATCAATCAATTTTTTTTATTTCACACTATATTCACATGATAAACAAACCAATCAACCCATATATCTATTCTATTATTAAAGCCAACACAACAGTTGTTGTGGCTTTGTTACTACGTTCTTGATTTCCTACAGAATTTATACAAGTGCATGATAAAAGATTTGTAGATTGAATAGGGGCTACAACATGCAAAATGCAAAGAGATAAAGGAAATTTGTGAAAGGTACAAGAAAAATGCAACCGGCAATTTGAGAGCACAAAAAAATAATACATATATAATTTTGTATGGTAAATAGTATATATATACATAACAGAATACATATATAAACAGAATATATATATACAAATTCTCAAATTTCTTGAATGATAAATAGTGTATCTATATATTACATGTATACATAACAGAATCAAAGAATGAAAACAGGAAGGATGATTACCTACACGGCAAAGAAGAGCCAGAAGAAAGCGGAGAAAGAGCTAGAGAAGTGGAGAGTCAAAAACGTTGTGCTGGATATGAAAAGCCCTTGATGACATGGGTGTCAATCATTTTATTTCTTTTATTTTTACAAGGACAAGATTGGTATTATGAAAATATAAGAATTTGTTCGTTTCTTTTCTCTCTCAATCTCTCCACTTTTGGAAAGATTGAAAATGAGGGTTATAAAAAAAATGAGTTTCTCTCCATTTCTCTCCACTTAAGTTATCTAAACAAGTAAGAGAAATACGTATATCTCCATTTCTTTTCTTTTCTCTCCAAATCACTCAATCCAAACCTAGTGTAAGCTCTAAGCTCTGTGTATGTGTGTGAGACGTGAGAGAGTAAGAGAGAGAAAATAGTTGTTGTTATTTTTGTCATCTTATAGTCCCTTACTTTTGTATAATTTATTTTTCTAAAAATTAGATTTTTTTATTTTTACTATTTTTTTAATATTTTATTTTTTTAATCCATCTAAATTTATATATGCACTTAAAAATATATTTATATAATATTTATAAAAAAAAATTTACTGAATTAAAAAAATTTTAAAATTCAATACATTCTCGTATTTTATTCAATAAATAAGTCCATTTATTAGAGTGCTAAAATTAGTTACATCAGGTGTAAAATTACGCTTGAAGAGGGTATTCAAAAGAGTGAATCCAAAATCGATTAAGGCAACAATAACAATTACTAATAATGTTGAAGGTGTAGCTATTGAGCTGCATGTCTAGAAAACGCAACAATTTTCCAATAAGAGTAAGAGCGATGTGGTAATGACCCATTTTCAAAAGAGGGCCTAAAGCTTTGTTGAAGTGAGAAATGGGAAGCAAATGTAGAACATGTGATTGAAGGAATGAAGAGCATCATGGAGATTCGAATTGCCTCGTTGATTTTATTGTTATTACAAAAGAAGAAGAAGAACTAGGGCTTGTAAAATTGGTAAAGAGAGAACAAAGTGGTGGCATACCTTTTAATAGCCAATTAAAAGCTATTGCTCTTCTAATAATGGCAGATGCATCAATTTTTGATGTCTTCTTCTTATTCTTGAAGCTTTGTATCTGGGGATGTAAATTTGGCCCAACCCACCTGGGCCAAGCTTTGGCCGGCCTATGTCGGGCCTCACGAGCTCCCGCAAAAAATCAGACCGAGGCAAAAAATTAGGCCCAGGCCTAGGGGGTATTCGGGCCTTGGGCCTGGGTTAGAGCATGGGCTTGGGCAAGACTTGAACATTTTTTTGTTTTTTTCTATGTCTTTCACCAAAATTTTGTTTTTTTCCACCAAAAATGACACTAGGGCTCAGGCAGGCCAGGCCTTGAGTGGGCCGACAGGCTGGACCAGGTGTGTCAGGCCACGGGTCAGGCTAGGCTTCAAAATGATGGCCCAGGCCCAAGTCTAGGGTCTTGGGCTGGGCTCGGGATCGGGCCTAATTGGGTCGGGCCCACCTCGGGTTGCGGGAGGACTTTGGGCCATCCACGGATCGCGGGCCATTTTACACTCATATTTATATCTGTGTGCGGATCTTGATTTTTTTTTAAAAAAAAAAATCATTATTGCTATTGTTATTATTAGAGTAAAATTATAAATACAACCTTGATATTTACGGCTGAGTAAGGAATTCGTAAAATCCGTAATCTGATCCAGTCCAGTCTAATTTGGTAGGTTTGGATTTGTTTTTCAAATTTGTGGTTCAGTTCCGGATTGAAAAATTAAAAATCCATAGTCTATGGATCGGTTCCGGATTGAACCCCACGGTTTCGGATTGGAACCGATCCGGACTGTATACAAATAGCCTATATTTATATTATATACCCTCCCCGCATAGTATCTTCTCTTATTTCATATAAAACCTAAACCCAAATCTAAACCTGTATAATATCTTCTTTTATTACTTTTGTTTGTTAGTTTTTAGTTTTAATTTGTAATGGTCTAAATATTTATGGTGAAACCAGTTTTCTTATGGTTGTTTAAATTCTAGAACAGTATGTCGCTATCATGGAAAGACATGTTACTATTGTAGAATTAATATGATGCTATGTTTATGTTTTTATGAAATTAAAATGTTCTATATATATTTTTTTTGTTATTTAATTATGTGAATCCGTAGCCCTAAATTGATCCAATCTATGTTTAAATGGATTGGTTCGAATTGGTTCCATGATTTAAACATATTGGATTGGTTTCAATTTTTCAAAAACTGTAAATAACGGATTGGCCCTGGTTTTACCCCAATTCGGACTAATCCGGACCATGCTTAACCCTATTGATATTTGCTTAAAATATGATTTGTTCTATATAATTTTGGCAATTATATTCTCCCATTTAAAATTATTAATTTCACAACAAATGATCTCTTTTATTAATAAATTATCAAATTAATTAACAGTTTTTAATGATATTAGAAAGAATTAATTACCTAAAAGTCCTATTTATAAATGTTATGGTAGTTCAGATTCTATTTAAGATTTTTTGAATCAATAAGTTTTATTTACGAAAACTAAGAATGTTATCAGTTTTTTTCAATTTTTAAAACTAAGAATATTATTAATTTTGCACAGTGATGTTCCAAATAATTGTTTCACTAACTGATAAAAAAACAAAGTATGAGATTAAACGTTTTTACCCTTCTACTCTACTTATTGATTTGATTCAACTATCCAATAAAACCAAGAACGTTAACAGTTTTTTCCAGTTTTAAAACTGAGAACATTATCAATTTTTTCATGTTTAAAGTTTTTTTTTTTCCCCAGTTTTGCACATCAATGTTCCATCATCATGCTCATTTATAGACACAAAATTTTCAATTTTGCACCAAAAAAATAATTTAGTTTTTTTTTTTTTTTTTGCACAAATATATATATATTTTTTAGTTTTATCAATTTGAAAAATAATTTTTAAATGTTTTGAAAATCAAAATAAATGTCAAATCATCATATTCTTTTATAGATAATCATAAATTATGAACAATCATTATTTGAAGGGCAATTTCGACCATTAAAAATTTAATGAGACTTGAAGGTCCAAAAAATCTTAATTATGACTTAATGGAGTATAAGTTCATAAATTAAGATTTGTGTGTAAATGCTCCTATTAGAAATTTACTTTACTTAATAATTCAGATAATTTTATCATTGTATAGGAGAACAATTAGGCCTTTTATTTTTTCATTTAATTTTTTTTTTTAATTTTTTAAACCGTATGTGGTAATTCATATTTTAAACAAATATCAAATGGTGCATTTATAATTTATCCTTATCCTTATTATTATTTAATCATAAGAGCGTTACTATTAGCACCTCAATTAATCCTTTGGACTCTTCATATTTTTAATTTATTTTTATTACAATAATGACTTGAAAAAAAATTACTAAAAGTGATATGAATTACTTTATGACACCTCATCTCACGATTAAAACTCACTCACCCACTAATTATAATATAGGATTTATGAAAATATCCACTTCCATTATCACCCACACAATTCAAAATTCTCAAAATCTACGCACCCTTAAAACCTTCAAAACAATTCGACAACTAGTCTTCTAGCGGCTATGGAGACAACTATTCGATAGTACACACTTCTATGACAATTACAACGAGTGAAAGTTTTTCTGATAATCCCAATACCATGAAATGAATAGAGAATCACAATGTAAACTTAGAGGAGATTTACTGTTTAAATGATATTTGTAGCTTAAAAGAAGTTGACCTTATAATAATAAGTTTTTTCAAAAACACACACACACACAAAAAAAAAAATTTTAAAATGGTTTGACTTTTTGTCAATACTGAATTCCAAAAATATATATACCAAAAAAATGGCAACACAGAGCTGAATTGGAGGCATTGGTTTAACAACGTCTAACTGAACATTATTAATATATTCGGCACTTTGGATATGAACTTTTATTCATATGCTCGGCATTTTGGATATAACCTTAATGCATACTTATGTTTTGGTTATGCGATGAACTTTAGTTTTATTTGTTAATCAAACTGGTTGATGTATACTATCTTTATTTGTTAAAATTTGATGGGTTAAACTTGTTCACAGACACATGACTTTACGTTTTTATAATGCTTGGTAACATGGGTCCAAACATGGGTAATTTGTTTGGCAACATAGGCTCAAACATGGTGGCGGAGAGATCAATTGTAGAGAGGTTGTTGGTGAGAGATCGACTGTGACAAATATCGGCGGCGCAACTCTCTTAATGGCGTAGCTCTCTCAATGGTGAGAGGAAGATTGGTGAGTTCAACAATGAGAGGAAGATTGGTGAGTTGAACTATTAAAGGTTTTGGGAGAACAAAAATTTTAGAAAGTGTATTAAGAAGTGTACATTTTGATGGGTGTAATGTTTTTAAAATGATAATTTTATTATTATTTTGGGAGTTCTTAAAAAATTTTAGGACTTCAATTTTGTAGGTGAGTGTCCAAACAAATAGCGAGTCCAAAATATTAATTGACGTACTAATAACAGTACTCAACCATAAACATAGTTTTATCGTAAACTCATTTCTATTGTGCTTAATAACCCAAATAAATAAATAAACAAAAGGCCAGATTTTTTAATACCTCAAATTTTGTTTTTTATTTTTCTTTTTGTCTCATTCATCATGGTAAATTGCTTCAATACTCTAGCCAAATTGTTATAAAAAAAATGATGTAATATTCCTTTGGTTTGCCATAGTTGAAAATGCCAAATTTGAAAAGATAAGATAATTTGAGCAAATGAAACTTGAGAACATTTGGAAGTCCCCAAAGAGAAGAAAATCTACAAAGTAAACCTGAGAACATTTGGAAGTCACCCAAAAGAAGAAAATCTACAAAGCAAACCTGAGAACATTTGGGAGTCCCCAAAAAGATTTTCTTTTGTTCTTTCCAAAGATATATGTCTTGCACATACATGGCTCATTCACACACACCCCCTAAAACAAATAAAAAATAAAAAAAATGACAGACATATCAACATTGAAGCAACTTTGAAGGCATGTAATAACATAGATAATGACATAACAAAAATTCCATCACCAATTTTAAAAATCTAAATTGACAACAAATTCATAAAAAAAAAAAAAAAAAATTTAAAAATCTTATAAGCAATCTCTCATCAAAAATAAAAGAAAAAGAATCACCAGCAAGTATTTTAGAGACCATAATTTGCTGCAAACAGTTTAGAAAAAAGAAACTTGCAATGCTATGCCTGGTAAACTGAGTGGTTCAAAGCTCAGTGGGTACAGAAACTGTAAGAATACTAAGTACATGTTTCTACCAAGGAAAATAGTTACATATAGAATCATTGCAAATGCAAAAGGTCTGAGTTACTCCCATGCACCCTCTGATTGACAGTCAATTAGTTTAGTATCCATCCTTGTTCTCCTATTTGTGTATAAACCGGGGAACGTTTCTTTACAAGACACAGCTGTTGAAGGATGTTGCCATAAAGCTTCTATGAACATCAACCTGGAAACATCAATTTCACCTCTCTTACCTGCACAAAATAGATATATGTTTTCAGGCAGTAGCTACATTTATATTTAAAGAAGTATTAAGTGAGCATTTGCATTGAACATGGCAATCTCCTAGTGGAGAATGAAGAAGAAGACTAACATATTTGCAATTATAAATAAACATACAGGAGTTTAGCATGAATTCCTCTAGCTCTCAGTCAAAAGGGTGGCTAATAAAGATCACCTTTTTTCTTTGTTAAGGGGCCAGCAAAGTTACCTTTAAGCCAATCATAACATTATTGCATTACAAAACCTCTACCAAGAAAGGAACTCTCACAATTAGACTCATATTGACTAGACATTCAAATGAAATCTGAAGGGTTTTTATTCATCTCTAGAACAAACTGGCAATGAAATCTGGTCTTTATAAACACCTATAACTAGTAACATAGCTCAAACCAAAAGCGATACAAAGGATGGGGAAATGCCAAAAAGAACCAAGATTAAGGAGATCAGAAAGTGCATATTGTTTACTCCACCACAGGGCTACAAGTTCACAACTAGCCATCAGGTATGACCTATCTAAGAATTGCAATAATGGGTTCGTGTAGCTCACCTAATAGACCAGGTATGGCTTTGCTTGTTGAAAATTTTCAAGTAAAGAACAAGTCAGTGTATTTGCTCAACTAGGTGAAAAATAAAAGGGCGATGATACAAAATAGACTAGCCATGAGACTTTCATTTTTACTTTTTCCATCAACAGGTAGTTTTGTGCATCAATCCAGCTAAAACATATTAAAGTTGGTTTTTTGGAGTGCACATTCGGTTGCAGAGATTGGTTAACATGCAAAGGTCTCACTTTAACAACAAATTCATCAGGACTCAACATAAGTTCATGCAAATATTATACACTAGAACTTGATTTCAATCTCTACAGAAGAGATGCCTCTAGTGTACTTTCTTTTCTTTTTTTCTTGTTCTGTTCTTGCACAAGTAGCAAATATTATTTGTCACAGCTAGAGGACCAAGGAAAGAAAACAAATACCTGAACCTACCCATGCACTGTAGGATGTTCTTAAGGACATTACAACTATCTCTTGAAGAATCAAGTGAAAGAAGTGATTTTCAGAGTTTGTCGTTGGTTGATCAACAGGGTAAGCCTGTACTTTTTCTTCTTGCCATTTTCCCTTTTTCGTGGAGACAGGTCGTCTCTGTAAACATGGGGATTTGGGATCAAATATATTCATAAGAATTATCCCTAAAAAGCTATAAACAGGGCATACCAAGGCACAACCACAGCATATGTAAATCCAGTGTGGAACTTTTTTTTTGTTTGAGCTTCATCTACATTGGACTTCAGTTCTTATACAACTTTGCTCCTCAAAAATGCTTCTTTTTTTTTTTTTTTTTTTTGATCAACAACAAAGGACTTTATTGATAAATCAAAAAAGTAAGCAAGGATAAGGCATCCTCTTACAAAAGAAAAGGAGAAAACACAAAGCAAAACCCTAATAAGAAACTCTTAAGCAAAAGCCTACATATCACACACCGCCAACCAATCTCTAACTAACAAAAAAAGTGGAACCCCCTTAAATAGAGGATTCCCCGAAATCCAAAAAGAGGTTAAATGGCAAACACTATCCCACAAACAGTCCATCTCCCACAAACAGTCCATCTGCAAAAAGAAGTTAAATGGCAAACACTATCCCACAAACAGTCCATCCCCTAAAAAATGCTTCTAGCATCCTTGGTAGATATTCCTCGGTAATTAGATTATCATCGTGTGCATTAGAGGCCAAAGGGTTAACCATGAAACTGTATTTACAATCTCTTATAGCAAACAGTGGCATGTTGAGATGGGAGAATCCTTAATACTAATTTGTCAACCACTACCAGGATAGGAACCTCTGTTTTTCAAGAAATGTTTTCTCTGTTCCTACCGGCACAAAAAGAGAGATCAATTTTCCACATACATGGATTTTTTCTAATAGCACACAAAATTGACTAGAACTTGGCTTCAATCTCTACAGAACAAAACAAGTGATTTTATTATTACACATGCCTCTAGCATATCAACAATCAAAATGTCATTATGTTATTTTTTTTCCTTGTACAAGTAAATATTATTTGTCATGCTTAGGACCACAAAAAGAAAACAAATACCTGAACCTATCCTCTTCACAAGTTCCTTGATTACACAAGAAATCCTTCCCAGTCCGAGATGATACAGCCTTTACAACTCCATCAAGGATTTGAATAATCTCAATAATCAGCACCTGGATCCTTTAACAAAGTCCCTGCACCATTATCAGAATGAGGGTGAAAATTAAAACTAGATCGATGATCAAAACCTGATCCTTAAGAGCTTTCACTTAAAGCTTTAGCTTTGTAAAGCTTGCTGAAACTCTAGTTGATCAAGTCAATTACCAGTACATGACCTTCAATTGGAGCAAAAACATGGATGAACTTCTGATAGTCATCACAATCAAAACAAGAATATATAGTGCACTAATAAATAACAATAGAATAATATAAAAATAATATTGTATTTGAATAGCTTAGAAGAAAAGGAACAGTTGTCAATTCAACAGGAATTTGCTCTTGCCATTGAATTATGTCTACACCGAGGTATGTGAGTGGTGGTGCTTAGCATTGCAGCGGCGATATGAACCTTCTAAAGAGGGGAATAAAATTTTTTGACAAGGTGAAAGAATTATGAGGCATTATGCACAAGATACATAAATGGAAATTATAAAACAACAATAGGCATCCTAACAAGGCGAGAATTGCCTTCTAAATGGATTTATTCATTGATCTTTTTATTTTAATTTTAAATTTTTTCTTTCATTTAACAATGACAATCTTGTCTTATGATGTAAAGCCTCTCAAGCTTTGTATAAATCTCATAGAGCACAAAGACCAACCATTATTGTAACCAATTCAGCATACTACAACAGTAACACCAAATTCGGAGATATTTAATCTTCTACAACTACTAAGACCATGAATTTGGCTTTAGAGAACTAGTCGATGACCACATACCTAAGAAAGAAATCACCAAAAGTACCACTGGCTTTCATTTGTCCTAAATCCCTAAGAAATGACCACTTGTACATAATTCAATAGGTACTGAAAAAGAATCTACTTGAATTTGTAACATGTGAATTAAAATACTACAGAGAGAGGTAACAAATAGTCTACAAGAATCTACAACATGTGAAAACATGTTGCAAAGTCATGTAGCAACAAGTCCAAAATAGTTGATGGAGACGCATAAGCCCATGTCAATATATAACCAAAAAAAAAGGAGCTTCACTTAGGCCCCGTTTGGAAACAAGCTAATTTAGTAATTTTTTTGCTATTTGGCTAAAATATGAGCTAAAAAAAACTAGTATGTTTGGGATGACTTTTTGACTTTTTACGAAAAGATGTGCAAAAAGTAGAGAGAAAAGAGAATCTTTGACTTTTGGTATGGGTTGTTGGCTTTTTGGCTTTTTTAATAACTTTTTGACTTTTTGGATAAACCGGCCCTTCCCAAACGAGGTCTTAATAATAAATATTTTAATATGTGCGTAGCTTTACCTTCACAATTAAGAAATTTACTCAATATCATGCATTCCATGACTATCTTTTGGCATGAACTTCTTTATCACTTTTCGAAGAGTGGGATCTTGTCCTTTAGTTGTGATTAGATCTACAATCAAGGAAGAAATAGATGCATTTGCTGAAAACCCCATTCCAATCATTTCCTCAAGGAGTATAGACGCCTCATGGTACTTCTGTTGCCCAAGAAATCCTTGGATGACAATGTTGTAAGTTACATCATTTGGCAAACAACCATTATGTTCCATTTTCACAAACAACTCTTTGGCTTCATCTAGTAGGCCTTGTTCACAAAGACCTTGTATCATCATAGTGTATGTCTTAACATCAGGATGTAATCCCTTGGAAGAAAGGTTATAGAAAAGGGCCTTTGCAGTATCAAGTTTTTTATCCTTGCAGAATGCATTAATGGGAACATTATGAATAGCAACATCAAGATCTAAACCGTTGCTTTCCATCATGTGGAATAATGACAATGCTTCAGAAATATGCCCGTTTTTGCATAGCCCATCCAACATGATACAATAAGTCATGGCATTTGGTATTAGGCCCGCAACTTGCATCTGACTAAAAAGTTCTTGAGCAGCACCACATCTACCTAATTGAAACAAACCCTGTAACATAGCACTGAAAGTTTTAGTGTCAGGTTTCAACCCCCTTCGAGGCATTTCTCGGAGGAGATGCATGGCCTCATCTATTTTCATCTTCTTGCAATATCCGTTGATTAGAATGGTATAGCTAAAAACATTAGGGTGAAGGCCCTTGTCCACCATGTTGTTGAACACTCTCATTGCTTCATCTATGTGGCCATGTAAACAATATCCATCCATTAGAGTATTATATGTGACTACATCAGGATCCACACCTCCTTGTGTCATGACATCAAAAAACTCCTCAGCCTCTTTCGCCATCCCTTCCTTGATAAGTGCATCCACCAACACATTATACATATGAACATTTGGAGCTATACCGCTATTCAACATTTCTTTTAACATTTCGGTAGCCTCTTTCCACCGACCGAAATTACATAGGCCATGAATCAAAGAGGTATAAATGACAACATCTCGATGAATGCCTTGTTCATTCATCTTAGAAAAGAGTTTCATAGCATCATCCACCATTCTATCCTTGCAAAGACTATCAATAATCGTGGTATACACTATGGTGTCAGGTTTACAACTTCCCTCTTCCATTATCCTAAGCAAACTAACAGCCCTGATGGTGTTCCCCGTTCTACAAAGCCCATTAACAATGGTTCCATACATAACCATGTCGGGTTCAATTTCTCTCATTCTCATTAATTTCTTAAATAAGTCCACAGCTGCAGGGGTTTTATCTACCAAAATAAGTCCATTTAACAAAGTGTTGAAGGTAAATGCATCAGGTGTAAAACCGCGTTTGAAGAGGGAACCTAAAAGAGACAACCCAAAATCGACTCGATTGAGGCGGCAATAACAGTTAATAGCAATGTTGAAGGTGTAAATATCGACCTGAATGCCAATGAAGAAGTGCAATTTGTGAATAAGAGAAAGAGCAACGGCGTGATAACCCATTCTCGTAATAGTTCCTAAAGCTTTATTGAATTGAGAAATGGAGGGCAAAGGTCGCATTTGGAGCATGCAACTGAACCAATTTACAGCATCTTCGAGATCATTTTGCCGCGAATTGCATCGGTGTGTGTGTAAATTTTTAGGTTGAGGAGGAGGAGGAAAACTAGGGTTTTGGGTAGTAGAGAGAAAACAACGACACACAACAAATAACAAAGAGGGAAATATTGTACCTTTTTGACAATTATGAGCAATTCTTGGTCCAATAATGGAAGAAACTGAAACTCTTCTGCTTCTTGACATTTTCTTCAAGCTCAGCTCAGTGTGTGTGTGAGGAGAGAGAGTAGGAGCAGCAGATTACTTTTTAGGATTGGTTTTCTTTGATTTTTTTTAATTAGAAATTAATTTGATAAAAAAAAATATTATGTTTTTAATGTTTGAAAATTATTTCTTCTCTCAAAAATAAATTATTATATGAAAATTATTCATTTTTTATTTTTTTCTAAATTAATTTTTCATTTTAATACCAATATTTAAAATATATATATATATATTCTAAAAATTAAATCAAACAATATTTAACCCTATATAAAACTTGCTATTAATTTATTTATTTTTTGGTTGGTTGTCATTGTTTGTAAAACATGAAAATGGAAGTTGTACCACAGACAATGATATGGATTTTAATTATGTAGTAAAATGATAATTGGTTATGATGGTGAAAGTAACAAATTCTCAAATTGATGGGCCTGTTTAGTAGAGCTTAATTTTAGCTTAATTCAGCTTTTAGATTATTTTGAACTGTTTTGGTGTGTTTGGTAGAGTTTAAAATCACTTTTTGTAACTAAATTAAGCCAAAAAAGTGATTATTTGCTGAGTGGCTTTTGGGGTGTTTTTTCAAAACAGCTTAAGCGGGAAGCTAAAATTGAGGGGCAAAATTACTTAAATGCCCCTCCTCAATCTCAACTATTACAAAAAATCCAACTATATAAACCCCATATTCACAATCACTATTCACTTCAGAGAGAGAGGAGAGGCAATCTTCGGCGAGGCAATTTCCGGCGAAAGCGAAAAAATGTTCTCTCTTCGCTATCTCTTCTCTCTCTTTGCTCTCTCTCTTTCTCTTTCTCTCTTTCACGATCTAAAACTCTCTTTCCGTCACTACCGCCATCGCGATCTGAAACCCTAACGTCGCGATTTGTCTTTCCCTCTTCATGATCTGGTCAGAAAACTAGGTTAGGGTTTTGGTAGACCGTAAGGTCTAGGGTTTCAACTGAAGGTGAAGGGGGCTAGGTCATCGACGGCGACGGGTTTTGGCTCACGCATCTCCGGCGTTGTTTCGACGGTAGCTGGGTCATCTCCGGCAGCTAGGTCATCTTCGGCGCTAATATATGTAATGAACAAAAATAAATATATGTAATGAATATATGTAATGAACAAAAATAATTAAAATGAATAATTTATTATTATTCATTTGAATTGATGCTAATAATTGAAATGAATAATAATAATAATAATAATAATAATAATAATTGATAAACAAATTGATACTAATTTTAATAATTGATGAACAAATTAATAATAATAATAATAATAATTCATAATTGATACTAATTTTAATAATTGATGAGCAAATTGATAATTTTTATACTAAAATCACAATTAATAATAATAATAAAGAAAAGAAATACAGATATAAATAATTAAAATGAATAATAGTAAAGAATAATAATAATATGAAAAAAAATAAAAAATAATAATAATAATAATAATAATAATTGATGAACAAATTGATACTAATTTTAATAATTGATGAACAAATTAATAATAATAATAATAATAATAATAAAGAAAATAAATACAGATATAAATAATTAAAATGAATATATAAAAAATAATATGTAATGAAATCGCAACATTAATATAAATTAGAACATGAATATTAATTTTAATGAATTAATAAATTAAACAAAATTAACAAAGAAAGAAGAGAAGAAAAAAAATAAAAAAGAAAATAAGTAGAAAAAGAAAAGGAAATAAAATAAAATACAAAAAAAGAAAAACAAAAAAATGTATTATAAATGAAATCATAAATTTTATATCTTATAAGGGCAAAAATGATAATTATGCAGCAAAAAGTTATTTTACAGTTTATTTACCAAACACTACTCTGCTGCTTAAATCCATAATCTCGCCGCTGCACCAAACAGGTTACCAGCTTATGTTCACAGCTCTAAGTTATAATCTGTTAAGTTATAATCTATAATCACTTGCCCACTACTCTACCAAACGGGGCCACTGTTCATGTTGACAATAGATTTTGGTTACTTGATTTCGCATATAGCTGGATCAACAATGATTCATCCCCCCGTTTCCCCCCACCCCCTTTGACCCCCTCTCTCTCTCATTGGTTACTTTTTCTTTTTCTTTTTTTTTTTTTTCCTGCTCTTCCAATCATCCCCCGCCACGTGGCAAAGGGGGTGAGGGGGTGACCCCCAAAAGGGGGTCCCAAGCATTATTCATAGCTGGATATGATTAAGGAAGAGGACATTATTATTCAGTCGATAGCTATTCTCTAGTCCATTTGGTGACATCATAATAGCATAGCTTTTGAACACATTTGCTAGACCGCCCCTAAAACAATTCATGCAGCCAATGATTTATTTACCTTCGTGTGGTTAGGGTCTAACTCTAGGTGTAAGGATTCCCTGTTTCTAAATATTTCTATCCGTTTGTCCCAAATTGCTCACAATCATTATATCATATGAGAATTCCAAAATTTGATAATCTCAAAACATATCCAATGATTGTGAATGATTTGGGAAACGAGACAGGAATATTTGGAGACATGGATCCTTAGGCCTAACTTTGGGTCGAGCTGTCCATTCGCATATTTAACGGATGACTTGGATCATGAACACAGTATTCTAAAGAATTCTCTCATAAATGTTGATGATTTATAGTGAAAAGCTCATGGTGGTAGTGCTGCTGTGACCTGAATTTGCTATAGTGAAGAACAAACAAAAGTCGCATTTGCGATGTGGCATCCATCTCCTTTTCTGGCAGAAGATAATGCTTGTTTGGTGGGCAACCAAATTTATTGCATTTCCATCTTCACGGATTGTGAAGTTTTGGTGAATGTTTTAAAGGGCAGCACTGATCCAAAATGGAGTGCAGCGATGATTATTTCAGATATTAGGATAATTCTTGCTTTTTTTCGTTATGTGGACTGTATTGTAAGTAAACTCATGCATGATTTAGTCAGATCTATAAATTAATCTTTAGTTCTATACCTATATATATATATAAAAGAACCGCTTAATTGTTTAAGATTCGTCTATATTTTCCGGTTTTGTCTTTTCGTTTTAAATAATTTATTGATAGTGACCTATATGTTGAGTGAAGATTTTCTCGAAATCACACAAATATTCTTATTCAATTATACAACAAGTTTTTTTGTAATTACGTAAACATTCTTGGTCAATTATGAAACAGATTTTTTCGTAATTACGCAAATATTCTTGATCAATTATGAAACATAATTTTTTTTTAACAAATTACAAATACACCCATAAGGTTTGTTTAAAATATAAATTTGTCCTATAATACTAGAAATTACAAAAGTCATTTGTTATAAATATTAATTTAACACAATACTTAGGGGGGGAAACTATTCTCCTATGCAATAATGAATTATTAAAATTATTTATTGAAAACTATTTCTCATATCATTAAAAATTATTAATTAACTTAACGATTTACTTTTTAACAAAATGGTTAACTAAAAAATATTTTTCATATCATCAAAAATTATTGGTTTACTTATTAATAAAATTGGTCATTTGTTATGCGAGTATAATTTATGTATTAATAAAAGAGAAAATTGGTGATAAATCCAATTAGAAGGTGTCTAAGACATTAGGTCCAGTGTATTTTTTTTATTGGTGAAATGTCCACCATTTGTGGAATAGTTTGGTGAGAAATCATTTTACTTGTTTTAAAGGACATTTTGTTTTCA
Source organism: Camellia granthamiana (assembly GCA_036172215.1). NCBI lineage: Eukaryota > Viridiplantae > Streptophyta > Magnoliopsida > Ericales > Theaceae > Camellia > Camellia granthamiana. The sequence goes on along the minus strand of JAXFYN010000329.1, from coordinate 216,266 downwards.
ATTTTACCCCTTAATTTATATGTTAACTTTTTTTATCTGTTGACTTTTTTGACTATCTGTTCAATATTTTCATCTATCTATTCAAATTTTTTCTATCTGTTCAAAATTTTTGTCTATTTGTTCTAATTTTTATTTATCTGTTCAAATGTGTTAACTATTTGTTAAATATTTTTAACTTTTTATTCAATTTTTTTCCCTTATCTGTTTAAATATCTAGTTAAATTTTATTATTTGTTCAATTTTATCTGAATTCGATCTGTGGGTTCTTTCTCTATCTGTTTAAAATTTTCCAAACCTTTATATGTTAATTCTTTATCTGTTGAACAGATAAAAAAACATATCTATAAAAAATAGATAAAAAGCACAAAACACAGAACAAATATAAGAATCTGTTCAAAATTTCAACAGATTAAAAACACGAGGCACAACAGATCTGTCACATATCTGTTTTATAACAATAATTTTTCTTTCATTCTCACATGTATTTACAGATATGCCAAAGAATTCTAGTGGTAATCAATCACATAGTACAATTTGTTTAGAGTCTCTTAACTTGGTGAAATTGAAAAGAACACACAATTCATGTCTATGACAGAAATTGATAAAATTCCAAGAAAGAAAAAAAAAATTATAGTAATTTTTAAACAATTGAATTAATTAAGACAAATTCAACTCCAGTAACAATCACAAGCCAAATAAACTATTCATTACATATACATATACATATATTATGAATACAAATATAGAGATATGGGGAAACATAGGTAGTAGTAGTAGTAGTAATAGTAATAGTAGTAGTAGATGATTAGAAACGTGCCATCAGAATAAGATTCAAGTAAGGGCTATCAATAATTTCAGCGAAAATAATGACAAAAAAGGTTCCTTTCCGGTGAGCTCGAAAGTAAGGCCAAGCCTCACGAAAAAACCTAACGAATTGTTTGTCTTTTACAGAGTTACTGGCATTATTAATTTTAGTTTCAGTTTCTCATCGATACAGATCACATCTGAGAGAAAGAGAGGGGGTGGAGGAGAAAGAAGATCGACTGCAGATCTAGAGGATCGGCGGCAGATTTGGAAGTTTCGGAGATAGATCGCGATGAAGATAAACTTTTGGTAGCTCTGAGACGGCGGTGAAACTGTTGGCTTCGATGATCGGACCAATCCGAGTTCATGACAAGTGTTAGAAGAGAGAGATCTGGGAGGGAGATTGAGTGGAAAGATCGGTGGCGATGGTAGTGGCAGTGGCAGTAGTAGTGGCGGTGGCCAGCTTGGCAGCGGCGTGAAAAGTGAGAGAGAAAGAAAGAGAGAGGTTGATTGATTGATTGATTGTTGTTTATGAGAGAGGTGAAATGAAACCGTAACAGAGTGATAAAAGCGTGAAGTAAATGAGGTATTTTCGTCATTTTAAGATAGCTTGTCCTTATGGACAAAGAAAATAAGCATTTGGGTATCTTGGGAAATTCTATTTACACGCACCAAATTTCCTTACTTCACACACTTAATGAATTTTTCAAAATCACAATTTTGTCCTTTAACAAAATTACCATCTCACCCACACATCTCACAATTTCTCCATGCGCATCTCACCCACCACCATCTCACCAGCCACTTCACCACCGGCCACTGCAGGCCATTACCTTTCATGCCCAAACCTTAACCATACAAAGCGGGGAACAACACCAGATTGTATAACTTCTTCAATCGGCGGACTTCGTTTTGAAAATGAAATTTGAACAATTAATCTTCCAAAAGTTAAATAGAAGAAATATAGCCCCATACATCAAAACATGATCATATACCTATTGAAAGCAATTTACGGAATTGTGTTTACAAAAGTTGCATTGAAGGGTGTATATTAGATGTCCAATCTCCATTGCCAGTGGAGAAAAGATACATGAAGCTTTATCAATGGGCACAAGCAGATAAAGAATTCTTGAGACTGTTAAGCAAGAACAAGCAAGAGGAAGGCTCATTATCATCATCATCATCATCATCATCATTATCACCATATTCTTCTTCTCCTCTTGGCTATGCAAGGCCACCCAAAAATCTCCATGAGAGCTATGCTTGAAGACAGAGATATTTCAGAAGTTACACTTTTAGTACCAAGAAACAAACTACTGCAATAAAGATAAAGAAGTGGCTTAGTACAAAGAAGAAGAACCACTTGATCAAACCCAACAATGATCCAAAGGTCAAGAAATCTTTTGAGAATGGGTCGTGTTCTTTCATTGATGCTTTGCTCAAGTTTGTGTTCCTATGTGTGGCTAAAGTTGATGTTCATGAAAATTAAGGTTTTTGGAGTGAGAAATGATGGAATGAAAGGATGTGCACAGAGAAGGTGAAGGTATATTTGAAATGTAAAGTGTGTGGACTAAGATAAAAAAGTAAAAATCAAATTACTGAATGTGTGGATTGAGAAAAGATATACACAGGGATAATTTGATGTATGGAAATAGAATTTCCTGGATATCTTGCCAAGAAAAATTCAATTTTGGATTTTTCAACCGAGCGTCCTTAATAAAATTAGTCATTTGTATATATATGTATTTTATTCTATTTCTTTATTAGTTCAGTGAATTATCTTAGTAGTTTTTTTAGATAGGAGAATTATCTTACTATTTGTTTTATATTTATTTGTTGAGAAAAGCTATATTGTCACGACCTGCTCCCCGTACCCAAGGGTTAAGTATCGTGATGGCCAGTAATCGAGATTACCTCCGGCCAAATCTTTAAACAAATTAATAAACACAAGCGGAAGAAATATTTAAATAAGGGTACTAAAATAATCATTGGAGTTTCTATTTTTATTACAAAATATATTGATAAAAAGGCCGATATTTACAAATATAATAAAAGTGCTTTGTGCCTACCCTACACGCTGGTCTTGACATGTCACCTGAAAATGGTAAAAAAAACTATAAGCACATGGCAGGGTGAGAAATATTATACTAAGAGTATAAGGCATAAAATTCACCATAGATAATTAGTTGGGCCAAAAAGAGCTTGATACATAACATACGGAAATCATTTGACGTATAGTTCAGATCATTTAACATGTAATACGGAAATCACTATACAACCATAACCACGGTACATCACTAAGTGCCAAGCACAACACTGGTCAATGGATCCACGACAAACACTAGACCACAAAGTGGTCAAACACTAGCCAATGGTTATTTAAGTCCCCCAATAACCCCCCCAAGGCATGAGACTCCCGTGGTGGTACTCACAAAACATATTTGCTTATAAGGTCATAATCAAATATTCTTTAAAAGTAAAACAAACATATCCATGGGTTTCCTTTTAAACAAATAGGGTTCAGAAATAAAACCACGTAACTGAAATGTTTATAAAACATAACTTTTATTAATAGACTATTAAAACATAACTTGTGTAAAATAGATTTTGGTAAGTTAAAATATAAGTAAAATACATTTTGGTAACTCAAGGTATAATATAACTCACCTTAACTTTAATATCTCACTCTTCCTTTCTACCACCAAAAACCCTTTTAACTTCCATTATTTTCCTTCCCTTTTTCTTTCTTTCTTTCTTTCTCTTTTCTTTCTCTTTTCTTTTTCCTTCTTTCTTTTCTCTTACTGAGTCAACTTCTCCCTACTTATACAAATTATATTCGTGAGCCCCAAGCCAACAGTCACGTGTCGCTCCCCTGTTAATCTTCATTAATTCAAGTCTATCTAAATTAAGTCAAGCTTATCAAAACTTACTTATTAATACTTTGACTAATAAATTATATTATTTTACAAAATAATACATATTAATACAAAATAAATCATATATTTTTTCAACTGTAATTAAATAATATTAGTATAAATTTTACAGAATAATTAAAAATCTGGATTGTTACATATACACTATAATTTTATTTTTTTTATAAATTCGGAAGAAATGTTAAAGACTCATAAATTCATCCAAAATGATATGGTAATGGAATTGGAGTCTATATCATTAGATGTATAACAAATCAAACAATGATATATATCATATCACATAATTCTATCATATATTTAATGATTTATTTTATTCAATTTCATAGAACAATATTCTAATTTTTCAAAACTTATCAAAATACAAAACTTAAACATATTATAATAATAGCACATGCTTTGCACGGGACTTCCACAAACCTTTTTAAACTAGTATATATCTATATAATAGGAGAAGTGGGTTTTTGAAACTTGACGGGACATTTGTTTAAGTGGATGGCTAAGATTGTTTTTGGTTTTAAGAATGAAAGGGTGAGATTATTTGAAGGGCTTGGCTGAGATATATAATAGCTATACAGAGGAGGAATTTTTGTTTCGACCCCGCTATGTAGCTTGAAACTCGGTGGCCCGAATTTGGCTCGACACCAAAACGACGTCGTTTTGGTGTCTTTTTTTTTTTTTTCTTTTTTCCTATGTTTTTGTTGCAAAAGGAAGAAAAAAAAGAAGGGAGAAGAAGAAGAAGGGTGGAGAAGAAGAAGAATGGTGGGTCTGCAGATCGGGAGGAGGGGGAAGGAGGAGGAAGAAGGAGAAGTGGAGAGGAGGGGGCCATAAAAATCGGGCTGGAGGAGGAGGCGGGGCTGCGGCGGGGTTGCGACGGAGGAGGAAGAAGAAGGACTGGAGGGGAGTTGCGACAACGGCGGGAGCTGCAACGACCTCTCCTCTCTCTTTCTCCCTCTCTCTTCATCTTCCCCTCTCTTCTCTTTTGAGCCATTTTTCGAGCCAATTTCTCGAGCTACCAATCTTTTTCCTTTTTGTTTTCTCTCTTTTCGCTTTTGTCTAGCTTCTCTCTCTCTCTCTCTCTCTCTCTCTCTCTCTCTCTCTCTCTCTCTCTCAATTCCAGAGGTTTCAAATTTTGAACCTCATTCTCAACTGACTAACCACCGCCTCAGCCATTAGGAGCACCCTTCATCTCACCACCACTGCAGCCCCTCCCTCTTCAAGTCTAATCACCATTGTTGGTGTGTAGAAGAGCGATTTTGGGGGAAATTTTCTTTGTTTTGATCACAATCAGGTGGATTGGCCCCTTTTCTCTCTCCACAAAGGTTGTTTTGTTTTTTTGTTTTTTCCATCCCCACCAATCTGTTAATAGTCCTTTTTTGTGAACATGATTGTATTATGGTTTTTAAAAAAAAAAAACAAAAGAAAGAGCAGAAATTGTTTGATCAAACAAGTGATATTGTGTTTATTAGATTTCATTATAAGAAATAGTGTAATGTACATTGTGTTTGATTTTTTATTATGTGTTGTATTTGATTGGGTTTGCGTATACTTTGTTTGTGATTGGGTTTGATTGGGTTTGTTGTATTTGTTGTATTTGATTTCATTATAAGAAATAGTGTACTGTATATTGGGTTTATGTATAGTGATTGGATTTTTTATTATGTATTGTATTTAAAATCTTGAAATTCATTTTTAGTTTTTTTCTTTTTTTGGTTATACGTTGTTTCAATTGGATATTTAAAAGTTGCTTGCTTCATTTGGTTATGTATTACTCTCATGTATTTTGTTCACTTGACTTATGTATTACAGCGACGTCTAAAACTATGGATAACGTCCCTAATTTTGGTCATGTAAATTGTCTTTTATTATTTTTAGTAATTATTATTTAAATTTACAATATTTATTATTTTCACACAAACTAAACAATATCTCATAGTGGCAATCCTGGGAAGTCACCTGATTTTGTGGCAGACCAAACTAACTTATCAGTTTGAAGGCATCATTTCATAGGGAAGTGTAAGAAATAACCATTTCATTTCATTTCATCTCATTCCAGGGAACCAAATAAAGCATAAATGAGATTGAAGTGTTTCAAATATGATTAGTGTTCTGATAAATGATTTGGGTGATTTTGATAAATGTGTGAATTGGGTTTCCTTTTTTGAGTAATGTTCTGTGATATTTTGTTTTTATTTGTTTGTTCAAACTTATATAAGTGGTGATCCTCTCCACCATACATAAAACTTTAAACCCAAATGAAAGTATAATTTTTCAAGGCAATTAAAATCCACTTGGGTTTTTGTTTGATAATTTGTTATGGTATTGCTTTGCTTTGTTGACAGCTATTAAGGCAATTAAAATCCATTAGGGTTTTTGTTTGATAATTTGTCGTGGTATTGCTTTGCTTTGTTGACAGCTATTATAGGCAATTTGGAAGTTTGAAAGCTTATGGGCAGTTTGGAAGCTATTATGGGCAATTTGGAAGTTTGAAAGCTATTATGGGCAGTTTGGAAGTTTGATAATTTCTTTTTTTTGATTTTGAAGACCAACACATGCTCTACATAGTTGATTTGTGGTGATCTCTCTCTCTCTCTCTCTCTCTCTCTCTCTCTCTCTCTCTCTCTCTCTCTCAAGATTTATATTTAATGGGTTCAATAATTTTTTCGTGCTGAGCATCCAAACTTAGATTTTTAGATATATTTTTCATGTGAATGGGTTGTTATTTCATGTTTTTTTGGGGTTTTTAGTATGTTGTTATTGCATTATTGTACAAAGAGGTTTTCATTTGAACCTTTCTCACATTTGTTTTTTCCCCTTAATATTTAATGTATATTTGTAATCTCGTTATACACCACCAGTTGAGCCCACGTGTGTGGGTGTGTAGATTTTGTTTTAGGCTGAAGATTCATAATAGAATGATTCCCACTCACTCCCACCCCCTATCTCAGTTAAAATTTTGATTTTGTTTAGTTGGTACAAATGTATTTAATTTCCATGGAATTCAAAACTTTACCAATGTAAACAAGAAGGTAAATTCAATAAACCAAATATAAATTCAATATCTATAAAGGTAAATTCATGAGTTATTGTTGGACATCAAGCTTCTTTTCATTGTTAATAATATATAATATATATAATGTATATATTATATTAATAGTTGTGTGTCATTAGTCATTAGTCATCAGATGTTAGTGCCATATGCTTTCGGCTACTTTTATTTTTATATGTTGTATGCTTTCGGCTACTTTCATTTTATATGTTGCCTTTCATGATGTTGTCTAGTAACTATCATCATAATGTTGTATAATCTCTCCTATATAATGGAATATCCTCGTAAGGATTAATAGAATTGAGAAACAGAGCCTGTTTTTGCTCTTTCAATCACTCTCTCTCTCAATATTAATTTCATGGTATCAGAGCAGGTGTAATCCTGTCTCATTATTTTTCGCCTCTTCAGTCAGTATTCGAGTTTTCTGTTTTTAATTTTTGTCTCTCTCTTCTACTCAAATCTATCCTTCTATTTCATGCCTAAATACGGTCCAGCTTTTGGAATGGCTATCGACTCATCCCCTTCTTCTTCTGATATTATCATCTCATCAACTTCATCCTCTCATCAAATGGAAATCTCTCATCTTCCGATCACCGCCCATAAACTGAATGGGAAAAATTATTTGCAATGGTCTCAATTTATATTAATGTTTATACGAGGAAAGGAGAAAGATGACTACATCACCGGAGCCTCAGCGCTACCAGAAACCACAGCATCAACCTACAAAAGGTGGATAGCCGAAAATAATATGGTCATGTCGTGGCTCGTCAACTCTATGACCACGGACATTGGCGAAAATTTTCTGTCATTTGATACTGCCAAAGAGATCTGGGACATGGCAAAAGAAACATTTTTGGACAAGGAAAACACATCTGAAATCATCCAGCTTGAAAGCTCCCTCCACAATTTACGTCAAGACAATCTTACGGTAACTGAATATTTCAATACCCTTACTCGTCTATGGCGAGATCTCAAAAAAAGGCTTTTCTCATTGGGAAAATGCTTTGGTTGGATAATTCATTGATAAAAGATTCTCTTTCCATTATGTGAAAACTTGGGCGGAGAAACTTTGGGGAAATTTGCTTGAGGACGTTGTCTCCATTGACAATGGTTTTTTTATTTTTAAAGTAAAAAGTGAAGAGGCTATGGACACAATCTTGGAAGATGGCCCCTATTATGTTGGGGCTAGATTGATTGTTATTAAAAAATGGCAACCTGGACTAAAACTAACAAAGTGTGAATTTTCAAGTGTGCCATTGTGGGTGAAGTTGTACAATGTTCCTTTGGAACTTTGGAGTGAAGAGGGTTTGGGTTACATAGCTAGCATCTTGGGAACTCCTCTTTATTTGGATGAGCCAACTTTCAAGAGAAGCAGACTTACTTTTGCGAGAATTTGTATTGAAGTGCCAGCAAATAAAGAGATCCCTAAGTCTTTCAAAATAAATCTTGGTTATGGTGACCCATATGAGATTCAAATTGAGGTACCATGGAAGCCTCAAAGGTGTGATGGTTGTAAGACTTTTGGCCATACCACTAATTTGTGCCCTCAAAAGCCAAAGTCTTTGAACCCTTTCTCCTTCAAACATGAGTGGAGAGTCAAGGACACTAAAACACAAATTCCGACTAAATGGGAAGTGGTGAAGAAAAAGGGGAGAGATAGTGGGCAAGGTTCAACGCCATTGATCAACAAAGAGAGAAAGACGCAGTCTTCTGTCCCCTCAACATCTAATGCCTTTGATGTCCTTGAATCGTGTGATATGGACGAGTTAGGAAATGGAGATTCAAGTCAAGAGTTGAGAAATAGAGGGAGTCCATCTCCAAGTGATCCTAGTTATGGGGAGACTTCAAAAGAGGATAACAGAAGAAAACTTAAAGCGAAACTTCATGACTTGAAGAATGCTAGAAGGAAATTCTGAATCCTTGCTTTGTTGGGAATGTTGTGCTTGTTTTCTATAAGCTCAGTTTGTCTTTTGATGGAGTAGTTTATTTTGTTTATTTTTGTGCTCCCATCAAAAGCTGTGTATTGAATTTCATTGTATATCTTTCTTTTTTGGTTATAATATGACTTACTTATCCAAAAAAAAACTTGATACGTTTGAGGTTCATAACTGGCAGTGTGTTGCTGATGGTTTGTTGTATAAAAAGATTGCCGAAGGGAAGCGTGTGTTTAAATTCTTGTTAGGATTGAACACACATCTTGATGAAATCAGAGGAAGAATTATGGGAGTAAAACCGCTACCTAGTCTTAGAGAGGCATTCTCTGAAGTCCATCGCGAAGAAAGTCGGAAAAAAACTCATGATGGGATCCCATCAACAACTGAATATGGCAGAAAGCTCGACTCTTAAGACTCAATTCACTCCTATTGACAACCGTCAGAAAAATAAAGGAGGTAGGCCTTGGTGTGATCATTGCAGAAAGCCAGGTCACTCGAGAGAAACTTGCTGGAAGATTTATGGAAAGCCAGCAGATTGGAAGCCACGTCAGCCTCTTGAGAAAGAAGGACGAGGTAATCATGCAGGTACTAATGAACGATCACCACAACCTGAAGCAAGCCCTTTCACCAAGGATCAAATGGAGATGCTCCAGAAACTAATGTCTCCTATTCTACAGTCACAATCTGGTTCGTCTTCCAACCACATCATAGGATCCGGAACCTTGGCTCACAAAGGTAATTCTTTGAACGCCTTTACTGTTAGTAAGAAACGTAAAAAACCTTGGATTGTGGACTCAGGAGCATCTGATCATATGACGGGAGATGCAACAATTTTTGATACATATAGCTCATGTCAAAATAATTTAACGGTCCGAATAGCAGATGGTTCACTCTCAAAGGTTGCCGGTACAGGTTCAGTTGTGCTGTCTAGGAATCTTATTCTCAACTCTGTTCTCCTTGTTCCTGACTTGGACTGTAATTTATTGTCAATTAGTAAACTCACTAAGGAAAAGAGGTGTGTTACTAATTTTTTCTCCATTCATTGTGAATTTCAGGATTTGGATTCGGGGAAGACGATTGGCAATGCTGAGGAATGCTCTGGACTCTACATCCTTAAGGAACGCCACTATCCACAGGAACAACCTTAAACGGCAATTTGTGGTAGTTCTTTTTCGGTTTCGTGTCAAAATAACGATAGAGCAATTATGTTGTGGCACTATCGCTTAGGTCATCCTAATGTTATGTATCTCAAGCATTTATTTCCTTCATTATTTAATAAAAATCCAAAACCTTTTGATTGTGAAATCTGTCAAGTTTCTAAGCATGTACGGTCCCATTTTCCCATTCAATCCTATAAAGCGTCTCGTCCATTCTCACTAATTCATAGTGATATCTGGGGTCCATCCAGAATAAAAAATGTAACTGGTACTAGGTGGTTTGTCTCATTCATAGATGATCATACTAGATTAACCTGGATCTTCCTCATGAAAGACAAATTTGAAACAACCCAAATCTTCAAAAATTTTCACATTATGATTCAGTCACAATTCCAGTCAAAAATACAAATTCTAAAGTCTGATAATGCTCGGGACTATTTCAACTCCATTCTAGGAGAATTTTTAGCAAAAGAAGGGATAGTTCACTTAAGTTCATGTGTTGACACCCCACAACAAAACGGCATCGCTGAACGGAAAAATAGGCATTTGTTAGATGTTGCTAGATCGCTAATGTTTTCCACAAATGTTCCACAATTCTTCTGGGGGGAAGCTGTTCTTACCGCAGCCTACCTTATTAATAGGATGCCATCTAGGGTACTACATTTCTAAACCCCTTGTCAACTTCTCCTAAAATCCTTTCCAACTACTCGCCTCATCTCCACCATCCCACCAAAAATTTTCGGGTGCTCTGTCTTTGTTCATATCCATCACCAGTATCGAAGTAAACTTGATCCCAGGTCGCTCAAGTGTATCTTCATTGGGTATTCATCACATAAAAAAGGGTATAAGTGTTACTCTCCGGTCACAAGGAAATTCTACAATTCCATGGATGTCACATTTTTTGAAACCCAGTCTTACTATCCTAAAATCGTCATTCAGGGGGAGACTCCAACCCAGGAATATCCATTTTGGACCCTTGAGTCATTTAGTGAGCCATCCATCCCCACCAAAAATCACACACCTCCAGAGTCATTTAATCAATCTTTACCTGCCGAAAATTTCGAGTTCATTGTTGACTTGCGGGATAATGCGCACATCCAAGAGGACACGGAGGAAGGAGCACTTTCTCAACAATCCCATGAGGCTGAACCGGGTTCTAATCCAAGCAACATTCCAGGTAACAATATTCCTACCACAAATAGTACTGTTGATTCTGAGTTAGAAAACAGTATTCTTAATATGCCCATAGCTTGGAGAAAAGGAGTTAGATCATGTACTCAGCATCCCATTAGGAACTTTATTTCTTATGATAAGCTATCACCTTCGTTCCGTGCCTTCACTTCTAGCATCACGGAGATACCCATTCCTTGGAATATTCAGGAAGCCTTTAAGTCTCCTCAGTGGAAGGCGGCAGTCAATGAGGAAGTTCGGGCTCTGGAAAAGAATGGTACTTGGGCAATTACTGATCTTCCAAGAGGTAAGAAACCAGTTGGATGTAAGTGGATTTTCACAGTAAAGCACAAGGCAGATGGTAATGTGGAACGTTATAAAGCTCGGTTAGTCGCCAAAGGATTCTCCCAATCCTATGGCATTGACTATCAAGAAACCTTTGCTCCCGTTGCCAAGCTCAACACTGTTCGTGTACTTTTATCCTTGGCAGCAAATCTCGATTGGTCACTTCACCAACTTGATGTAAAAAATGCCTTCCTCAATGGTGACTTAGCGGAAGAAGTTTACATGGACATTCCTGCTGGACTTGAGACGCCATCAAATTTCAACAAAGTTTGCAGACTCCGAAAATCCTTGTATGGTCTCAAACAATCTCCCAGGGCCTAGTTTGAACGGTTCACTAAGGCAGTGAAAGGGTACGGTTTTGTTCAATGTCAATCCAATCATACATTATTTGTGAAGCACTCTCTAGGAGGGAAATTGGCAATTATCATTGTTTATGTGGATGACATAATTCTAACAGGTGATCATGAAGAGGAAATTGGCTTACTTAAAAAATTCCTAACAAAGGAATTTGAGATTAAAGATCTTGGAAATCTTAAGTACTTTCTTGGAATGGAGATTGCTAGGTCAAAGAAAGGTATAGCAATCTCACAACGTAAATACGTTCTCGACTTACTGAATGAAACAAGGATGCTAGGATGCAAGCCGGCAGAAACTCCTATGGACACAACTATCAAACTGGAAGACAGTGACGGTAGTGCACCAAGTGATAAAGGAAGATATCAACGTCTTGTGGGAAAACTCATTTATCTTTCTCATACAAGGCCAGACATCGGCTTCTCTGTTAGTGTGGTCAGTCAATTCATGAATAATCCAACCGAAAAACACATGACTGCTGTGACTAGAATATTGAGGTACCTAAAAAGGACACCGGGAAAGGGTCTCTTCTTCCAAAGAACAACAAATAGAAAAATTGAGATTTTTTCAGATGCAGATTGGGCAGGTTCAGTGACTGATCGAAGATCAACCTCTGGCTATTGTTCGTTTGTTTGGGGGAATGCGGTTACATGGCGAAGCAAGAAACAGTCAGTGGTAGCCCGTAGTAGTGCTGAGGCAGAATTTCGTGCTATGGCCCTAGGTATCTGTGAGGGAATCTGGTTGAACAGACTGTTAGAAGAATTACGGGTTCCATCTGAGCATCCCATGGTTTTATACTGCGATAACCAAGCCGCTATCAGTATCGCTAAGAATCCGGTTCATCATGATCGAACTAAACACGTGGAGATAGATCGACACTTTATCAAGGAAAAGATTGAAGAAGGAGTTTTTCAAGTCAGCTACACTCCAACAAACTGTCAAACGGCTGACATTCTCACAAAAGCTCTTGCTCGGGTTAACTTCGAAGATCTGACGGACAAATTGGGAATGATTAACATCTACAACGTAGCTTGAGGGGGAGTGTTGGACATCAAGCTTCTTTTCATTGTTAATAATATATAATATATATAATGTATATATTATATTAATAGTTGTGTGTCATTAGTCATTAGTCATCAGATGTTAGTGCCATATGCTTTTGGCTACTTTTATTTTTATATGTTGTATGCTTTTGGCTACTTTCATTTTATATGTTGTCTTTCATGATGTTGTCTAGTAACTATCATCATAATGTTGTATAATCTCTCCTATATAATGAAGTATCCTCGTAAGGATTAATAGAATTGAGAAACAGAGCTTGTTTTTGCTCTTTCAATCACTCTCTCTCTCAATATTAATTTCAGTTATTGATATTGTTTAATTCATGAGTTATGGAAGTTGAGTCAGAGTTTTTATTTACTAAGATTTAAAATTCATGGCTCTCTTTGGCGTTAATGATAAATATTTGAATTTCATAACTTAATTAATTGGTTTTGAATTTCATAACTTAATTATTTGGATTTGTAGTATTATCCTGTTCAATCTTTGATTAATCTCATTAACAAAAGTTTTCTCATTTACATAGAATCCTCTAATTGATTGTTTATAATTTCATCATTATCTGTTGGTTTAACAGAGAAGCCTTCTATTTGTTAGTCTACCTTCAAATTCTATTTTTTTCATACTGTACTAATTTAACTATGTTTATTGTAGAATCTAATCTCTTTTTGTTCTTAGTATTATTGATTGGCAGGTTATTGATGTTGATATAAAACAGTGCATCTTTAACTAAAATTTTATATTATTTATATTGGCAAGTTTAGAATTTTATATGGTTATGTGTGTGGTTTTGATTGATTGCTTGAATTAGATGGTTTAATTCTTGGTCTAAAGAAACTAACAAAATGCATAGGAAAACAATGTGCAATAACTCATGTCTTTGTCAGATTAAATCAACTCATACTGTCTTTTGGATATAAATATGACAGTTTCATGATTTCATCGTAAAAGAACCACATTTCATCGTAAAATAACCACTCGTGCCTACGGCATTCTGAGTTTAAAAAAAAACCACATTCAAGTGTTTTTTGGCCCTTCCCTTAAGAAAAAAAATTCCCCTTTAAATATTTAGTTTATACTTAAGATTTGAGCTCATTTCCCTCTTTAGTATGTATGGGACTACAAGATATTCTTTTGTTCATGTGATTACAAGAATTTTTTTTTTTTTTCCTATTTCTTAATCTCAGACAATGTTAAGAAACTGGGATCTTCAAAATTGAATTTGAAACTCTCACACTCATATTTTAGTTAGTTTCGCTGAAGGGAAAGCATTAGTTGCTATAATTGAGAAGACCCATGGCGGTAATGGACCCATGGTGATCGGCTTTCCTATTGATACATTGATAAGCTTATTCATTTTCGTTGTTATTTTTTTCTCATTTGACAATGCCATTGTCTATTAAAAAGAGAAACCATTGTGTGATAGTGTGTGTTGTCCACTACTAATACACCATTACAACGGTCCAATTTTGCGGGCAAATGGAGTGAGATCAACTGACGATGCTAAGTTAGGATAAGTTCTATGGTAATTTATTTTTTTACTTTTTTTCCCAACCATACGCACTACCAAAATTGTTAAATTCTTCGTGCTTAATTGAAAAAAGAAAACAAAAGTTATACTTAGCAATTCATATTCATTTTTTTTTCCCGATTCATATTCATTAAACAGCAACATGTGAACTCACAAGTCATGATATACACTAATCAGAAGACTTGGGAACTAAATTGAAAAGTGCTTGATCATATGTATCAAGAAGGGTTATATTGAAATATTCTTTTTATGTTCAATTCCTGTTAATTCGTAGTTATTGGTTTCTCTGTTTTTCAAAGGTATTTTGATGTGATTTTCCTATTATGATTTCTTTCAATTGATTTTTTAAAGTGAATTCAGGCATTGGAGTGATTTTGTTGCAGGTCTATGTGTGTTGATGGTTGGCTCTTTCATTCTAAATTAGATGATTAATTTCTCTTTCTTTTTTCTTTTTTCTTTTTTTTATTTTTAAAAAAGCTAGAATGATTACTCTTTTATACCAAAATGTTCATTCACCATTTCTTGAAGCTTTGAAATTTGAAAAAGCGAAAAGGTTACTCGATTATAATACTAATTTAGATACATTCTTGTATTGAAAGTTGTCCCATTCTAACTCACTATACATTTGTTATTTTGGCGTGAATATCTTTGCTTATGTTGTACACAACATTTTTATATTATAAATTTGCTATTTCGACATTAATTATGAAGTTTGTCAAAACTGTAATTTGCTATTTTGACTTATGTGTGAAGTTTATATTGCAATGAAATTGTTGTTATTTTGAATTAATTTATTACAATTGATTTTTGTAGCAGTGAAATTATTATCATTTTGAATTGATTTATTTTCATAAAGTATGTCATACTAACATTATTTAGACTGTGCCTTCAGGCACGGGCATGCACTAGTATATATGTATATATATATATGTTTTCTTGTTTTTGAAAAAAAAAAAAAATTAATTAAGTCTACCCATTATAATGTTTGGTTAAATTACAACTATGATAATTTTATTGGAGAATAACATATCAGTGAACAATTACAAAAATAATTTCAAATACATAGAAAAGTTTATAACATTATTTTTTAATGCTGTAAGATTTATCATTAAAATGTAAATAATTTCTTTAAGTTACACTGAAATGAAGTTTCCTCTAGTTTTATAGCATTGGATTATGCCTAAAATAAAATTATGGGAAAATTATAAATAAATAAATAAATAAAAACAAACAAATCGGGGTTTAAGTCTTATAACAAAATAAAATTTTAATTTTTAATTTTGTTAATTTAAATTTTATTATTTTGATTTGTTTTTCAATCTAAACTATCTACCTATTTTTATTAAATAAAGCCGTCAGAAAAAAATGTATTTTAATCATAAAAATCAATGAAAATATGTATTTTAAACATTTCCATACACCTACATTGAATATACTAAACATAAATATATATATAATTTTGATAACTTTGTATTCAAATGATTCTCATTTTCCAAACATAACCAAACCATTGCTACACACACAAAATAATTTTTAGGATTTAAACATATTTTATTTCACACCTTAACTTTTCATTACTAACCATATATTAACATATTACTAACTATTTGAATACACACCATTATACACACCAAAAACTCTTCATCTTTACCACTATAAATAACAAAAACCCCCTATAATTTTTAAAACAGACACCATCTTCATTGGGCTTGATCTCCATCGCCTATGAAGGTTTCATTCGGCCTCCATCTTCGCTAGTGTTGATCTCCATAGTTAGTGTTGAACTCTTGTCATGTCTCATCTTGTAGTCTCATCATTTCAAATCACCGGTGGAGTGTTTCATTCGGCCTCCATCTTCGCCAGTGTTGATCTTCATTGTTAGTGTGAAACTATTGTCTCTCGTCGTCATTTCATAATACAATTCTCACCGTTGATTCATGAGTGTATGTTAATGGTGAAGATGATGAAACATGAGCGTATCTCTTTAGTAACAAATTCACTTTTGTAATCAAGAACACGGTCAGTTTTTAACATTGCTACGTTGGGTGGGTATAGAATTCTGTAAAAAATTTAACAATTCATCAAATCAGTCATGTTCAAGAATACAAAGTTAAACAAACTTAACGTGTTAAAAAATTTATATCTGAGCAATGAATAAAAGTTTAATTTATTTTAACCAAACTAAATTAAAATGTTCAATTTTTTATGTATGAACATTTAATATGTGGTCAATCTTAAAAATTTGAACAAAATTATTTTGTTCAAATATAAATAATTGAACATTATGTAAAAGTTCAACTCTAATTATCCGAACACTACGAACAAATTCATCTTCCCAACATACGAACGAGAAAAATAAAAAATCAAAAAATTAAGTCATAACCTAACTTTTTCAATATTCAAATCAACATTTTCAATGTTTATATCGGAACCAACCATCTCAATGTCATCTATCGTGTGCAAATCTTCAAAAACTAATTGATTTCAATGTTCTTGAACCCTAAATTTTCAAAGGCAATGTTTTGAGTTTGAAAAATAAGAATAGAGAAGATAATGAAGTGAGTTAATTGATAATGAATGATATCATGAGAGTATGTTAATGGAGAAGATGATAAAGAAATACAATATTTATAGGGTAAACTACCAATAGGCCGAGCCAATATTGGGCTGAGCTGGGTAATGGGCCGTTATGGGCCAACAGTGAGAAGGCCTTGAAGTTAGTCCGGTCCCAGAAGTCCTTGAAGTTAGTCCGGTTCCAGAAGGCCTTATAGTTAGGCCGGTCCCAGAAAGCCTATTTGTTATCTCGGTCCAGGAGAGTGCTGCGGATAGCTCGGTCGCCAGGTTGCCGCATTCAAAGTTAGTCCGGTCGCGGCATAGAGCATCTAGCACGGTCAGACCTAGCTAATAGTTAGCACGGTCTGAGCAGTACTATGGTCAGCACTGGGAGAACCGAAGTAGGAGCAGTAAGTGGAAGAACCGAGGTAGGGTTATCTCGGTCTAGTCTGCGTCTCGGCATAGCCACACTTACTTCGGTCCTATTAGATTCTGACCATGGTAAAACCATCTCACTTGGTTTAAGTAGTGAGGGGGGTGTTGAAGAATAAGCATTATCTTTCAAGAGTATGAATCCTAGGAGGACTCTATATGGAGGAGTAAAAGTCCTACTAGGATTGTGCCACACGGAACCTACAAAAGCTCACAAACATCACCTATGGAGAGGTAACACAACTTTAATTCCCGAATACACAGAGCTTTTTGTCTATTTGTCTACTTTGCTGACTTAGGCATCGGAGAGGTATCCGGCACACACTCGCCGGCTAGCTCACGTTTGTGTTTTCAGGGAGTAAAGCGACGACGTACGGAGGAGTGAAATCTTGATCAACAGGATTATACGAGAAGGTTTATTTCTTTCCCGTATAATTGGCGCCATCTGTGGGAAGTCAGACAAGAACAAAACCTCTTGATCAAGCTTTTCCTCTTTAGAATCAATGGCGCACAATGAAGATTTGCCACAATCCGCCATTGACGGACAAACACCGGAGGGGGGGTGCAAGGCGCGAAGGTCTACCTTCTATCCCTCCTATGGCGGATTTAGAGCCACTGCGACAGAATCCCAGGAGGGATACGACGGGGAGAAGGTGGACTAACAGCCCCCGTCACTCTCGTTCACAAAGTCTTGAGAGACAAAGGCGGATGATTGATCCTCAAACTCTGGAGGACCGTGTGAAGGAGCAGGACAAACTGATACGACAGATGGCGGCGGACATGGAGTCTATGAAGCACCAGATAAAGGGAAAATGAGTGGCGATAGGAGAGAGACGCAAAGGCAAGACGCCCTCTCGCCACTCGGAAGATCGTAGTAGACGTACCACACCATCTCAAGCAGAGAGTAGAAGCCTCAGGACAGGCGATACACAATCCAGGACTTCCAGAACTCGTCACTCCAGGTCTGAGAGGACGAGATCTGAGAGGTCATACACGGAAGGAAGCACCTATCGGTTCTCACGCACGCACCAGACATCATCTAGGCAAACGGAGTTGCCTAGATCGTCCGACTTACGAACCGTGCTAGAAGAAAGGGCACGATGGAAAAAGGATGCCAGGGCGTGCGACCCGCACAGAGTTTCTGCCTTGCAGCGGTTGGCTCCTCAGACGCATGGAAGCGTCGAGGTTGGAATGCCAATTCCGCGCCCTGCCTACGAACCGACGGACAAAGCATTAGCAAGGCTGCAGACCTCACCGTTCGTTCCGGCAATTGAAAACGCGCCCCTGCCTTCCGGCTTCCTTCAGCCCAAATTCACCACGTACGAAGGGAAGACAGACCCCTACATGTACCTAAGCCACTTCCGCCAGGTTTTGGCGGTATACCGACGTAACAAGGCCTTGATGTGCATCCTCTTCCCATCCAGCCTTGGTGACCTAGGCTTGACTTGGTTTGAAAAACTTCCAGAAGGCAGCATAGCCTCCTGGGCACAATTGGCAGAGGCGTTCGTAACGAGGTTTAGAACGAACACCAAAACCCCGGTAGAGATCGATCAACTGCTCTCCATCGACATGGGGGATAAGGAAACATTAAGATCCTACAATAGTCGTTACTGGGAGACCTTCAACCAGATTGGGGATTGCCCCACCAATCTCGCCATTGCACAGTACAAAAGAGGCCTTCCAGCCGGGAACAGACTAAGGGACTTAATCACCATGACACCGCCCCTCACCATGGAAGCCTTGATAGAAAGAGTGCATCAGCACATCAGGGTGGAGGAGGATGGCGCACGCGCCAAAACAAAATCTGGCATGACCGCAGTACCAGAGAAAAAGGCCTCAGCAAAGGTCAACGCGGTAGACCGTCCGAACAGAAACGGACGAGGCAGGCGAGACAACGGAGAGGACCAAGATAAAAGATGGTTGAGAGTCCGCACTGCCATAACCGCAGTATTCAAGAAACCAATCTATCGGATTCTAAGCGAAATACGCGATGAGCCTTTCGTCAGATGGCCAGCTAAACTAGGAGAAGCTCAGAAAGACTACGACGAAAGATCACGGTGCACCTTCCACAAGGAAAAGGGGCACCGTACTAAAAATTGCACACCATTGAGACAACACCTAGAGGAATTGGTGGCAGCAGGTCACCTGGATAAGTACATTGAAGGAGGGACGCAACCAGCCCCCCAGGACCACAATAACCCCAACGGGATGCCAATCGACTCCCCACCTCAAGGCGTAATCAATGTGATACATGGAATCTTCGAACCTAAGCGTGTATGCGAGCTCAGAGGGTCAATCAAAAAGGCTGAGCATTTAAGGGAGGTATTAAGTGCACAACCTACCATCAAAAAGGGAAAGACAGAGGCCACGATCATCATGTCTTTTTCAAATAGAGACTTGGCAAGGATATACTGTCCTCATAATGATGCCCTGGTTGTCACTCTCCGAGTCAAGGATTTTGACGTCAAGCGGATTTTGATTGACCAGGGTAGTTCATGTGAAATAATGTATTACGAAACATTCAAACAATTGAAGCTACAAGACAAGGACTTAGCACCAGCCGTATCTCCCCTGATCGGATTCAACTCAATGCCAGAATGGCCAGTCGGCAAAATAATTCTACCAGTTAGAGCAGGAAGCGTGACAAAACAAGTGGAATTCTGGGTGTTGAAAGTCCCTTCCAGTTACAACATAATCTTGGAAAGAACATGGCTACATACCATGCGATCGGTAGCGTCATCCTACCATCAAGTAATGCGATTCCCCAACGATGCCGGGGTAATTGAAGAGGTCTTGGGAGACCAAATCATGTCCAAGAAATGCTTTGTTACGGTTAATGGCAGCCGCGCTGCCAAGGGATATGTTCATTCGGTGGAAGAACCTGAGAGCAATGAACTGTTCGCAGACGTCAGCAAAGCAGCTAATCAAAAAGCGGTGGAAGGCTTGATAGAGGTAAGAATAGATTAAAAGAACCCGGATAAGTTCTTTTTGCTCAGTTCGTCGTTGTCCAGCACTGAGAGATTAGAGGTCTTGGAATTTTTGACCTCTAACATCGAAGTGTTTGCCTGGACGCCATACGACATGCCAGGCATTGATCCCAACTTCATCTGCCACTAACTCAATGTCCACCCCATCCGCCAGACCAATCATTCAGCGCACACGCAGATGGGCACTCCACCACGCCGAGATAGTAGCGGAAGAAGTGGAAAATCTGCTGGAAGCATGAGCTATCAGAGAGGTACACTACCCCAAATGGATCTCCAACACGGTCGTGGTGCCAAAGAAGAACGGTAAATGGCGTGTCTGCGTCGACTACAAGACAGTTAACAAAGCATGCCCAAAGGACAGCTTCCCCTTACCACAGATAGATCAACTGGTAGACCTAACGGCGAGGCACAACCGACTTAGCTTTCTTGATGCGTACAGAGGCTACCATCAGATCACCATGTATAAACCAGACCAGGAGGTCACGTCCTTTACAACTCCAAGAGGACTATACTGCTACAAGGTCATGCCCTTTGGCCTAAAGAATGCAGGGGCAACATTCCAAAGAATGGTCACCAAGATGTTTGAGCCATTATTAGGCAGAACAATGGAGGCTTACATCGACGACATGGTGGTCAAGAGCAAGGATGAGAACGACCATCTGAAAGACCTAGGTGAGATGTTCCAGATTCTGAAGAGGCACAAGTTGCGCCTTAATGCATCTAAGTGCGCGTTCGGTGTAGGATCTGGCAAATTCCTAGGCTTTCTGGTGACCAACCGGGGTATAGAGGCAGACCCCTCCCAGATCAAAACTATTCAGGATCTAGAGAGGCCTAACTCAGTAAAAGAAGTGCAGCATCTCACCGGTATGGCAGCCGCACTCAACCAACTCATTAGCCGGTCGTCAGACAGACTACGACCATTTTTTCAAGCACTAAAAGCCAAGTTTGAGTGGGACGAAGAATGCGACCGCGCTCTGGAAAGCCTGAAAGAATACATGTCTTCCCCACCACTGCTTGTCACCCCAATAACTGGAGAAGAACTCTTCCTGTGCTTGGTGGTCTCACAGCACGCAATTAGCGCAGTGTTAGTTCGTGCGGAAGGAATCCAACATCTGCCTATCTTTTATGTCAGCAAGACATTGCTGGGCGCTGAAACTAGGTACTTGCCACTGGAAAAACTGGCCTTACCCTTGATGATGGCCTCAAGGAAGCTATCAACTACTTTGATGCCCACAGCATAGTCGTCCTCACAACTTTCCCATTAAAAGCTTTGTTTGAGAGGGCAAACTTTTCTGGGTGAATTTTGAAGTGGGCAGTAGAGTTGGGACAATATGACATCAAGTTTCAGTCCAGGACTGCGATAAAAGCTCAAGCCTTGGCAGACTTCGTCGCTGAATTTACCCCAAGAAGTCATCATATCTGCCCAGTCAACCTGACCGACACAACCGAACTAGGGATGGAAGTTGACGCCGGAATAGCGCAACCCCTGGTACAAGATACTCAGTCAAACCCCAAGGCGGACCAAAATAAAGAAAGCAAGGAAGAAGCAAACCATGCTACACCAAGCCAAGACTCACCAATAAATAAAGACTTGGTACCATCAGATAGCGAGGGGCAAACAACAAGCATGGACCTCGTAGAAAACACCACCAACATTCTGGACCTCAAGGCATCATCTGATCCCTCTACTTGCTGGAAGTTATTCGTTGGAGAGATGTGGAAGCTCTTCGTGGATGGAGCATCCAACCGGCATGGAGCAGGACTCAGCATAGTCCTCATCTCTCCAGACGGCCTAGTAGTGGAGCAAGCAGTCAACCTTGGCTTCCCAGCATCAAACAACGAAGCGGAGTATGAAGCGCTTCTTGCAGGCCTCAAATCAGCATTCTACATGAAGGCCACCGGGCTAATGGTTTACAGCGACTCACAGCTGGTGGTAAACTAAATTTCAGGCGACTACGAAGCAAAGGACGACAGGATGGCCAAGAACCAAGAGTTGGTCAGAACAGAAATCAAGAAATTTGAAGTAGTCAAGATAGAACAAATCGGTAGGGAGGAAAACAGCAGAGTAGATGAATTAGCAGGCTTTGCTTCAATGGCAGATACTTCCATCCCTCATCCATTGCTGATCGACTACTTACCAAGACCAAGCATTGAAAACCCCGAAACAGAAGAGGTATGTTACGCCGAACTAGGCCCCTTATGGATGGATCCTATCATACTGTTCTTAAAAGACGGCGTCTTCCCGGAAGAAAAAAAAGAAGCCAACAAAATTAGAACAAAGTCGCAGCGATTTTGGCTCTCCCCATCTTTGGCATTATACAAAAAATCATTCTCAGGACCATACCTAAAGTGTGTTCACCCCAGCAAAGTGAAAGCATTCTTGTTCAAAATACATGAAGGTGTGTGCGGAAGCCATCAAGAAGGAAGATCGTTAGCTTACAGAGCCATTTCGCAAGGATACTGGTGGCCATACATGTAGGCAGACTCAGAAAAGTATGTAAAGAAGTGCGAGAAATGTCAAAAGTTCGCACACCAAATACATTAACCTGCCAGAGAACTTCTACCCTTAACCAGCCCATGGCCCTTCGCAATGTGGGGCTTGGACATAGTAGGACCACTTCCAACAGCACCAGGCAACAGGAAGTTCTTTCTTGCAGCAACAGACTACTTCACAAAATGGGTGGAAGCAGAAGCATTGGCATCAATCAAGGAAAAAGACGTGAAAAAGTTCGTCTGGCAGAACATCATCACTCGGTTCGGCATACCAAAAGCCCTAATATCAGACAACGGCACTCAGTTCGATGGCAGAATCCTTAGGGGCTTTTGTGAAGAGTACAAGATAGAGTTCTATAATTCTACACCGGCATATCCCCAAGCAAATGGTCAGGCAGAAGCATCAAACAAGGTCGTCTTGGATGGATTGAAGAAAAGGTTAGAGAAAGCAAAAGGCAAGTGGGCAGAAGAGCTTCCTCATGTTTTATGGGCTTACCGTACCACACCTCGGCGGTCAACAGGAGAAACACCATTCTCCTTAACTTTTGGCATGGAAGCAGTAATCCCACTAAAAGTTGGCCTCCCCACAATTAGAAGCGAGAATTTTGATCCAGACCTAAATAGAGAAGTCATAACATTGGAGCTCGACCTTGCAGAAGAAAGAAGAAAAAGG
This sequence comes from Camellia granthamiana, assembly GCA_036172215.1. Lineage (NCBI taxonomy): Eukaryota > Viridiplantae > Streptophyta > Magnoliopsida > Ericales > Theaceae > Camellia > Camellia granthamiana. The sequence continues at coordinate 192,795 of JAXFYN010000329.1, read as the reverse complement.
GCACTGGTTCACATTGCCTCATACCAACAAGAATTGTCCAGGAAATACAACAAAACAGTGCATCCAAGGCAATTCAAGATCGGCGATTGGGTGCTGCGCAAAGTGATGGGAAACACCATGGTACCCGGAGATGGCAAGTTAAGGCCCAATTGGGAAGGACCTTACAAAGTGGTTGGATTAGCAGGAAAAGGGGCATACCACTTAGAAGATGAGGATGGCAAGGCAATTCCCAGACCATGGAATACTGCCAATCTCAAGTTATTTTATTTTTAGCTTTCTTTCTTTAAGTATGTGTAATTTTTTCCTTTCTCAATAAAACAAGTAGTTTCTTTTCAGTATAAACGTTTCCTTCTGTAAAAGTTTGTTTTAGTGAGTTAGGTGAGTTAGGGGTATTAAAAACATAGTTGGCCGGAAAAACCAACTTAGAGGTTGGCTGGATTAAACCAACACCCTTCCTAAGCCCAGGATAAGGATCCAAGCTGCAGGACGTTTGGTCGGAATAACCAAACATTTTATTCTAGGTTGGCTAGAAAAACCAACTTAGAAGTTGGCTGGATTAAACCAACACCCTTCCTAAGCCTAGGATAAAGATCCAGGCTGCAGGACGTTTGGTCGGAATAACCAAAAACTTTAATCTAGGTTGGCTAGAAAAAACCAACCTAGAGGTTGGCTGGATCAAACCAACACCCTTCCTAAGCCCAGGATAAGGATCCAGGCTGCAGGACGTTTGGTCGGAATACCCAAATACTTTACTCTAGGTTGGCTGGATTAAACCAACATACCTCCTAAGCCCAGGATAAGGATCCAGGCTGCAAGACGTTTGGTCGGAATAACCAAACATTTTTCTAAATTGGCAAGAATAACCAATTTAGAGGTTGGCTGGATTAAACCAACTCTTTGTACTCTTCAGCCGAAGTAAGGATATCGGCTAAAGAGTAGTTGGCTATATTAAACCAACTCTTTGTACTCTTCAGCCGAAGTAAGGATATCGGCTAAAGAGTGGTTGGCTGGATTAAACCAACTCTTACTACTCTTCAGCCGAGGTAAGGGTCAAGACTGAAGAGGCTGGAAAAACTAACTCTTATTGTGGTTCAACCGAGATAAAGATCTAGGCTGAAGCGGTTGGCTGGTATGGCCAATCTAATTACAAAACTAAAACCGGGATGAATTATCTCGGCGAGAGAATGCTTTACTTCATTCAAATTACAGTAAGAGAGCAAGCATAAACAGGGCATTCAACCGAGGTAACAGTTGGAGCAAAAGAAAATTTTCATTGAAAGGTTCAAAGCAAATACAAAGGAGGGGCCCCAGCCCGGTTACATTTGTCCAACAAAAAAAGAAAAAACAAAATCAGTTAAAAAGGTCATCAAGATCAGCATCAGCATCAATATCAATATCAACCCAAAGCCCGGTTTCAGACTGTAGTGCGATCTCGGTTGGGAGCTCGGTGTCTATTGGAAGCACGATATCAGTCGGCAGCTCGTTAGACAGGTCTTCAACCGTTGGCTCCAACCAAGCTGATTGATCGGCAGGTTCATTGACAACCGGGGTATTATTGGGCTCAGTGTTATCATCATCATCTGAACCCTAAAGAAACTGTTGCTGAACGGACGCAGCGTACTCTGCTAGTGAGCTCAGTATGAAGTACTGAGGAGGATTGTAGACCTCGGTCTCAGGCTCACAACCGAGCTGTACCACGGCTGCCCTCCAACCGCATTTGAAGAATAAATCTTTGGCAGCCTCACATTGTTGCATATAGAGGGCCTCCCCCTCCTTGAAGCCTTCAGCATTTGCGTCATCTGCCTTCTTTTTTAGCTCGGCGATCTCTGCATTTTTCTTTCCTTCGAGCTTGACTAGCTCACGCAGGTACTTGTCTTTCATCACGGTTAGTGCCTTCTGTTTGTCAGCGTTAGCCGAGGTAACCAGTCCGGATAGACGGGCTACCTCGGCCTCTAGCTCGGCCGTCTTCTGTTGGGCGTCTTTTAGCTCGGTGGTTTTTTCTTCAACTTCAGCCATGGCTTGCCTTGCTGTTTTACGAAGCTCCAACACACGCTCATGTGCAATTTGACTCTTTTGCATGGCCTCAAAAAGAAGGGAAAAGAAACTAATGACAAAACTGAGCAAAAAGTTGGAAAAATTAGAGAGACAAGAGGAGCTACTGACCAGGATCATTGATTTTGTTGCCGACCGAATGGCCTTGAGCTCGGTCAAGTGCTTGTGATGCTCCATATCAGGGGACAAACATACACTTTTAGCCAGATTGAAGGCTAGCATATGGTCTTTGTCAGCCACCACTGAGTCAGTATCACAAATAGCATGGTTTTGGAAAGTCATTTTTGGAGTCCATTTAGAGGAGCTAGCTCGTTCGGCGCGCTCCGGTTGCGGACTTGGTGGAGGGCTTGGTGGAAGACTGGTTTCATGTTCATCAACAAGGTGTTGCTCGGTTTGGGTAGTCCGGGTGCGCTTGCTTGGGCATAATGAAGAGGGTTGTTGAGATGGAAGGACCACCACTATTTCCTGAGTCTGGTTTTGTGGCGGAACTTCGGCTCGGTGGGTTTCGGTTAAGAGGGCCCTTACTCTGTTCCTCTTCGCCATTTCTTCTTCTTCGGTAGTGCGAATCAGGTTAATTTGTGGCAAGTTGGGGTCCGGTTCAGAAGAGGCTTCCAGTAAGAAGTCTGTTACTCTGGCTTTTCGTCGGCTGCTGTATCTGTACGTCGGTTCAAAATTCAGCAGTTTGGCCCAACTTCTTTCTGGATATCGTAGTACGGCGCGGAGAGTGTTCAGATTCGGGTAACTGTATAGTGATTGAAGATGGGCTGAATCTGCATAAAGAAGACAACTGTTAGTTCGGTTCATGAATAGGAAACCGAAATAAAACTGAAGCATGCAATGAAACCGAAATAATTATACCAGGGGTTCCTTTATTCCAGTTTATACTGCGGCCTGGGATCTGGGCTTTGTGGTCTTCAAAATTGCCAGATACCCAAAAAAAATCATCGTCATTCAAGTCTTTATCCGATGTGTCCTTTATTATTTTCTCACGCCGGCGTCGTATTCTTAGATAATAGACCCAGCCATCTTCTTTTGATCCTAAGGAGCATTGATGGAAGAGTTCGGCTAAACCGAGATTAATACCAGCTCGGCAGTTTAGCTCGGCTATACCATTAATTATGCAGTATGAGTTTGTGGAAAGCTGGGTTGGGCATATCCTAGTTTGCCTAAGGAATTCACAAAGCAAGGGTTGAACAGGGAATCGTAGTCCGGTCTCTATTATGGACAGGAGAGTAAAGGGTACAAAGCCTTGGTTTCCCCATGGTGTGATATCTTGTTCGGCTAAGGTGAGATAGACGTCATCAGGAATGTTATACTCCCTTCGGAATTCGGCCAAGCCACCAAGTGTTTCTACTAAAAACCTATATTTACCCATTTAGTCTTAAGTTATGTATAAATTAAGCTGAGTATTAGCTCGGTCGCAGAAGTGGGCTGAGTAGCTCGGTCGAGCGCTCAAAGGAGTGCCTGGGCAACCTAAAGTCTGCAAAGTGAAAAAAAACACAGGTGTTAAGCACAGACCGTTGGACTGTGCTAAAGAGAAATAAAGGCAACATATATCAAGTCTTAGTTCGGCTATGTGGCATACTACGGGTTTTAAGCTCAGTTTGAGCAAGGGGTTTGTTAGCTCGGTCTGGGCAAGCGGTTCGATATCTCGGTTAAGAGGAAGGTCTTGTTAGACCGGTTCAGCTTGTAGGGGCAGCCTTCTTAGTTCAGTCTAAAACTAAGAATGCTGGTTTTGCCCCGAGACATAGCTCGGTCGGAATTGAGGTTTCCCAGTGCACTAATTACAAACTTAGTTCGGTTTGTTATCTCGGCTAAAATAAATCAAAAGCTGATAACTTATGGAAACTAATGGCGTGGCATGAAGTGTTAGTTCGGTTGGTTAGTCTGGCTGGATTAACATCAACTACAAACAATTTTTTAGTCCGGTTGCATCATGATTTTGGATCAAATACAGCGTTCTACAGGTCGTTTTCATGAATTCAAGTGGTTCTTGTGAGGTTTTTTCCAGAAAAACGCAAGGCAAAACAAATGGAAATAAAGTGTTTTGCAAAAACACTAACGCTATACTATAGATGGTAAAAAGCAAAGGGCAAAAACAACAAAAACAAAGCAGATTTGTGATGCTTACCTGATGAAGATCAAAGAGCCTAGAGGATGGGAGCAAATGACAGCAGCAGAACACGAGCTCTTTCAGAAAACAAAGAACAAAAGAAGCTCAGGAACGAGAGAAAGAGAAGAGGAAGTGAATAGTGTGGTGAGTAATTCAAAAGACAAGGGGTTTTGTTTTGATGCAAAGACCAAAGGCGGGAACTGTTCAAAAAACGTGAGGTACGAGGGCGACGTGACAGCTGCCTTCAGCCAATCAGAGCATGCCACGTGTCATTGGAATGAGAAGCGATTCAGTTGCTGTGATTGAAGAGACGTTTTGTCCAGACAGGTACAGATCGGCTTGAGTTCAGCCCGGTTGGAAAGGCTAAGGAGTTTAGCTCGGCTGGAAAGGCTTAAGAGATCAACTCGGTCGTGAGACTAAGGATTTTTAGCTCGACTGGAAGACAGGTAATCCCTATCATGTTGCACATATGGAGTTAAGGGGCAATTGAGAGGGTAATTTATATGAAAATTGGGCTGAGCTGGGTAATGGGCCGTTATAGGCCAACAGTGAGAAGGCCTTGAAGTTAGTTCGGTCCCAGAAGTCCTTGAAGTTAGTCCGGTTCCAGAAGGCCTTATAGTTAGGCCGGTCCCAGAAAGCCTATTTGTTATCTCGGTCCAGGAGAATGCTGCGGATAGCTCGGTCGCCAGGTTGCCGCATTCAAAGTTAGTCCGGTCGGGGCATAGAGCATCTAGCACGGTCAGACCTAGCTAATAGTTAGCACGGTCTGAGCAGTACTATGGTCAGCACTGGGAGAACTGAAGTAGGAGCAGTAAGTGGAAGAACCGAGGTAGGGTTATCTCGGTCTAGTCTGCGGCTCGGCATAGCCACACTTACTTCGGTCCTATTAGATTCTGACCATGGTAAAACCATCTCACTTGGTTTAAGTAGTGAGGGGGGTGTTGAAGGATAAGCATTATCTTTCAGGAGTATGAATCCTAGGAGGACTCTATATGGAGGAGTAAAAGTCCTACTAGGATTGTATCACACGGAACCTACAAAAGCTCACAAACATCACCTATGGAGAGGTAACACAACTTTGATTCCCGAATACACAGAGCTTTTTGTCTATTTGTCTATTTTGCTGACTTAGGCATCGGAGAGGTATTCGGCACACACCCGCCGGCTAGCTCACGTTTGTGTTTTCAGGGAGTAAAGCGACGACGTACGGAGGAGTGAAATCTTGATCAACAGGATTATACGAGAATGTTTATTTCTTTCCCGTACAGATAATGAATGATATCATGAGAGTATGTTAATGGAGAAGATGATAAAGAAATACAATATTTATAGGGTAAACTACTAATAGGCCATAATAATTGGACTTAATTCCCATCAAGTCCTATTGAAAATAAGTCTCGGTAAAATTGTCGCTAAAAATAATTTTTTTGTGACAATTTTTTTATATATATTGCTAAAAATTGACAATTAGTGACTTTTTTTGTCATGATTTTTATAAATTGTCGTTAAAACTTACAATTAGTGAGTTTTTTTACGACATTTTTCCTATAAGACCTATTAGACAATAAGTCAACTTATTAGGACCTACCCCATATTTATATGTTAAAATTCTGAACCCTATAGAGATAATGGTGTTTAAAGAGTATTTTGTACTTTTAATAAATATGATATTTTTAAATGGGATAGAATACACCTCATGTTGTCTTTAATGGTCATTTCATTAAGATATTTTTGAAATGTAAATTTCATCTATTAATGATTTATACTAAGAATACTAATAGTGTGTAAATAAAATCACCCAAGAAAAAAACAGAGAGAGAGAGACCTTTGTTTTTTTTGATCAAACCAAAAAACTAGATATATTAGTTAACGAAGGTTCATTACAGAGGCCGAGTCCACGAGAGATCTATGACTTTCGAAATACAAAGAAACTTAAAACAAGTAGCATAATTCCTAATATCCTGAATGACCGAAGCAGAACTCCATTTGGGAAGCCCAGCACCCTTCCAGGTATATATCAAAACTTGACAATCACACTGCAATTGCCGATCCTTTGCCCATTGAAAGGCAGCTAAACATGCCTTTGCCCCCGCAACTAGTAGCAACACAAGATGAGTGTGCTGTACTTGACGATCCACCATTTCCTGATTCTCATCATAGTAAACCCAAGCATATGCAGCCTAACAGCTTTGCGACTTCCACCCTTCATCCACCAAAAACATCCAGACCTGAAATTCAGAGTTACGAACAAGAGAATTTCCAAGAAGACAGCAATTCGTATCATTATCCATAGGGCAATTCGTATCATTAAATGAAGAATGAAATTGTTTGCTTTGCTCCAGCCTAACTTCCAACATCTAAATCGATTGCAAAATGGTGATTCCAAAATATTATTAAAAACCAGCTGGTTCCGCTGCCCCCCATATTGCCCATAAAATTACTACTGACAACATGACTATAGCCTCATCTTTTACAGCCTCCACCCATTGATAAAACCACTCCTTCAAAGATAGCAGTTCAACTTGTGTAAAATCTAACCCCAAACGTGATCCCCGCCAAATGTACTGTGATTCATTGCATTCAAAATATAAACGTTCAATGGTTTCCATAGCTGAATGGCAATGAGGACAATAGGATCCACGTCAATTCCCCTTCCCCTTCATTTCAAGTTCCATTTAACTGGAAGAATGTCGTGCAAACATTTCCAGTTGAATACAGACCATTTAGGAGTGATGTGAAGCAGCCACAATCTCTTCCAAACTGATCCATTGACATTGGGTTTGGAGGAGGAATGTACCCCTTGATATTGTCCTACTGCTAGCAAATAACCAGATTTAACAATGTAGCTCCCATGCTTCGTTGGACTCCAAATCAATTTATCTTTGCTCGGGTTCACTGGTAAGTGAATTGCAGTTATCATATTGATACAATCTGGAGGAAAAAAACAAAGGAGATCCATTCTTCAACTTTGTGCCTGATGGTTAATGAAATGAGCCAATGATAGAGATGAGAAATAGCTACCTAGCCCCCTCCCCTTCAATGGGTTACTTAAATGTGGGATCCAATCATCCTCTTAAGGGATTTATTATACTACCATCCCCTACACAGAGAGAGAGAGAGAGAGAGATTAAACTTCATTTCCTTTTCATATCTTTTCTTTCCTTTTTTTATTTTTTTTTACACTAGAAATCCCTAGACAAATCTAATATCCAAACTCAACATGAAATACTGCGAGTGAAACCAAGCTTTACAATTACAGCAACTCTTGAGCTTCATCTTGGACTTCAGGAACTTCTGCTCTGTTCTGATCTGCACAAAAACAAATAGATCAATTTTCTAGACACGGATTGTTTTACTAATGGTGGCAAAAATAAAAAAGCATGATATTTTAAGAAAATAAAAAAGCATTTTATTTGGTAGATCTACACAACAAAAATTGATGAGGAGGGTAACAGGAGCCTCACAGAACATTTGTATTTTTTAAAAGAGATTTCATTATCCAGCTACATTGTTCTTCCAACAATATTCCATTTACAACTTTCTTTATAGTAAAGACTAGAAAACTTCCCTCACAACAAAGACAAATTTTACATCTACCATGACATATACACCTTACATGACATATACACCTTAAACCAACAAGACTTGAGGTATTAAGCTTCAACTACAGAGTTTCAAGATCCCAGTTCCACAATCATACATACAAGTAACAAACATGTTACCCAAGAAGCAATTCAACAGCAGGGCCTTCATTAATTCACAAACTCCTTCATGCATTTGATTTTATCCCAGAGAGAGAGAGAGAGAGAGAGAGAGTACAAATGTTTACCAAATTTCATCATATAGAGGAGAAAAGGGAGGAAGGAAGCAAATATTAGAAGCACTGCAACAAACAAGAAAGAGGAATATGTCACAGCTATAAACAAAACAATTCACAATGAAATAGAATACAAGGGTAGCAAAGGTCGTAAACTAGTGCAATCCATAAGGGAAGAGAATGGGAGACAAGTGCGGTCTACGCAACGTTCTTTGCTGAATAGTTATTCCAGGTAGTTCATGCCAATAAGAAGATTCAACAATGAAACATAGTTTTATCACAAAAGCTAACAGGAAATGAAATATAAAATAGGAATTCTAATAATAAAATTTCTACTATGTAGCCCCTCTACCTCTCGCATTGGTAGTACTACAAGTGGATTATTACCTTTTTTACACTATTGTGGCAAAAAATTCTGCTATGATAAAAATTTCAATCACATAAGCTTTTAAATCAGCATAACAAAAGAAGATTTGGATGAAGAGAAAACAGATAATAGACTTAAAGTAGTGCATCTCACAAATGGTGGGCACCGGTTTCAGAAAATAGGTTTAAGGTTTCTAAAAAATGGAAGGAAGAGGTGGGAATGAAAGAGAGCTCGTGGGTTAAAGTTTTTGAAAGCATCTGGTTTCATTATTCTAAAGATAAAAGAAAGTCTGTACAAATTTGAGGATAAAAGAGAGTTGAGATAGGATTAGATTCAAATGTGATAAGCTGCTAAACTTATTGCCATTAAGTGGCTGAAAAATCAGGAAAACAAATCAAAAAACAGGACAGCAAATAGCGAAACTGTTGGGGTTCATTAGGACTAGGTAGTGTAGTCGGTAGAGTTTTGGCAACGAACAATGACTATTTTGAGACAAAACAATAATCTGAGAATACCAACTCCGCCTCAGTTCTCTCTTTTTTCATATTTTTTTTTTCTCCATGTAGTTTTTAATTGCTCAGGCCAAGTTTTTGTTAAGGATTAGGCTTATGAGAACAAGATTCCAAGGTTGGAAAGAGTTGAATAGAGGAAGAAAGAATACAAGGAAGAAATAGTAAAGAACATAGAAATCTTGATTAGAGTCCTTGTGCTTCATCCTCTTAGGAGTTGAGTTTCACCAAACTAAAGTAATCTCATATTCGCTAAAATCCACACAAATAAGCTCATACATAGATATATCTGCTGGGCGTCTCTTATTAGTTATTAGCTCCCCTAGAGTAGAAACTAGGAATCGTAGACACTTTGACCAGACCAAATAACAGATCATTTATAGAATTAATAACATTAACTTACAAAAGGAGATCTATGGACCATAATTCAACCATGTCCAGAAAATGAAAAACTATCTAAGCATCCTTGGCTTCCGAAAAAAAAAAAAAAAACTGAACAGAAAAAAAGAACTATAATTAAACAAAAATTAGGACTCTATTTTCCTTCGGAGCAAAAAGGCTTATGGATGATCTCGATCCCCATAGCCATTGTTTTAGGCTTCCAAAGTATATTATATTTCTTCAACAATCCCATAAGAACAACATTACCCCTTTAGTTCTTGAACTGTATTAGAAAGGGGTACTTCATATTATTTTTTTATTCAAAACCTCAAAATTTTATTAAATATGAGAAAGAGAGAAAATTACAACAAAAAAGAAAAAAGAAAAAAGGAATAAAACAAAAACAAAATGACATAACTCTTACATCTCAAGAAATTAAAAACATAGGAATCCCCTTAAAAGGGAGACATCATTAAAGCCTAAAAAGAGGACAAATAACAAATCCTATAAAATCCTATATATACCTTCCCCGATGTGAAGATCATCATGAAAATACATGCATATCCAGGCCTTAAAATTTTAATCTTCTACTAGTGACCAATGGTCTACTTGGTCCAAGCTAAAGTCTCAAGTATTTGAGTGCTTGAACCTCCTTAAGATACCAGGAGGAAAAGTCGACCAAGATGAAACAGTTGAGAATATTGCAGAAACAGGACACAGAAAAAAAAAGAAAAGGCTACTGGAGTTCATAAAATACCATCATATGGAGGACAGTAAGAAGGAAATGAACGTACGATGACACGGAGTGGATCAATTTTAATGTCACTAGAGGTTATGCTCGAAATATTAGTTAGTATCAGATTTGTATTACAGTTATCTAAGCAAAAGAGGCAACCAAAGAGAAATAAAAGAAGAGTCGAGATAAATATTTTTTTTTATCCGACTCGAGGTAAACATGTTTGATCACTGCTTTCCTTTGGAAGTAACCAAATGCTTATGGCTACAAAATGTAATATTTGGAAGTGAAAAGAACACATTAATAAAAAGAAAAAATGAAAATGAAAAGAGTTTTACTTAAGAATAGACTATATGGTTCAGTATAAATGTAGTTTTACCTTCACTGCTTAAGAAATTTACTCAATCCCTTGCATTCCATGACTATCTTTTGGCATGAACTTCTTTATCACATCTTGGAGAGCTCGATCTTGTCCTTTAGTTGAGAGTATATCTACGATCAAGGAAAAAGTGGATGCATCTGGTGAAAAACCCCTTTGAACCATTTCCTCAAGGAGTATTAATGCCTCATAGCACTTGTGTTGTCCAATAAATCCTCAGATAATATTGTTTTAAGTGACATCATCTGCCAAGCAACCATTCTGTTCCATTTTAACAAAAAACTCTTTAGGTTCATTAAGTAGGCCTTCTTCACAAAGACCTTGTGTCATTAGAGAGAGAGAAATCTACTAACCCTAACCTTAAGCCTCCCTGCACTGCCTTTGGCCTCCATCTCTTCTAGGGTTTCAAGGGTTAGTGTTTACTCTCTCAGTTCTGTTGTGGAGATAAAGACAGATAAGAGCAATTATAAGGCCAGCTTGAAAAAGTAGATGTTATACATAGTTTATAGTGCATAAAATGATACCGCTTGGAAAACATTTCAGAAATGTCGTCCCACAACTCTTCATTGACCAGCGTACAAAATGATGTTGTCTTACTGCATTTATTCAGCATTGAAAAAGGCGCTGTATTTAAATGACTTTGACAGCGTTTTTTGGAAACACCAAAAAAAGGGCCGTGACACATTATTTTTCTTGTAGTGAACATAAGATTTTCATACCCAGCAATTGAAGGAAATATAAAACAAGCAAAGGAAATATACATCTGCTACTATCAAACATAACATAACAAAACAGTTGACTTTGTATACACAACCTACTAACAAGGTCTCAGCTGAACCATTTGAGGTTAGCATCAGGAATACTATTTTCACTGCTGCGATCTATCTAGGGCCAAGCAAATTGTATGCATACATACCCCAAACAGGAAGAGAAAAAAAAAAGGAAAAATTAAGTATGGATGGATCCCTAAGTGTTTCTCAAAGAAAGAAAACCATTTTTGCTTTAATTCTGGGGAAAGATAAGGAAAAACAGAAATACAAACCTTTCTCAAGTTCCAAGTACTCACCTGAAACGATAGCATCTGATTCCAAAAAGAAGTATTCTGAAGACAGCTCCGGCTATAAAATAAAAAATTAAAAAAAAAATTCTAGGTATTCCAATTAGACTGAAAGCTGAAAACTCACTAATGATTTGAGTGGTCAAAAAAATTTCCTTTAAAAGACTCTACGCACTGTATCCACAGGAAAAAGACTGCTTTAGTTGAGCAGAAAAATAAAAGCTACCGGTCGAATGTGAGAAGCTCCAGCACCATATATTAAAATTCTATATCTATCATGACAAAACAATTCAGAATAAGCTGCAGTCATTCACCTGCAGTACTTCACCTGCAACTGTTACTTCTATGGAATGCAGTGCATCCGTGTGCACAGGTGCCAAACAAAATTTAACACACCATGAGGAATAACCAGAAGACGCAAGTTTGTCATTATAATTTAATTCCCATCATCTTACAAGACCAAGACTCAACCCAACAAAACCTAGTTGCAACTATCTTACAAGACTAAGAGTCTGCAACATGTGAGAACAAAGAACAGCCATGAACTCTTCATCTATCTTTGTGACAAGACCTGTTGCACATTTGGCTAGACAAGCAACATTCACACCTGCAGCCTGCTGATGGCACTGCATAGCTTAAAAAGGTAAGAGCATGATTAGGAGTGACCATTCCTCTCTGTCTACCTCAATTTGGGCCTTTTAGAAAGGCTGCCACTGGGCGGTCTTTTATCAGGCACCCGAGCCTTCCCAAAAGGAGGCTTTATCTTCCTTCGCTTCCTCTCGTCCTCACTGTCTGATTCATCCCCCTTCTCTCTATCTGCCCTGCTTGCTTCCCTTTCCAACTCTTCCCATGTTTTCCCTTCTTCTTCCTCCGAGACTTCTTCAGAGTCCTCTTCATCATCATCCTCAGACTCCACCAATGACTCACTCTCATCATCCTCTTCCTCTGAAACTGAGTCCGATTGCACATCTGAGGGCTCATATCCTTTGTCTGACTCTTGCGAGTTGTCAGTATCTGAATCACTAGCTTCCATGTTCAAGAATTCCCATCCACCATCCTCGATGAATTTTTCTGGGTCTTCAGTGATTGTTTTCAGTATGGGTCGCCAGTTCAGATTTAGCCTGCTCTCATAATACTTGAGATCTGTTGTGTCAAGCCACTCCTTGATGCCATCTAGGGAGGTTGAAGGGATAGAGTCAATCCGAAAGACATCCCGCTTAAAGTCCTTGAACACTATGGTCAGGTCAAAATTCTTCTGCCCAAGACCTACTCTTTCCAGGTTAACTATCTCAATTTCATTTAAAGTGATTACCACAAACGGTATCTCTATGAGCTCAACTAGACAGCTTGAAGTTGGCACAATAAAAACTGAAGCTTTGTGGGGTACACCATGGAAGCCAAGGTCTCTGAAGGGCTGGTCGAACTCCAAATCAAGTGTTTTGAATTGGGGTTGGCCCCATAGATCGTTCACTCGATTTACAAAGTTCTGGAAGTCCATGTTAATTTTGTTCTTCCTGTCCCTCTCTCTCTGTTCTTCCTCAATTTCGTCAGGATCATAGGCAGATCTTTTCCCACCTCCAAGTGTCTGGACCACATCCATCACCTCAACATAGAACTGCACATCCTTTGTTTTCTTGTTTCCCACCATGATGTGGTTGTGCAGATGAAAGTGCAGCAGAGTGATCATTTCCCTCTCTGCTGGCTGGAAGAATGCATGTTTGATGTTAGCAAACATAATGTCCGCACGTTCATCTGCCCTTGAAGTTGAATACCGAAACCCATTAGTGTGAGCTTCTAATGTACCAGGAAGCTTTCTCCCACGACCACCAAACACGGGACGGATCCATAGATCAGACAACCTTATTGGCTTAAATTTGGCCCCTGCAATTTGGAGTTTCTCCTGAGTAACTAAGGTTGCTCTCTCAGCTTTCTCAGACTCCCTGGAGGCAACCTGCCTGCGGAGGGTTTTAATGAGCTGTACCACTTCACTTATGTGCCTTGGGTCCTTCGAGCGGAATGACACTTCCTTAACATAAATAGAACTATGAAATTTCAGGGAGTTTGTGTCGTGTGGATTGAAAGGGGTGCCAGGTACATTAAAGATGATTCGGATATAGCAAGAACGATTTGTGTCCTGCTGGCTAGACACACTTTTTATCATTGCAACGTGGAAAGGGACCATGCTTCCATAAATTGGTAATAGGATGGCTTCATTCCTCTGGTCAATTTGAATCATCAAATCTCTTGGAGGCGGTAGATCATTAACATTCTTGTATGCAATCAATTCGCCAGATGGTTTCGCAGCACCACGATTATCCATCATCCCAAAACCTCCACCGGCAAGCCTCCTAGCAGTTTCTTCATTCTTCTGCCGGGCAAGTTCTGCCTGGTGTTGCCTTCGCTGCTCCTCCTTTGACATGTCATGGTTGACTGACCTGAGGGTTGCCTTTGATGGCAATACCTTGGATCCATTAGCCTCAGTTTTGAGTTTTGGTGGTTGCTTTTGTTCTTCTTCTTCTTCTTCTTCATCCTCATTGAATGAGTATGCCACATCCTTCACAGCTTTAGAACTCACAGTTGTCACCACTTCCGGACTATTTTCACCAACAATAACCGTGTCAGCAAGCAGAACAGAAAATTTTTGGGTCTTTGGGTTCTTGGTCTCAGACTGCAAGTTCTGAAAACCAAGTGACACATTAAAAACCATGCCTGGTTTCAATAGCCGATTATTCTTTCCATTAAGACTAAGCCCGGACTCCCGAAACTCAAGGCCAATTCCAGTCCCTGCAGACTTTGTCAAGTTTGCGACCAATTCAGGCGCATCCTTCTCAACTACTGAGAGGGCTGCTTGGTATGCAGCACCAGCCATATTCCCAGGTTTCAAAGCACTAATTGCTGCATCATGGGCCTTGAGAAGAACCTCATAAGCCTTGCTCTGCAAAGCATTTGCATCAATCAAAAAAGTTCGGGCAACATTTGAACAGTAGCTGTTGTAACGGGATCCAATAGCACATATGATCACACTAGTAGAGTCATAGTAAAGGTTCTCATCGTTGCTAGAAGCACTTGGTTTGAGATCAAACTCTCCTCCACTCTGAAAAATAGGAGGGTAACAAATATCAATATTTTCTGCCTTCAGCTTCACCTTAACTTTTGCAGGTTCAAGAATAACCTTCTCTGTGTCATCCATCAGAGAAGAATGGGAAACCTTCTTCTCCTCATCAATAACTTTTTCAAGCGTTGGGACCACAAAATGCTTCATCACTGATGAAGTCAAGTATGCAGCTTTCTTCACATTTGTAATCTCAACACTGTCCTTCACGGCAAATAGGTCTGAAAATCCATTTGTAATGTCACTGAGCTGGAAATTTGCATTCCTTAGTTTCTCAGCCCACATCTCCAGAAGATTCCCTTCAGGAATCTCTCTAGCTATATATCCAACGACAGGGATATCATGATCATCTAATTTTGACTGAGCACGCACAGCACGGAATATGCTATCCATTAATGCAGTTCCATCATCATTTTTGGCCTTTACATGCATCACAACTTCTGCATCCACAACCTCCTTCGCAGTCTTCTTCACAACTTCAAGTAAAGAAGCCTTCTTCTGGCTACACAAGAAATGGATTTGCTTCTTCATGAATACCATAATTGTATCAGGGAACTCATAACCAAGCAACCACACATTCAGAGCTGATGATTTCAAATACCGCAGGTCTTCAGACGGCGGAGGCGTTGCAATTGCAAGAACTTCAGAAGCACCCCACAGATCATTATTGTATTCATTCCAGTGCGAATATAACATTTTTAAACGCTTCCCAAAGTTCTCCAGATTGATGGAGTAAGCACTGGCCCCTCCTGATGCCTTGCCATTAGTAGTTTTTGCATTACCATTTCGGTGTTCAGCCATTGAAAATGGTATAGGTGTAGTACTTGAATCCTTGATGATTTAGCAGTTTTAGTTTTCCAGTAAGCATAAACTGCAAGAAATAACAAATAATAATCAGTCCCTTCATTCTTTCCATATGGAAATAGGTTGACATTAATTGAATTCATTTTGGGTTGTTAGATTTAGAAATCAGGGTTTAAATCAATAAACTTGAAATTTTCTAAAAAGTTCCAGATTGAGTCATAATCAAATCATTAGCATAGCATTCCATGCCAATCTAGTGAAAAAAATCATATCTTTTTGTTTCAGGGTACAACAACCTTTGATGTCAGAATGATTCCATCCACTAAAAATCTCCATGAACAAAAAGCAGTCAAAGCAATCAGAAGAATAGAGAACACAAAATTAATAAGGCACATGACACATACAAATGACATATGTGCATATATATTACACGTGCAATTACTTTATGAGTCCCACATGTTGGATAGATTCGCCGAGAATACCACGGACATTGTTATTTAACTTCTAATATATTACAGTCAACTCCATGATATTTGAAGAAAATACAAAAAGTCTACTCTATTTGGTTTGATTTTCAAAAAAAAAAAAAGTATTTTGAAAATTTTCTAATTTTTTTTTTCTAATTAATTTGGTGTAAAAATGGAAAAATAAATAATACTCATGATTTTCACATGACTTTATCTTTTGGGGAGGTATAAAAGCAGGAACCAAATAAAGTTGTATCGTATTGCGTTCAAGTCCAAGTTTAATTATATTTTTATTATCGATTTCATTTATTTAATTTTTTTCCCTTTTTCAAAAAACTTTTTCAGCTAATGATTCATCTGCAAGTATGCAAAACATGAAAACATGTAAACTAAATCAAGAAATAGAGTAAGGCCATCTCCAACCCAGACTTAATATTTCATCAAATTTAAATTTAATGAAAATTTGGTGAAAACAATGTTCCAACTGTTTCACCAAATTGGTATCAAATAAAGGGAGCCCTACTTCTTTCATCAAATCAAGAGAGCGTTTAACCTTTCATCAAATCTCGCAGATACTCGTTGGTGGATGACCGGATGGATGACTGGCCGAATAATCGAGTGGACGACCAGATTAGAGAAAATTCGAAGAAAATTTACACGAGGCCAAACGACTGCCCGGACATCCTCCGGGTCAACCGGGAGGATGTTTGGACGGTCATCCAGTGTACTGTGACGCCTCAATGGCTACCTGCAACAATAATGGCTACCTTCTCACTTTGATGAAACGCTCAAGCCTCCGTCAATTTGATGAAAGTTTTTGGTTTCCTCATTTGATATGGGTTTGAGTTCATGGTTGGAGCAACAAAACTGTACTTATTTCATCAAATTTAAATTTGATGGAAACAAAAAAAAAAAAAGTAAACCTTGGAGATGCTCAGTAGCTCTTTATGAAGTTAAAAAGACATAAGTCTTCTAAGTTTCAACTTTGAGTCTCTCTTCGACTTAAAAATTGAATAATCATAATAATAATAATAATAATAATAATAATAATAAAAACCACATACAAGCATGAACACAATCTATCTAAAATACTTAAAAATCATACTGTTTCCCCAAAAAGACAAACCCCAAAGCGTTCTACATTCATAGGAAATTCACATCTCAAGCAAAACTAGGGTTTCTCGAAGTTGCTTTCTAATTTCTATTTTATTTATCAACTACATTAATTTAATTTTGTTTTACCTTTTTCAGTTTCCGATTCATTTGCAAAAGCGAGAAAGATGAAAACAAGTAACGAAATTAAATCAAGAAAAAAAAAAAAAAAACGCAAACAAGACAAACCCCAAAGTTTGCTACATTCATGCGAATTTCACATCTGAATCAAAACTAGGGTTCCAGAACTGCGCAAATCAAAGCAAAACACAAGAAAAAAACTTACTTTTATTGAAGCGGTGAGTGATATTCAGATCCAGCAACCGAATTTTCTGGAAGCTGCTAAGGAACTCTTCGAAGGGTATAAACTAGGGTTAGGATTTTCGAAAACTTCAAAGTAGATTGAAGTGAGCATGCGATGATAAATAAACGAATCAAACACAAATCATTGAAGATTGATACGAAGCTGAGATAAACTTCGGAGAACAGAACAAATTCTAGAGAATGAAGAGAAAATCGAAGCAAGTGCGAAGAGAAAATGCTAGAGAGAGAAGAGAAGGGTCGAAGAGAGAGAGAGGAACGAATGAGTGATTGAATTTCGAGGCCTATAGAACCCGGGAATCGGATCCTGTACCAAAAACGGGTGAACCCGACCCACCCTTCAAATTCCTTTTGTTGTTTTTTTGCAACCCAGAAAATGTGTTTGGTGGGAATTATACAAACACCCTATAATTTATTTTAGGATAAATTACACTGACACTCTGATATTTATATTTATAATAGTTTCTCCTTTCACCTTTTAAAAATTACATCTCCTCTCTGAGATTTAAAATTTTGTTACAGATTTCCCCTCAATAATTTAATTTTTTTAAAAACTAATTATACCCTCACTGGGTAAATTACATTGACACCCCCTCACATTTTAAAAATTACAATCCCCTCCCTAAGGTTTAAAGTAACATTATCAATTGCTCCCTCGGTTAGTATTAGTTGGAAAAAAAATTCATTGAAAAAAAAATTAATTGGAAAAAAATTTATTTGAAAAAAAAAATTTAGTAAAATTTTTAAATTTTTATTTAAAAACCAATGTAAACCATTTATAAACCAAAAAAATTATCAAACAAGTTTTTATGACAGTTTTTAAAATTTTTGTGAATATAAATTAAAAATTGAAAACGAAATGGTTACCAAACAAGCCTCAGATAGTAAAAATGTCGTAAAATTAACAAATAATTAAATAAGTTACCAACGTAAGAAATGACTTATCAAAATATTATTAGGCTATTTATGGTTTGATTTTTAGAATTTTTTTTAAAAAAAATTAAAAATTAATTTGGTTAAGAAATAAAAAATAAAAAATAATTATCATTTAAGGGTAAAAAATAATTATCATTTTAACTTTTTGGCAGGTTATATACATATGTGTGGTTGTTTCAATCATTTTAACTTTTTGGCAGGTTATATACATATGTGTGGTTGTTTCAATTTAATTTGAAAAAAATTATTTCTAATCACTCGAAAAATAAAAATTATATAAAAATGATAATTATTTTTTATTTTTTATTTCTTAACCAAATTAATTTTTAATTTTTTAAAAAAAATTCTAAAAATCAAACCATACATAGCCTAAAAATCTTTTAATAAGTCATTTCTTACGTTGGTAACTTATTTAATTATTTTTAATTTTACGATATTTTTACCACCTGAGACATGTTTGGTAATCATTTCGTTTTCAGTTTTCAATTTATATTTACAAAAATTTTAAAAACTATCATAAAAACTTATTTGATAATTTTTTTGGTTTATAAATAGTTGTCTCAGTTTGTAAATTTGAGGAAAAAACGTAAATTTAAAAAATGAGCTTACGTTGGTTTTTAAATAGAAATTTAAAAATTGTACTAACAAAATTTTTTTTCAAATAATTTTTTTTCCGATTAATTTTTTTTCAATGAATTTATTTTCCAACTAATACTAACTGAGGGGGCAATTGGTAATACTACTTTAAATCTTAGGGAGGGGATTGTAATTTCTAAAATGTGAGGGGTGTCAATGTACTTTACCTAATGAGGGCAAAATTGGTATTTAAAAAAATTAAATTGCTCAGGGGAGAATTTGTAATGAAACTTTAAACCTCAGGAGGAGAAATGTAATTTTCAAAAGGTAAGGGAAGGAACTGTAATAAATATAAACCTCAGGAGTGTCAGTGTAATTTACCCTTTATTTTAATTATAATTTAGAAGTTTGTGTTAAATTATTTGGTGTAATTTGAAATTACTAGTTTTTGCTTATAATTTAGGCATGAATAGATTAAATAATTTAAAAAATCTAATTGTTCAAAACTTGGGGATTGGTACTTTTAATTATTATTTTTTTAATTATTAACTTTTAATTTAAAATAATCTCCATCAAATACTCTCAAAACCCTAGGTACTACTTTTCATCTTTTCTCTCTGTCGACTCTTCTACTTCTTTTTCTTTAAATTTGCTAATTTGCGATTGATGAAACTATTTTCTAAATTTGTTTTTGCTAATTTCATATCTAATTATTGATTTTGGATTTTTTTGCAAATCAAGGTAATAATTATTCTATTTTAGTGTCCATTTTATTGTTTGGTGATGTTGGTTCATAGATGATGATGTTGTTTGTGTTAAATTGTTAATAAGAAATTCTTAAAATACATGCAAACACACAAGCTACAAAACAAAGGTTAACACCGTGAATTGGAATATGGGTTGAGGCCGTTGTATGGGTTGAGGCCGTTAAAAAAGGTGGAGCAGGTGGGCTTCTAGTAACAAACAAACTCAAAAAAGGCTTTTATATGTGTAGGTGGCAGATTCATTATTTAATAGATTTTATAATAATTAATAATATTTTTCATCAAATATTATTAAAAAATATCATTAATTATTTAATTTTCAATTACAGTTTTAAAATTGTGTCATAAAAAATGGCATTAATTATAAATTTTAGTAACAGTTTTAAAAAATCATCACAAAACAAAAAAAAAAATCACTAAATTTTAACTTTCAACGACAGTTTGAAAAATTCATAATAGAAAATTGTCACTAATTATAAGTTTTAGTAACAATTTATAAAAATCATTACAAAAAAAAATTACTAATTGTCAATTTTTGTAATATATGTAAAAAAATCGTTACAAAAAATTATTTTTAGTTACGATTTTATTACGATTTATTGTCAATAGAACTTGATGGGAATTAACTTCAACTATTATAACCTATTGGTAGTTTACCCCATAAATAAATGGCTTAGTCATTTTTTTGGAACCAACCTAGATTAGGGCTTCTACAATGGTGTTACATGCACTAATTGGTATACCAAACATATACTATAACATTACCATTTCAAAATTATAAATCTCACACATTATACAAACTACAAAGACCCAATCCTCTAAAATAATGAGACATCATCTGTTAGTATACTAATTGATATACCAATTGATGCGTATAGTTTTATTCGGGCTTCTAGTAAAAAAATTAAAATTTACAACTTTATTTCTATTATAAAAAATTGAAAAATAAAAAATTTTGGCCCCAAACAAGGCCTAAAAAGTAAAGAACTACTTGAAAAATAAATTGAAAAAATGCCTAAAATAGTAAAGCCCAAACCACTAAATCGATTTGCATCTATTCGACAATCTGCATAAGTCACTTAGTCCGTATCTACTAACTAAGTTGACGGATGCGGATTCATTTTTTCCCAATCTATCTAAATTCGATAGATAGCGGATAAAATGACACCCAACTTCAACCTGATTCGCAGACTTACATGTGGAAAATATCTCAATTGCTCTCCATCTCTCTTTTGAGAGTCCATCAATTTTCAACTTTCGATCCGTTGTAAATGGCTTCTTCCATCAAATTGGACTCTACAGTTTGCCATTTTCTGAAGCTTCTTTTGTGAATCCCTAATCTCCATAATTGACCTTATAATTGATCCATTAAAAATGGAGCATTATTGATCGATCCTCAAGGTAAGTTCAGAAAATGTAGTTGAATCCTCTTCTTCTCTTTTTGTATACGCTTTTATTTTTTATTTTTTTAATTTTAGTCAGCATTCGAATCAAGGTATGATTAGCCTTGAATTTGAGTTTTTTTTTTGCTTTGAATTTGAGTGACAACAAGTAAGTGATCCTTCTTTGTGTTTCGAAAAATGCTCTCCCTTGGGAGTGTGCCACTATTATTGAAGACATTCGTTGTCTTGCTGGGATTTGTAATTTTTCTTTTCTTTGGTCCCCTCGGTCGGCAAATAGGGCTGCCCATTGGACAGCCAGAGTGGCTCTTAAGGGCATGTTGCCGGTTCAGTGGGTAACTAATCCCCTTATGCCGTTAAGGTTGTGTTGAGCTAGTTTGTTCCCTGTTTTCTGCATTCAAAAAAAAAAAAAAAATCCCATAAACGAACGGGTTGGGATTTTCATCTAGGAAAGTAGAACCATCAACTGTGATTTTCTTTTTCAATTTTTTTTTTTTTTTTATCTCAATCTTAGGGTGACTGTATTATTGGGTTTCAAAAAGTGCACGAATTGATCTTTCATTCCAAATTCAAAAATATTTTCACGCATATATTTATGGACATATATGGATTTCATCAGTAGTTTAAAGAATTTCACATCCTTGTTTTGGAGTATTACGTTTGAAAAAAAAATATTAAACAGTTTTTTGTGTGTTATATTGGATTGTTACATTAAGGAGTTTTTTTGGAATGTTACATTAAAGTGTTATGTTTGGAAAAAGTAAGCTAAGGACTTTTGTTTTTTTGGACGGTTACGCTAAAGAGTTTTTTTGGGGTGCTACGTTTGGAAAAAGTACACTAAGGAGTTTTTTTTATGTGTTATATTAGAATATTATGCTAACGAGTTTTTTTAGAATGTTATTTTGAAGTGTTACGTTCGAAAAAAGCACATTAAGGAGTTTTTTTTAGAATGTTATATTAGAGTGTTACGTTTGAAAAAAAAAATACACTAAAAAGTTTTTTTAGAATGTTGCATTGAAGTGTTACAGTTTGAAATTACACATTTGCTCAAAACGTAGTAAGGAGTTTTTGTACGAAATGTTTGAAGAATTCCATATCGTTTTGAAATGTTAGAAAAATTCCATATTTCAAATCTTTTTTGTACTCATTTTAAATGTTTGAAGAATTTCACATTTTAAGTCATTCCAAATAATAATAATAATAAAAAAGCTTTTCATGTAAAAATTCATCTCAAATTTGATTCTTGTAAGTTCTTTATTTTACCCTTCTAGCCCAAAAATATATATATATATATATATAATAGAAATAAGGGTATAACTGTAAATTTAATTTCAAAATAATATATTAAATCTATCTTTCTAAAATCAATTTGATTAATTGGTCTATAAGAAAATCCTTAGGAATAAACGAATCACCATTCCTCAATATGGAATTTATAAGTAAATTTTCTTTCTTTTTTTATTATTGAATTTGAGCTTCTTCTTCTTCTTCTTCTTCTTCTTCTTCTTCTTTTTCTTTGTTTTTTTGTTGCTTTGAAACGGAAACAAGGGTT
Source organism: Camellia granthamiana (assembly GCA_036172215.1). NCBI lineage: Eukaryota > Viridiplantae > Streptophyta > Magnoliopsida > Ericales > Theaceae > Camellia > Camellia granthamiana. The sequence goes on along the minus strand of JAXFYN010000329.1, from coordinate 170,300 downwards.
GGGAGTTTCATTTGGCAAAGTAGAACAATCTATTTTTTTTTTTATTTTTCCAATTTATTTGTATCTCAATCTTAGTTTAAGAAAGTGCAGAAATTGATCTTTGATTCAAGATTCGGAAAGATTTTCATGTATATTATAGGCACACCCAATGCATGTATAACTCAAAAACAGAACAATCAATTTTTCTCCAATTATTATTACCTTTTTTTTGTTTTTGTTTTTTTTTTTTTTGAGTTCTATTAGGAACGATCCAAACAATGTTGTGAGGAAGATAAAAGAAAAAATTTAAAATTAAAGTGTGAGATTTATAGTAACTTCAATAACACCGAATTAGTTTTATGATGAGAGAGAAAGAAAAATACATAAACTTTTAATAATAATGAGATTCTCATTCCACCATCACAAACGCAATATAGTAATGCAAACAAAGAACTCATGTATAAAAATATTCCCCAAAATTTGTGTGCAATGTATTCATGTTGATCTTATCATATAAGAATTAAATCTAGATCATAATTTGTGTTTTTAGATATTTTGTGTTTGAGTTTTTGATATGTAGCAAATGTCAGTGCCTATCTCTCTTACACTACAATCACACAAACTATCTTTAACGTTATATTTGGTTAGAGGATTTAGAAAATAATTTGAAAAAAGAAAGAGAAAAGATAGATGAAATGAGAATAAAATATACTTATATTTCATCTAATTTTACATTCATTTTTTCTTTCTATTTTTAAATTTTTAAAAAAATCTTTCAACCAAACACCGTATAAAAGATTAAAAGAATTTAATAAATTTGCAAGACAAAGATATTAGCTAAAATTGATGGGGTGAGAAATCATGCTCGGGACCATTTTATTGTAGAATATAAGGTGTGGCCGACACTTTTTCTCAACCTTCTTTAGCCTATTGCATTGCAGATTGTCTTTCTCTTCTATTTTATGCGGAATTTTATATAAATTTTTGTATGAATTCAAACTGAGATATGATGGACGTGAAATTGCAAAGAAATTGTGGTTGACAGTTGAAACCGTAAAGAGTGGGTTTTGTCGTGACGTGTTTGCCCCTTCTTTTGGTGCCGAAAGAGTCTATGTTTGGAATTTAAAATTGTGCAAATTGTGTTTGCATTTTTCAATCGATTATTTATTTTATAAGATTATGGAATATTGATGTTATTATAATTTGTGTCATAATAATTAACAAATGATGATAACAGCAGGTAAGATTGGCTCACTCACATGAACATTTATCATTGACGCTTGGGAGTGAGGAATGGTGAGACTAATAATTTATTTTATTTTGGAACCCAGAAATGCTTAAAATTATCTACTATGTATGTCGCATTGGTTGCAGCCAAGATGAGGTCATGTTAAAGATTAAACATGGATGTTACTACCCACTTTTTATATTCTACGTGTTATGATTAGTCAAATGCGAAATCTCATTTGGTGCCTAGAAGGCGAGTAAATAGAGAACTTGGGTTAGGCGTTAGAAAGCGACTAGACTAAGATCTGTATGGTATATCGAGTATCACATCACTCTTTGTAAGAGTTACACCACCGTAGCATGTATTTATACTACACGTGTTTGGCGACCAGGTAATCAAGTGAGAGAATGGATCCTTACTTCCTCACCGTGTGAGTCTTACATGTCATTATTCATATGACTTTCACTTTTGCACCCTTTTGTGACCTTTGACTGTGTCATAAGGTAAGGGATTGATATTTTGCTACTTTGGTATGTTACTGGGAAAGCAGTCAATCTTAAACTTAATGGCATGAGGGCGAATGGAAGATTATCTAGTATTATACCTCTGTTGTATATTCACTACCAGTAACTCACATCGCTTTATATGAGAGGCAAATTGAGTATAAATATATTGCAAGATTTGAGAGGGTCAGATATGCTCTTCTGAGGGATTAGAGATGTTTTCTGACCGGTGTAATTGAATGGGTCTTGGGTATATGAGATACTATTTTTATCTTCGGGTTAATGTCTCTATGTTGGGTCTTTTGAGTTTCTAATGTAGAGCCCCCATATTCTTAGTAGTTGCATGGTCCATCGGCAAGTATAAGTTTGTTTGAGGTTTGGGCAAATTGAGATTGAGATAGAGATGTGGCTTTGTCATGCCAATTCATGTGCGAATGGGAGATGTTGGAAATCGGGTCAGATTCCAAACCTGTGTTTGAGCACCCATGATGACATGATTCATGACCTATTAAGTGACCATGTTAGTTTGAATTTCAAACCACCTTATCCTAGGAATAAAGGTGAATAACCCACAATCTCTCCCCAGCTCTCTGACATGGGAGAACAACCATGCCTTTATACTGTAAAGAGTGGGTAATTCTCTAATAGTTTTACCCCACTGCTAAGAATTATTTAAAGACGTCAATAGAAGCACGTGATTCACCCACATGATTTGTAAATTCGATTTGAGTATAAAAGATATATCTGAATCTGTTTATTTCCATTGTATATTATTTGTTATTTTTCCTACGGTTGGAGAAGTCATTTTAGGCTAAGTTTGGGATTTGCAAAATAATCCAAAAAGTCAAAAGTTACTCAAAAAGTTAAAAAGTTAACACTATTCACCAAAAGTCAACAATTACGGCTGCACAACTCTCAATTCAAATTTTTCTCTACAAACCAATTTTTACAATTTTTTATTACACATTTTTTCATAAAAAGTCAAAAAGTTAACTCAAACATCCATATTTTCAACCTCAATTTTAGTCTAAAAAGACAAAAAAATACACTTATTTAGGCCTTGTTTGGGAAGACTAAATAAGTGCACTTTTTGTCTTTTTGGACAAAAAAATTGAGGTTGAAAATATGGATGTTTGGGTTAACTTTTTGACTTTTTATGGAAAAATGTGTAATAAAAAATTGTGAAAATTGGTTTTTAGAGGAAAATTTGAATTGGGAGTTGTGCAGCCGTAATTGTTGACTTTTGGTGAATAGTGATAACTTTTTAACTTTTTGAGTAACTTTTTGACTTTTTGGAGTATTTCCAAACTTGGCCTTAGTCTTCTCAAACTTGGCCTTAGTAGATAAGTTTCACTTTTAAGTGTCAACATTTTTGCATGATATGTTTTAAAACAGGGTGATCAGCCATGATTTTTATTTTTATATTTTTTAACACTTCGCTGGAAATGGGGCTGTTGGACGTCAAAACAGTACCAGATGTGGGCTTGGACTTTAGGCTGGACCAAACCGAGTTGGATCTACAATACACATTACACATGAAGTAGTTTTAAGTTTGATCTGAAATCGGACCTAACTAACCCCCTGTGCCTAAGTTACAATTCTAAATTCCATATAAATTATGGGCAACATTTCCGGTTTATTTTAAAAAATTCAAAATTGAACAAAATTTGATTTTTTTTTTTAATACATAATGAGCTCTACCTAAGCAAAAAGAATTAAGAAATATGTATTATATAATATAGAAGTGTATTTTCGTGACCTATAACACAATTGTTTCAAATGTCTGATACAATTATATTTTTTGTTATATATAGTTTATTCAATTAAAATTGATGACTCAAATCATCAAAATAAAACTTGTGACTCAAATAACACTCTAAGTAGAGATGACAAAATTACTTGACACGATTGTATTTGTTCCAATCTGATTTTAAAATTACAAAAAAAAAAAAAAGATTTGGGAGAACATTGATAGGAAAGATAAATTATAAGAATATAAAAGCCAAAACTGTCAGAATTAAAATAAAATATAATATTATACCACTAAAATAATTGAGTTAAAAAAAAAAAAAATTCACATGCAAAATCTGAAAAAGTGTGCAGTGTAATAAAAAAGTGTCACACCCTTTGTGACTATGCTGGCAAACCTTTTCTCATGTGGTGTACTATATGCAGCAATATTTTATGTGTTAGGACCAAGCAAAAGGCTGAGGTAACCAAATAACACAATCAACTGGACCTATAATTTATAATATTATTATTATTAGTTTTATTATTATGTTTGGATATACATAGTTTGACTATTAATCATTTCAAAAGTATCCAACCATAATTCAGACAGACATGACAGCAAAGCACTACCATGTCCATGTCCATTACAAATTTTCATTATACTGATTATTACAACTTTCATGAATCTGAATTTAAGTTTGTTGTTGTGGGCTTTGTTGTGGACCTTTGACTGGTATTGCTTTAGCAGCCTAATTTGAAAAATCAAATTCCAAGCCTGTCACTTGGTTTTGAGAGAAGTGATATACCTAATTGCATTGATGATGATGATGCTATATGAGTTATGTTTGATTGATCAAAAATTTTGTACTAAAATTTATTTATCATTTGACATGTTATTTTATATGCTATTCCACTTTATAGTTATGTTTAAATGATAAAAATAAAAAATCAAGAATGTGTATCTCACTATTACGAATCTCATTCTTAATAATTTGGTAGCTAGATAATCTCATCGAAGTATTTGAATAATTCAAAAATCTTATGTAAGAAACAAAAAAAAATTCTCATTTAATTGTTTAATTTGATTTTTCTTTTCTTTTTTAGAAATAAGAATGTGAGATTACTAGACAAGTAAGGAATCAGATTCTTCCTTAGTTTAGAAAACGAATTCCACCAGGAATGATAAATCTTAAATCACATTCTCATTCAAATTGCATCCAATTAATGGAATCATGAAATTCGGAGAATAATCTACGCGTGATTATTGTACCAACACAATAATAATACAATTGAGTAAATTTTATTTAAAATTTTAGTAAGCATTACTTTGATGCTACTTTTTAGGGGAGAAAGTTCAATGTGTGGTGTTGGAATATTCTTGTGTTGTAATTGAATATGAAGTATGATTAGGGAGCTCCTCTTATCACAACTTGAGCCACCCATTTCGAAAAGACAATAATGTCCCTAATTGATGCAATTACCTCAACCTTGAAAATGAATATGACTCTTGAGTGCAATGTGCTTGTGTAGAGTGATTCACTTGTAGAACTTATTATAAAAGTGTTTTGTGAACTTGAGGTAATTAAGAGTGTTATTATACCTTGGATACATTTTATACTTTTGGGAATATCACATGCTAATAGTGTTTGAAAAAATTAACTATAAATAAATGACAAAATTTATGACTTTGCATTTTAATGTATACAAAATTTACCATTAATTTGAAAATATTTTCTTAAACATGCGCTGAAGTGTAATTTCCTCTTATACTTTCATCCTTTTGAAATGCAAAAATTCTTATACTCTGCTTATATATATATATATACATATTTGGTACACATTAGTTCAATCCTATTTCCACTTATATGTACATTGGTGATATATTTGAGAAGTGGACTACATTTTTTGGCCATGTGTAGTGTAGGGTTTTATATGAATCAATTTGATTCAATTTTAAGATAAATAAAAAAATCATACTCTAGTTCCTATCATTTCAAAAAATTAAAAAACAAATTGAATCGTGAAAATTTTGAAATAGAAACAAATCAAACCGAAGAAAGTGGTTCTGTTCCGATTTAGTTTCACAATTTTAAGTTTAAAAAATCATCACTATATGTAGACTATCTAATTTAATAAAAATAAGTATTCCAAAAATTTAATAACGTGCTTCACAATTTTAAAATATTTTACAAACTAAACTCTTATAAAATATAAAATGAAAAAAAAAAAATCTTCTTGTTATATACTATAAAAAAATGCAAAATTAAGTACCATAAGAAAGTGTAAAAATCATATAAATAGTGAAAAAAAATTATACAAATTTTTATATGGAGAGGAAGTATTTTTATGAATAAGATGCACGAAGCCTTTTTTGATGATGGAATGAGACTAGGGTTCAAATAAGTCAAATAGAAGAGTAAGGCCTCATTTGGGAACCCTCCCGTTTAGGTAAAAAGTTAAAAAGTTACTAAATTAGCCAAAAAGTCAACAACCCATACCAAAAAGTCAAAGATTCTTTTTTCTCTCTACTTTTTGCACATCTTTTCGTAAAAAGCCAAAAAGTCATCCCAAACATACTAGTTTTTTTTAGCTCATATTTTAGTCAAATAGCCAAAAAGTTACTAAATTAGTCTGTTCCCAAACGAGGCCTAGTATACATATTAAAATTAATAAAAATCAAATTCAACCGAACAGTAATAAATGATTCTTAATTTCTTAGAACTGAAACCAAATCCTCCCCTAAAACAATCAGACCAAGCATGATTTGAACCAATTTGAATTGGTTTATGGTTTTATCAATTTTTTTAAAACGTCCATCTGTACATAGCATTGAAGATGTTTGATTCTTGGTTGCATTGGAAAGGATCTGCTTTGTCTTTGGAGTGAGAAATTTTTGGGTGCGGATAAGGTACCACGTTGGCAGCCAATATGTTGTACCCTTGGCCAATCACTTGGTCACCACAAAGTTTAAAGTCAGTTATTGTCAGGAAATAGTCACGTCAGCAATTGGCTGGAAGAAAGAAAAAGAGTTTGGATCCTCTGTTGTGACTCTTTTTTCCCCTCCCCTCTTCTTTTTCCTTCCCACTCTTTTCTCTCTCAAACGTTTGAGAACCAAACCCTAACAAACAGAGAGGTAAAACGACAGCGAGAGAAAGAAAAGAGAATGATGAAGAATAGAGAGAAATGATAAGAAGGAACAAAGGACGTTGGAGATAGCTTTGTCGGCCGAATGGAAAGCCACGATCTGGGTAAATCTAGGGTTAGGGTTTCGAAAAAAGAGAATAAGAAGAAAAAAGAAGAAAAAAGAAAGGGGTCATCGACCGGAGAAGGAGAAAAACTTCAATGGGTGTCCTCTATCTTTTTTTTCGTTTTTTGTTTAGCCGGAGATGAGTGTGGTCTTCTCTCTCTCTCTCTCTCTCTCTCTTATGTTTTCCGATGGGTGGTCTTCTCTCTCACACCACCATCGATTGTAAGGGTCGTGGTTGTGACGGTCGCCGAAGTGGGTTTGGTAGTTTTTAGAGAGAGAAATGAGGTAGATGAGAGTCGCCAGAGTGGATTTGATTTTTCTTAAAAAAATCAAAGCTCTAGCCAATGTATTTGTCGAGTTCTCTATACGTATCATGATCATGATCAATAGTTTTGCAAATAGATGTAGGGTTTAATTTTATCTTATTTATGTGCTTCATATTGGAAGTGTTGATTTGGAACTTTTTGGTTAAGAACTTTGAATTTATGGGATTTCTGTGTTTATATTATAGAAAAGTTTGTAGAGATGGCAAAATTTTGGGTTTGTAGAGATTTCTGGTTCTTTCTCTTCTTCTTTTTTTCCAGAGATGACGAACCCATCTAGGTTTAGGGCCTAGACTTGATCTCTACGAGCTTGATTGCCTCTGTGAAGTTTCTGGCAGTTGCCATTGGCCTTTGCTCCATCGGCCATATCTGTCTTTCTTTAGACTGGTACAAAAAAAATGATAAAGAGAGAGAGAAAAAAAGAAAGGAAAAAAAGAACAAAGTTGTTTTGGCATGATCGCTGGAACCATTACAGGGAAACCCACAGCAGAGGATCCCAACTCAAAGAAAAAACGGAGCATTCATTGTCGTTAAAATTTCTCTTTTATCATTTATTTTCACTTTTTCCTATGAAACCCACTTTTTCTTTATTCCATCATTCTCTCTTTGCTGAAAGTATCTGTCTTTCATTCCCTCTTGTTTAAAATCTCCAAGGTTGAAACTTCTTGACCCATTTCTCTTCCTCTTATCTTTTTCCCAAGTAAATTTGAAGTCTTTCTTGGATCCAAATTGAATGTATCAGTAAAAAATCTAAGCATCGCTGACCCATTCATACCATTTATTGCAAGCTTGCTCTAAAATAGCAACTAGACAGTAAGGCAAAGAAATGGGTGTTAGACAATCTTCACTGTATTCGAAGAAAGAATTAAAGAAATGAGAGAGACTGTTTGATTACAAAAATCAAAACAGTATATAATATATATAAAACAACAACAGATTCTTATTTTGTTACAAAAACAAAATTAGAATTCGAAAAGAAAAATTAATAAAAAAGAAAAGTAAACTAATTACTTACCTAATTATTTTTGGTCAAGTCTAGTATTGAACATTGTCTCTTTAAGACAGATTCGTCCTCTCCATGGTACTATTAGAATATGGACGTCTATCTCCTAGGATAAAATGATTGATAACGAATAATAACAGCACGATTAAACTATTCACGCAACGAACATACTTTGTGTTTATACTCTTTCTAAAAAAAAATGCAGCAAAATGCAGAGATTGAAAGCAGCAGTGAAGAACAAAAATTCAGTGAAAATCCAAATGAGGGACTTGTCTATTTATAGGTGCACTGGTGGCTTTTCAGATTTGATTCCAACAAGTAACAAACCTGTTTGAACATGTATGGTACCTATTCGGTACTGTTTGAACAAGTAAGGAACCTGTTTGGTTTGAATTTTGAACAGATACTGAATTTGTTCGTGTTGGAGGAAAAAATTAGACAGGTGTGGGTCATTTCAAATTTCATTTTGAATTTACAACTAAAATTCAAATTTGAAATAGTAAGAATTTTAGAAAAAATAAAATTCAAATGTTTTTGGCCTAAAAAGATAAGCATTGGGCTGGATAAGTCCAATCTAGCCTCACACCACACACTTGCACCTAAGCCCAGGCTCAGCCCAGCCCAGCCTGCCCGACCGACCGACCAATCGGACGGCCGGCGGCGTGTGTTTGTTTAGATCCAATGGGTCTAGCCCACTTTTCCCATAACCTCACCCTTCTACAAAACTTGGGTACCCCTTGGGACTCTCCCCAAGTTGAAAACTCAAGACTTATAAACCCACACAAAGTTTGCCCGCCAAACCATTATGGGACAAACCTTAACCCATTCTTTAAGGAAACTTCATCAACATACCATTTCCATGGAGCTCATTTTGGCATCAATTTCCCATTCACCCGATAATGATTTTGAACAACCAAATATACGAAGTGAATCGTTACGCGGCAAAGAACGCGTTGCCACATGGACTCACCAACTTTGGCACATGGGTCCTACCTAAAAATTAGACCAAAGTTTAGAAAAAAAAAATCTATTTTTTTTTCCAAACCATTTTTTCAAACCATTTCTTACAATCCCTCACATGAATGGAATTTGATGATAATGGAAATGCAACAATATGCAGAATTTGTGGAAAGAGTATAAATCGAAAATATCTTGCATCAGGATAGGTAGCTTTTAGCTTTGAACCTTCCCTAGTGATAACCTATCGGACTTACTAGCTAACCAATGGATACAATGTCTTGAATTGTTCAACCGTTAGTAAAAGCCAAGACAATAAATTTCACACAAACTATCTTCTGACACATCGTGGTTCTCACGGTTGTGTTCATTTTGGCCTTGAACGCTCCTGGTTGTTCGTGAGTGATTCTGGAGAATTTAGCCTCTTCATTCTCATAGAATCGACCCCCAATTCGACACTCATATAGGTGATTTTTATTATGAGTATCTCTTATACTTTTCTTGATTTTTATGCCTATATAAGTAATCATTAAAAGTAAAGTTTATCTTTAAACTCTACATACAATACATGTTGCAGATATCACTCTCACCATAGGAATGGGTAAGGAATTTTAATCCATTGGTGATTTTTGGCGAGCCACACATAACTTAATTGTCCCTTTGAACTTAGTTCTTGGGATCTCCAGTCATCTAAGTAGGGTAACCATTATAATGACTCTTATGTAATAGGCTTTGTAACGCCCCGTATTTTATTACTCGGACAACCTTACCAATATTCATTAATTAAGTCCATTTACAAATAACATTTCATCCTTGGATGAAATGATGAATAATTAAATATACATGTTTCTTCTCGTAATATAACAATGACATTTACATACAAATAAAAGAAATGCCCTAAGACTTACAAACAAAAAGAGGACACTACTCTTTACAAAAAAATAGCACTTAGCCAAATAACAAATGAAGTACTTACAATCTATCACTACTTACACTTATGAAATGGTAAAAACCATTGTTTGATCTTTAAATCCGAAAAGCATTCCATGTACACATGTACAGGCAGGGGGTAAGCAACCACTAGCTCACCAAACAATCTTATATTAAAACATTAGAAGATATGCGGGTACCAAAATACTCATACATATAAATGAACCTCATATCATGTCAAAACCATATGATTTTATTACATAATCTCTAAATCCAATTTTACTTAATTAACCACAATAAGTTAACTTAAATAAATAAATATGTTTCAATAGCAATAGGACATTCTTTTCAATTCATTCAATTATCTCATTATCAATTGAATCAAATAATTAAACAATTCATCAAATCCATTTCATACAGTCTTATGAGATGAATGTATATGTCATGTCATATTCAAAATATTTTTCTCATTTTTTGAAAATCTTATGCACTATGCCAATTTGAAAACACATTAATCTAACAATTTCAATAAATTTTCAAGATGGTAAATACGACTCAGATAATCCCTAGGCTAGTGTTTGCAAGTAGACTATACAAGTACTACAAATTTGTCATTTTTACCAGTATTAACTGGAATGCTCGACACCTGTAATCTGTCATTTTTACCAGTATTAACTAGAAAGCTTGACAACCTGTAATCCGTCATTTTTACTAGTATTAACTGGAAGGCTCGACACCTATCATCTACGCCACCTTTCAAGACTTACCACCGTATTACCCCAAAATCATTTCATGACAACTTGTTTCCCCACATTCATTTCTTAATGCAAAGTTTTCAAATCAAATTTCAAAACTCATAATTATCAAATGAATTGATATGCCAATGCAATGATTAATAATACAATTCAATATTTCTTTCACTTTCAATACTTCCACACAATATTCCCATTGTGATCAAAATTCTCATTTCTTATTTCAATATAATTTCTCAAGATGAATATAAATATTTTTTATTTCAATTAATCCATGGGATAACAAAATTCCCATACTTAGAGTAATCTCAACCATTTAATCACTTCAAGACTATATCAACATTTTGAACAACAATTTCCAAAACTTCAACAATTCTTATATTCCATGAAAACCATCATTTATATATAAACAAATAAATAAATTTTTAAACATCATTTATTTTGGCACACAAAATAAATATAACAACATATTCAAAGATTGTCAACATCTTTCTAAAAACCCCTAATTTCTAGAGTTTTTTCACCAAAATCACTCATCTTCCTTTATTGAAAGAAGTCACCAAAAACATCTCTCTTCAATCCTCATAGTTCAAAACCCTCAATTTCTATTTTAAAAGAAACAAGAAAGTAAAACCCACTTTTAAAAAAAAAATCTCTTATCTTCTTAAATCAACAATCAATTTTCAAAACAAATCAAAGGATGATTTTGAAAATCATCTAGATCTTGCAAAAACCTATATATATAACTATATTTCAACATAACCATTTTTCATGCCAAGCTATTTAAAGAGGTAATATTTTTACCAAATCTCTCTACCAATAACAATTTTACAACTTTTTCTAAAATTACTTAACCAACATGATATTTACATCAAAAATTATGAAATATGCCCAATAGTAACATTTTCAATGTTATGAGTTTGAAAGTTCACATTTCACATTTTTATTTTCATAAAAATGAAACACAACTTAATCATCAACATATCATATTTTATAAATTATCATGAATATAACACTTTTAGAGTTTTTAATCCCAAAGCAACTCTATAATTTCTACTTAGGCATTTACTTCATATCCCTCAACATTAATTTATTTTTCTCAAAAATAAATTCTAAATCAAAGATAAAAAAAAAAAAATTCAACTCTATTTTTCTCAAAATAAATCATCTAATCATAATATGAATATACAAACAATCCATACAATTACTAAATTTTATTTTCGAATTTCTTTGCAAAATTAATCAACACAAAATGATTTCCAAATCAATCTCAAAATGTCAACATTCTTAACATTTCAATACAATTTTCTTCCAAAAATTATCAAACAAAAATCTGAATATATATATATGCGATACCTCTTATAATGATATATTTTCTCAAAATAACCCTAACATAACTTTAATGTAAAAATATGAAGAAAGTCTCTACCTCAAATATGGAGAAAAGCTAATCCAAAAATGCAAACATCACCTGATCATGGATCTGAGATCACCATTGCGACGATCACGACAAATTCTCCGGCTTTCATGTATAACACTTTGGCAAAATCTTACTCTAAAGACTCCCATTTCAAGCTCAAAGATTGAACCAACAATGGAGAAATAAAGAGAGAGAGAGAGACGTTGGGAGCTCTCTGCTCAACCAAACCAAAGAAAAATGAAATGAAATGGAAAGGAAAGGAAAGGGAGATAAAATGATGGCCACTACAAAAAGGGGGGGACAACCTCATATGGGTTTGGTTTTCCAAAAGAAAAAAATTGGTTTCTCCAAAATATATTTTGTAATAATATCTTCAAATTTTATAATATAAATTATAAAATGATATAATTTTTTTCACAACAAAATATAACATTTTTCTACACCACAAAATATATACTCATTTTATTCACAACAAAAATATATAATTTTTCACCATATGGTACACACCATAAAATCAACTATCAAATATTTATTATAATCCTATATAATAAATAATAATAACTCCCAAGGTGGTTATTACCAATCACATAATTAAAAAGGACCAAATAGTTAAATATGAGTCATTAAATAAACTCAAATTAAATTAAATCTAAGTCATGGGTCTTGATTAAATTCCCACCCATAAGCCAAACATGGCCCAATTATATACCAAAATAGATCCAACAAATTTATCTCAAATCCTGATCCGAACACCCAAAACTCAATTTTAAATTCTGCTATAAATTAAACTGAACACCAATCAGTCCGTGAATTTTCATAAAATAAATACTTACCATTAAATTCTGAAATTTTTATCCAACATGCTAGACTCATATAGGAACAACATATAAAAATTTCATAATTTTTTGAGATCGAGAACTATTTTTAAAAAATACAAAACCGAACTATTTTCGCACAGAATTTACACAGCAATCAAATTCGAAAATTTGCTCAATTAAATTATACATTGACTATTTAAAAAAAAAAAAAAAATTATGGGTCATTACAGGCTTTAATCACATCCCCTTCGATGAACTATATACTTGCTCTTTTGCCAAACCTTTCGTTAATAGATCTGCAATATTCTATTTAGATTTTATATCTATTGAGATTATTCCACTTGAGAGCAATTACCTTACGGTATTATGTCGACGAAAAAATGTCGTGACTTACCATTATACATATGACTTTGTGCCTTGTCTATTGCAGATTGACTATCATAATGAATGCAAATAGCTGATATAGGTTTTGGCCACATTGGAATGTCTTCTAAAAAGTGGCGAAGTGTCATGATCCAAACCTACCCTATAGGTTTAGTGCCGTAATTGGCTAGTAATCCCAGGATTACCAAAGGCCTTTGAACAGATTAAACAAAATACAGGGCCTAGCGGAAGCAAATACAAACATACAACGTCCATAGAGCTGTGTAGACATACATGAGACAGAAAATTTAAAACTTATATTTACAAACATATGTGACGTCAACAGAACGTCAGTTTTACATCACCATAGATATGGATAAACCCAAAGAAACTAACAAAACAAACAAAAGAAAATAACTTAAACTTGCATCTTGTTCACGAGACTCGATCACAAAACTTTTTGGAACCTTCTCAGGAGGCACACCGATTGGCTGACTCAAAAAGATCTCCAGGCGAGCTTCACTAAGCCTGGTCTCGTGCCTGATCACCTACACACATGAATAATACAATGAGTTGGAGCCCAGTGAATAACAACAGAGTAAAGGGTTGTGAATGATGTCTAATTCAGATTCAGAACCTCCCAAGCAAGGGCCATGTGAACATAGGCCGCGGTATTGTTAGCCCCAGATAGGGGTTATATGAACATCAGCCACGGTATTGTTACCTTTAGGCGAGAGCCACGTGCATATTGGCCGCGGTATTGTTACCCTCGGACGAGGGCTACGTAAACAAAGGATGACACAAATACATTTCACAAAAATGGACATTCATTCGTAATTCATAAAATAGCATTTTAGAAAACAGATCATATCATTTCAGTCAGAAAATACTTATAGTCAAACATGCCTTTACAGAGTTATTACTCACAGATAGCTCCAATAGCAGAAGAGCCAAATAGTCAGATTAACGATCTATGGCGCGTGACCTACACAAATACATAACGGATACACATTGAAACACACGCTCGGAAAAAACTTAACTCATTTTTTTTATACCTTGGTGTGTCTCTAATCCTTATCCTCATTATTGGGTCTTAATTAGGGCTTAGGGATGCCTAAGATGCAATGAGGTTTCCAAAATCTAACTTGCAACACTTAGTCAAATTCTAAAAAATAGGGTAGTTCGCCCGAGTGCGACTTTTATCGCTCGAGTGGTCTGCAAAAGTACTGGTGCATGATTTTTCCACTTGACGATCGCTCGAGCGCAAGACTGAGTAAAAAGGGTCTCCGCTCGAGTGCAACTTTGGTCGCTCAAGCGATTTGTAAAATTTTGTAAAACTTCTAAGAGTTCTCATTTTACGCTCGAGTGCAACTTCTATCACTCGAGCGGAGGGTCAAAAACAAGGGTGGTCGCTCAAGCGTAGATTTTGCCACTCGAGTGCAGATTTTGCCACTCGAGCTAACCGCCAAACTCTACAAAAGTATTGGGAGCTCGCATTCTCCGCTCAAGCACAGACTCCACTGCTTGAGCGGAGGGTGCAAATTCTGGAATTTTCAAATTGCTGATTTAAGTTCAAAATCCAATTTCAAAGCATCAAAACACATCCTTTTGGGCTAAAACTTAGTAAAACATTGAGAAACTCATAGTATATGATGAATTATAAACCATTTCGTAAAATCAAGCCCAAAAGCTTTGCCAATTGTACAACCTCAAGTTTGAAACTTCCAAAACATAACATGAACTCCAACCTTCTAAAACATAATCAAATGATATGAAATGGCATGAAACTTGATGAATTTCCAAAACCAAGGTGAAATAATGACATGCATGAGGAAATTCTTTGGAAAATAATTTCAAAATGTTATGCAATATGCATACATGCATGGCTTAAGTTTTAATTCTTCAATTTTAGCTCAATTCTTGTGATTCATCTCCCAATTCACTTGAATTCTAACATTAGCTATCTTAATTACATAACTAAAGGGTTGAGTTCTTACCTTAGCTTCTCAATTGTGCTCTAGATGGCTAATTGTTTGAGTTCCAAGCCAAAAACTCCAAGTTCTTCTAATTTTCTTCAATATTCAAGTTGAATTCAATTCTTCATACTCTCTCTCTCTCTCTCTCTCTCTCTCTCTCTCTCTCTCTCTCTCTTTTGTTGCTCAAAATAGTGAAGATGAGGCGACTAAAGAGTGTAGTATAAGCCTTATATAGGCTTGATTAGTATTAGTTAATTAAGTTGAGTTAAGACTAATCTATTGATATTATTTTATTCTGATTATTTGGTTCCAAATCGAATTTCAATTGAACGTACCACAATGTTCTGAAAATTCCAAATAACACATAAATCAAGTCAGTTTGATGATCAGATATCGATAAGGCTTTCAATTCGCTGAACAGAACAGAAACATAGACATATATTTCTACGACAGACAGATATAAATGCAAATAACATATAACACAAGCTATGAACATAAAATTTCATCATAATTACTTATTAGGCATACTTAATCATGGATTTTAGGCTAATCACCAGTCGAGGTTGTTACAATCTTCCCACCTTAAGACTTTGGTCCTCTAAACTCAAATTACCTTCAGTCTGGAAGAACATTGGGTCCAATGGAAATAAATCTGGATATCTCTTCATCATATCTTCTTCGGTTTCCCAAGTTACATAGGTCCCTCCGTGGTTTTGCCGATCAACCCTCACTAATGGAATTTGTTTATTTCTTAGTCTTTTGATCCAACGATTCACAATCTA
Organism: Camellia granthamiana; assembly: GCA_036172215.1. NCBI lineage: Eukaryota > Viridiplantae > Streptophyta > Magnoliopsida > Ericales > Theaceae > Camellia > Camellia granthamiana. Next base: position 154,288 of record JAXFYN010000329.1, on the reverse strand, counting down.
TATTGGCCATTCTTCATATGTGAAATCATCTTTTAATAGCACATGAGTTCGCTCAATAACATGTAAAGGATCCCTCAAATAATCTCAGAGCATTGAAACGTGGAAAACATTATGCATTTGCTCCATGATCGGGGGCAAAGCCACTTGATATGTTACCAGATTCATTTTCTCAAGAATTTCATATGGCCCAATGTACCTCGGTGCCAATTTGCCCTTTACACCAAACCGCTGTTGGCCTTTCATCGAAGTTACTTTGATAAACACGTGATCCCGACTTCATATTCTCTATCTCTTCTTCGGACATCTGCATAACTCTTTTGGCGGCTTTGTGCAGTTTTCAATCTTTGTTGAATCAATTTCACGTTTTCAGTCGTTTCTTGCACAAGTTCCGGTCCTAATAACGATCTATCGCCTACTTCGGCCCAACAAATTGGAGATCGACATTTCCTACCATACAGTGCTTTATAAGGAGCCATTCGAATGCTTGAATGATAGCTGTTGTCGTATACAAACTCGACTAGAGGGAAGTAAGTCTCCCAATTTCCTTGGAAATCTAACACACACATTTGTAACATATCTTCCAAAGTTTGATTGGTTTATTTAGATTGGTTATCTGTCTGTGGGTAGTAGGCACTACTTAGTCGCAGTTTAGTTCCCAAAGCCTGTTGTAAACTCTGCCAGAATCTTGACGTGAACCTAGAATCTTTGTCAGATACAATGGATACTGGCACATTGTGCAATCTCACAATTCATTCACATAAATGTTAGCTAACTTATCCGCATTATAAAAAGTTTTAACAGACAGAAAATGGACAGACTTAGTTAAACGATAAACAGTGACCCAGATAGAGTCCATACCTCAAGAGGAGTGAGGCAATCCAACAATAAAGTCCATTGTAATGTGCTCCTATTTTCATTCCGGTATTGGAAGCAACTGAAGTAATAAAGCGGGTCATTGATGTTCAGCTTTTACCTGTTGGCAATGCAAACAACTAGCTACAAAATCAGCAATACTTTTTTTCATTCGAGGCCACTAGAAATTTTGTTTCAAGTTATGGTACTAGCAAATTTAGAGTTGTGAGCTTCGGTCATAATATATTTTCTCAGTTCAGAATGGTCTGGTACACAGAGTCTAAACTGAAATTTCAACACATTGTTTTCATACACAAATCCGGGCCTCGGTCTTGATTCGTTTTCAACAACCTTTTTAAGAAATTTATCTTGTAATTGCTTTTCTTTAACTTCCTCAACTATGGCTGGCTGAGCAAAAATGGCAGATAAGATTCCACTATGTTCACGCAAAACAACTTCAATTTCATTTCTTTCCAGATCACATAACAACTTTTTCTGACCGGCGAGTAAACATGACAAATTCCTAATTGACTTTCTACTCAATGCATTTACAACGATATTTGCCTTTTCTAGATGATACAAAATTTGTAAGTCATAGTCTTTTATCAACTCAAGCCATCGTCTCGGTCTCATGTTCAATTCCTTTTGAGTAAAGAAATATTTGAGGCTTTTATAATCCGTATGCACTTTGCAAGTCATACTATACAGATAGTGTCGCTAAATTTTCAAAGCAAACACTACAGTGGCTAGTTCAAAGTCATGAGTTGGGTAGTTCTTTTCATTAGGTCGGAGTTGGCGAGAAGCATAAGCAATCACCTTACCATTTTGCATTAGTACACACCCCAAACCTTTATATGAAGCATCACTATAAATTTGGAATCCATTTGTACCATTAGGCAGAGTCAGAATTGGTGTAGTCACTAATCTAGTCTTCAACTCTTGGAAGGCAAAATCTCTTTGGTCATTACATTCAAACAGTACATTTTTCTATGTTAATTGTTGTTATCCCAAGTAGGCAACCCAAGAGGTGGGTGAATTGAGTTTTTAAAAAAGTTTACAATATTAAAAAAATAACAAACACAATATTCAGAATTTTAACAAATAAAAAACAGAACAATAATTATTAATATAAAAGTAAGAAAGATAGGAAGAGAAAATCAAACACTGAGATTTATAGTGATTTAGCACACCGGGTCTACGTCCACTCCCAAAGGAATCTCTTTGAGAATTTCTTTACTATTAAAATGAATCAATACATTACTAAGGCTTCACCAAGCCTGTGGATTTTGCACAGGTTTGATTTTTATCTATTGAGTCTCACTCAACAATAAATTCCTCACTTTTACAAAATTCCTTCACAAAATAATAAATAAGGATAAGAGGTACTCAACCCTCTTTTACAATAATTCTCTCACAAAGAGTAGATATGAAAGTGTAAGAACAAAGATTATACTTAGATATGAAAGTTAAAGAACAGAATACAATATACTCAAAATTTTGGAGCACATAGATTTTTCTCTTCAAGTTCTTGATTTTTCTTCACACAAAACACTTCAATTTATACACAAAATATATCCGTCGGGAGATAAGACACTCCTCTTGACAGAACAGATGCTCGTGGTACTAATTGATTTCAAATAGACAGCAAAAGATAATGATTAAAAGTAAAACTATCTTTTTCCTTTTTTTCAAACATGGAGCCACCATTTTTTTCTCTTGTAGGCAACTTGACCATTATAATACAATATTCACAACTTTGAATTCAAGATATGAAATGATTTGCTCCATTTTTTTTTCTTCCTTTTTTATTATAATATATATATATATATATGCGTGTGTGTGTGTGTGTGTGACATGATATAATCAATGTAGTATAAATAGTCTAATTGCTCACGTGATGTATTTTATTTATATTATATGCATTATATACAATATTCTAATCAAATATTTGTATACACAGTAAAACCTCTTTAAGTGTTTTTTTATAATAGATCTGAACATATATACCCTTTTTAAATTTCTATATATGTTGTAGAGATTTTAAACTAAACATAACCAACCACTCTATGTGGGTATATTAATTTTATCAAAAGAAGACAACCCATCAATATCAAATTTGTCCAAAGATGAGTAGTGATCAATCAACTAATCAATCAATTTTTTCAAAATAATACAACTAATCAATTTTAAATTTATCAAAAAGTGAATAGTGATATATTCAAAATATTCATTTAAATAATATTTATAACAAATATATTATACAACCTATATTTTAAACAGATAATATTTTTTGTCAAATAATATAGAATATGTATATTAAAAAATCTAAATTTTTTAAATAATATTTTAGACATATCAAAATTAAATAATATGATTAATAATCTCTCCCTTTTTGATGATGGCAATATTTGTATGGATTTGATACAAAATAAAAATCAACAAATTATTGGATAATTTTGCAACATAAGATATTTGATAATTTAAAGCCAATGTATGGCAATTCAAATTCACATTTTAAAATAAAAACTGATAATTTTCTCCTCCTTTTATATCATCAAAATAAAATATAGAAATATGAAGGTTTTAGAGAAGAAAAAAAAAATTGCAATGATCAAAACAAAAATCAGACAAACACATTTGAGAAAATAATCTGAGGTGCAAAAAAAATATAATAATAATTCTTATGTCTTGTCGGGATCATTGTGGGGATTTTAGAACATCTTCTGAAAAAATGGTGCATCGGTGTCCAAAATGTTGACAAACAAAAGATTTGATCAGATATGCATCGAGTATTGGATCGGAAGAGTGTATAAAAAGTGACAAAGATGATAGGCAGAGATACAAAATCGTCAAGTGTTGTTAGGGAAAATTTTGTTTTACCTTCTTGTGTAATCATGTTATTTCTTACCTTAGCCATCAATGGTTCTAACATGTATTAGGTGCCTGTAATGCAGACAAATGAAAGGTTACTAATGGTGCAGTCACACGCTATTCTGGTAACCGAGAGTCCTAGTGTTTTTGGTAATCAGAATGATATTGATACTATTAATAACACTATGGCTCTTAGTATACAGGCAATGACTACGGTTTCCAATATGGCTTAACGACTACAAGCAAAAATACAAGAAAATCAGCAATAGAGAGATGAAGTGTGCTTGTTAAAACAACAACTGGCTAATATTCGTAAGGAGAAGAGAGAGCTGGAAAGGAAAAATTCGCAGTTAGAGAATGCGGTGCAATATTATACAACGGTTATAGTGCCAAGACTCACAGAAGTCGAAAATAGAGAGAAGCATATAGAGGAGGCTCATGAAAGTTGTTGAGAGAAGTGAAACACAAAAAATCTGTGAAGCCTTCTCAACCCGTACATTTAATCGATCAACAGTTTCTCCTTCTGAAATAAAATTGCCAGCATTTGTCTCTAAAAAATTATTTGTCTTCGCTATATATAAAAAAAATTGCTAATAAAGAGAAAAAAAAATTAGTTGATAATGATATATACTCCCTCTAAAATTATGCATAGAATATACAAATGTCGTCTTAAGATTATTCGTACTTTTATTTTTTGTTTTATTGCGAGTCTCCCCCTAAATTAATGCATAAAAGAAAATTACACAAATTGTAAGAAAATGATTACCAATTTATAAAACCAAGGGCCATTAAGATCCGGCCATAAACAACTACACCAAGTGCACTAGCATAAAAAGAGAAAATACAAATAAAAATAATTTCTTCATATTAGGTAGAAGCAATTGTTATTAAATACAAGAGAATTTGTACCACATACAACCATATAAGAAATATAACAAAGTACAAAAATAATTTAAACATGTTGATTGGCAATGATGTTGATGATCAGAAAGAATAGAGAAGATTATGGATGAATGTTTGTAGATTGGTAATGAATTTTTGTAGATCGGTGATGGATCTTGGTGGATTAATAACGGATCTTGATGGATCGGTAACTGATCTTGATGAATCAGAAATGAGTTCAAAGATCGGTGATAAAGATTTTGTGTAGAGCAGTGATGGATCTTGGTAGATCGGTGAAGGATTTGGGTGAATGATGGTAGTGATGAAAGTGATGGATGGTGTTGTGGATGGTGGAGCTGGTAGTGGACGATGGTGAGGATGAAAATGGTGTTTGAGGATGAGAGGAAGAAAGAGAGAGAGAGAGAGAGAGAATATATATATAATATATATTTTTAATTTTAATTTTAATTTTATTTATTTATTTATATTTTAAAAAATAAACATCATATAAAAGTATTCATCATATCAAGTTCAGTTCTAATATAACAAAATTATTCTTCATTAAGAGGCTTGGTAAATATGTCAGCTAATTGACGATTTGTAGGCATAAATTCGAGTTCAATGTCACCTTTGAGTACATGATCTTTTAGAAAATGATGCCTTATTTCAATGTGTTTAGTGCGTGAGTGCTAAATAGGATTTTTTGAAAGATTAATGGCACTTGTGTTGTTACATTTTAGAGGAATATGATCATAGTGAAGTCTAAAATTTTGAAGTTGTTTTTCATCCAAAGCAATTGTGCACAACACCTAGCGGCGGCATTGTATTCTGCTTCAGCAGTTGACAGGGCCACTGAATTTTGTTTTTTGCAGAGTGTCCAAGAAAGTGACAAGTATCACTTGTGTTTTTTCGATCAAGTCTACATCCTGCAAAGTCGTCATCCGAGTAACCAAAAAGTTCAAAGGTACTTCCCTTGAGATACCACAGTCCCAAATTTGGAGTGCCAATAAGATATCTGAAAATACGTTTGACTGCGGTGATGTGTGACTCTTTAGGTGCGGATTGAAAACGTGCACACATACAAACACTAAACATTATATCGGGCTACTAGCAGTAAGATAAAGTAAAGAACCGATCATACCTCGATATTTCTTTTCATGTACCAGTTTACCTTACTCATCTTTGTCAATTTTTATTGATGTTCTCATTAAAGTTGCTGCAGGCTTTGATGATTCCATTTCATACCTTTTAAGTAGATCCTTAATATATTTTATTTGATTTAAATGGGTCTCATCCTTGGTTTGTTTAATTTGTAGACCGAGGAAATAATTTAACTCCCCCACCATACTCATTTCGAATTCACCTTGCATATCTTTAGCAAACTCTTTACACAAATTTTTATTAGTAACACCGAAAATGATATCATCAACATAAATTTGAACAATTAGTATATCCTCCTTTTTGGTTTTTTTAAAAAGAGTTCTATCAATTTTTCCTCTAAAAAAACCTTTGTTAAGTAGAAAATTACTCAATCTTTCATACCATGCTCTAGGAGTTTATTTTAAGCCATATAAGGCTTTTGAAAGTTTGAAAACATGATCCGGGTATTTATGATTTTCAAAACCGGGACGTTGTTCAACATAAACTTCCTCCAAAATGTACCCATTTAAAAAAGCACTTTTAACATCAATTTGATATAATTTAAAATATTTAAAACATGCAAAAGCAAGTAACATTCTAATAGCTTCAAATCTAGCAATTGGTGCAAAAATTTCATCAAAATCAATGCCTTCTTCTTGATTATAACATTGAGCTACTAATCTAACTTTATTTCTAGTAACAACTCCGGACTCATCCATTTTATTTCGAAAAACCCATTTTGTACCAATAACGGAATGATCCTTAGGTCGAGTGGTCAAAAACCAAATTTCATTCTTTTCAAATTGATTTAATTCTTCTTGCATTGCTAAAATTCAATTTTCATCATTTTCAGCTTCTAAAAACGATTTTGGTTCAATTTCTGAAACAAATGCTAAGTTACCACAAACATTTTTAACAGAGGAACGAGTTTTTATACCTTCCGCCGTATCACCTATGATAAGGTCTTTCGGGTAGCCATGAGCATACTTTCATTCGTGGTAGATTTGAGTCGTTTTTTAGAAGAGCATATATTTATTGAAGTTTCTCCATTGTCATTTCTTCTTCATGTTCGCGTAATGGATTTTTTTCATTTTATTTTATGTAAATGCTCTCCATGCTTGGTTGATTTTCTGTAATATCATTACTTAGAAGATTCTTGGAAATAATGTTGATAGATTCATCAAAAACAACATACACAGTTTTTTCAATAAGTAGAATTCTTTTATTGAATACTCTATAAGCTTTACTAAAAATTGAATAACCAAGAAATATAGTTTCATCCGATTTAGCATCAAATTTTCTTAAGTTATCTTTATTGTTATTCAATACAAAGCATTTACAAGCAAATGCATGCAAGTGACTAATATTAGGTTTTTTACCTTTCCAAATTTCATAAGGAGTTTTCTTAAGAATAGGTCTAATCATAACTCGGTTTACAACATAGCATGCAGTGTTAACGGCTTCCGCCTAAAAATATTTAGGCAAATTATTTTCACAAAACATAGTACGGGCCATTTCTTCAAGAGTTCTATTTTTTCTTTCAACCACACCATTTTGTTGAAGAGTTCTAAGGGCAGAAAAATTATGTTCAATTCCAAACTCATCACAAAACATAATAAAATCATCATTTTCAGATTCTCTACCATGATCACTTCTAATATTACAAATATTAAGATTTTTTTCATTTTGAATTCTTTTACAAAGTCTTGAGAAATTATAAAAAGCTTCACTTTTGTGTGCTAAAAATAATATCCATATATATCTAGAATAATCATCAACATAAACAAGAGCATACGATTTTCCTCATAAACTTAATATTCTAGATGGTCCGAATAAATCAATATGCAAGAGTTGAAGCAGCTTAGTAGTTAAAACAATATTTTTAGATTTAAAAAAAATTCTAGCTTGTTTTACAAATTGACATGCATCACAAAGTTTGTCTTTTTCACAAACCATTTTTGGTAAATCAATGACTAACTCATTTTTTGAAAGTTTGGAAATTAAATCAAAATGAACATGTACTAATCTTCTATGCCAAAGCCAACCATTTTCATTTATAGCAGATAAACATTTAATATTAAAATGAGAAGACAAATCATGCAAATCAAACACATATACATTCTCATGTCTATAACCTACAAATAAAGTTTTGTTTTCTAGGGTGTTCTCAATAGTGCAATGAGTTTTCTAAAAAATAACTCTATAACCTTTATTACATAATTGACTAATGCTAAGCAAGTTATGTTTTAAACCTTCAACAAGTAAAACATTTTCAATAATAAGAGAATGATTTTTACCAATACTTCTTACACCAATGATTTTACTCTTGCTATTGTCGCTGAAAGTCACATATCTACCATCCTTTGGTTGGAATGTGGCAAACATAGCTTTATTTCAGGTCATGTGCCTCGAACATGCACTATTAAGATACCATCTATCGTTACTAGATTTTGTCTTGAAACATACCTACAAAAATTTGATTTTTCTATTGGTACCTATATTTTCTTGGGTCCATAAAAGTTAGAATTTGACACTCTTGAAATGTCCTTAGGGACCCACATCTTTTTTATGTTAGCAAAAGAATTTATTTTAACAGGACATGAAGGTGAAATATGACCTTTTGTACCACAAAAGTGACGTGTGAAATGAGAGTGATTAGAATATGCATACACAAAATCATTTTTGATAGTTTTTACTTTTGAAAAATGTTTATATCCAATTATGGCTCTACCAAAAGTACGATTTTGATTTTTAAGAATTTTATCTAAAGTCTCTCTACCTTGAGTGAATTTTGAAAGAGTATTTTTCAAGTCTTCAATATTTTCTTTCAAAACAATTTGCTCCTTTTTTAAAGACTCATTTTGCTTTTGCAATATAACTAATTTTTTTCAGAAATTGAAGACTTTTTTCGAGTTAAAATCTTATTTTCCTTTTTTATTTTCATGGCTTCATTTTCTAAAGTATTTATATTGGAAGTTAAGGATTCATTTTCTTTTGATAAACTTGAAATCACTTTCTTTTGACAATTACTTTTCAAACCAAATTTCTTAAATTCAACATGTAATTCATCAAAAGCTTATTGTAATTCATCAAATGTAAAAGATTCGCCATTTACCTCATCTTCATTTCCAAGTGCCATGAAGCATAGGTTAGCAACCTCATTTTTGCAAATTTCAGTTTCTGAGTCGCTTTTATCGCTATATTCTCTCCATGCTACAATCATGGCTTTTTTCTTGTCCTTCTTGAATTGTTTCTTAAGTTCCGGACATTCTGATTTGTAGTGTCTAGGTTTGTTGCATTCGTAGCAGGTAACCTCAAATTTTTTGTAATTTTCTCCCATTTGAAAATCCCTATTGTTGAAGTCTTTTCTAAAAAAAAAAATTGGCACACCTTGTTGCTTTTTCACAAACATTTTAAACTTCCTAGTGATGAATGTCATTTCCTCATCATCATCTAAATTATCTTCCTCATCCTCTTGATGTTTTGAGGTGGATTTGAAGGCTATTTATTGCTTCTTGTTGTTGTCCTCCTCTTCCTTTCCTTCTTCTATTATAAGCTCATGAGTTAAGAGAGATCCCATTAACTCATCTAGACTTAGTTTTGATAAATCCTTAACTTCGGTAATGGCAATGACTTGTGTCTCCCAACTCTTTGGCAATGACCTAAGCACTTTTCTTATAATTTCAGCATTAGTATATATTTTGCCAAGAGAAGTTAAACCATTAATAATATCAGTAAAACGAGTAAACATTTGAGGAATAGTTTCATCAAGTTTCATTTTAAAGAGTTCAAAATTATGGATTAGCAAACTGACTCTAGATTCTTTAACTTGTTCGGTTCCCTCACGAGTTACTATAAGCTTATCCCAAATTTCTTTTGCCGTTTACATGTGGAGATTCTATTGAACTCATTGGCATCTAAGGCGCAGTATAACATGTTTGTGGCTTTGACATTAATTTGGGCCATTCTAGTATCTGATTCATTCCACTCAGCTTCAGGTTTTGGTACCTTAAGGTCATCTACAATTTTGGTAGGAATTGTTGGACCATTGCAAATAATTTTCCAAAATTCATAATCATTAGATTGAGCATGTATGGTCATCCTAGTTTTTCAATAGCTAAAATTTATGCCGCTAAATAGTGGTGGCCTATTGGATGCTTGTCCCTTAGGTAAGGAATAACTAGGGGTTGCCATGATCTACCTTAAGACGATTAAGTCACACAAACTAGAGTCTAGTCTCTGATACCAATTGTTATCCTAAGTAGGCAACCCAATAGGGGTTGAATTGGGTTATTAAAATTTTTTATAATGTTAAAAAAATAATAAACACAATATTCAGAATTTTAACAAATAAAAACAGAACAATAATTATCAATATAAAAGTAAGAGAGATAGGAAGAGAAAATCAAACACTGAGATTTATAGTGGTTCAACACGTCGGGCCTACGTCCACTTCCCAAGGAATCTCCTTGAGAATTTCTTTACTGTCAAAATGAATCAATACACCACCAAGGCTTCACCAAGCCTGTGGATTTTACACAGTTTTTATTTTTATCTATTGAGCCTCACTCAACAATAAATTTCTCACTCTAACAAAATTCCTTCACAAAATAATAAATAAGAATAAGAGGTACTCAACCTTCTTTTACAAAAATTTTCTCTCAAAGAGTAGATATGAAAGTGTAAGAACAAAGACTGTACTTAGATCTGGAAGTGAAATAGTATAATACAATACATTCAAAATTTTGGAGCACACAGATTTTTCTTTTTAAGTTCTTGATTTTTCTTTACACAAAACACTTCTATTTATACACAAAAATATATCCGTTGGGAGATGAGACGCTCCTCTTGACAGAACAAATGCTCGTGGTACTCCTTGATTTCAAATAGACAACAAACGATAATGGTTAAAAGTAAAACTATTTTTTTCTTTTTTTTCAAACATAGAGCCACCGTTTTTTTTTTCTTGTAGGCAACTTGACTATTATAATACAATATTCACAACTTTGAATTCAAGATATGAAATGATTTGCTCCATTTTTTTCTTCCTTTTTTATTATAATATATATATATACGTGTGACATGATATAATCAATGTAGTCTAAAAGTTTAATTGCTTACGTATTGTATTCTATTTATATTATATGCATTATATATAATATTCTAATCAAATATTTGCATACACAGTAAAATCTATTTAAGTATTATTTATAATAGATCTGAACATATACACCCTTTTTAAATTTCTATATATGTTGTAGATATTTTAAATTAAGAATAGCCTACCACTCTATGGAGGTATATCAATTTTGTCAAAAGAAGACAACCCATTAATATTAAATTTGTCAAAAGATGAATAGTGATTAACCAACCAATCAATCAATTTTGTCAAAATAATACAACTAATCAATTTTAAATTTGTCAAAAAGTGAATAATGACCAGCCAACCAATCAATCAATTTTGTCAAAATAATACAACTTATCAATTTTAAATTTATCAAAAAGTGAATAGTGATATATTCAAAATATTTTCATTTAAATAATATTTATAACAAATATATCATACAACTTATATTTTAAACAGATAATATTTTGTGTCAAATATTATAGAATATGTATATTTAAAAATCCAAAATTTTCAAATAATATTTTAGACATCATCAAAATTAAACAACATGATTAACAATTGTGTCAATGGCATGGCAAGTATGGAGAAGTTTTTCACAAATATTCTGTAATAGCCAGCAAGTCCTAGAAAACTTCTAACTTTAGATAAATGTGTCGGTCTTGGCTAGTCGACAATAACTTCAATCTTTTGTGGGTCAACTAATATACCATCTTTGTTGATTACATGCGTCAGAAAGGCCACATTGTCAAGCCAAAATTCACATTTGGAGAGTTTCGTATACAATTTCCTTTCTCTCAAAATCTGTAGCACGGTTCTCAAATAATTTTCGTGATCTTCCCTGCTTTTGGAGTAAATCAAAATATCGTCAATAAATACGACAACAAACTCATCAAAAAATTGTTTAAATACCTTATTCATTAGGTCCATAAATGTTGCAGGTGCATTGGTCACCCCAAATGGCATTACCAAAAACTTATAGTGCCCATATCAAGTTCTGAATGCAGTTTTTTTACATCTTTTGTCTTGACCTTTAATTGGTGATACCCGGATCTAAGATCAATTTTGGAAAACACTTGGGCTCCTTAGAGTTGGTCAAATAAATCATCTATTCGGGGCAGTGAATATTTACTCTTGACAGTTACTTTGTTCAATTCTCGATAATCTATGCATAGTCTCGAAGACCCATCTTTTTCTTAACAAACAGAACTGGAGCACCCCAAGGTAAAGTACTCGGATGGATCAATTTCTTATTTAACAGTTCTTGAAGTTGGATTTTCAATTCTTTCAATTCCGAGGTTGACATTCTGTAAGGGGTTTTTGAAATAGGTTGTGTTCCAGGTGCTACATCAATAGTAAACTCAATTTCCCTATCAATTAGATCCCTGGGCAATTCATTTGGAAAGACGTCAGGGAATTCATTAACTTCAGGAAAAGTTTCCACATTAAGGCTATCAGAAGTCACATTTAAAACATTGCACAAATAATCCCTACATCCCTTTCTCAGCAATTTGATGGCTTTCAAAGCAGAAATCATATAAGGAGGTGGAATTATTCCATTCCCAATAAACACAAATTCAAATAAGCCAGGTGGTCGAAAGACAATAAATTTATTCACCAAATCAATTATTGTATGGTATTTAGTCAACCAATCCATACCCAAGATGTAATCAAAATGAGCAATGTCCAATGGCAGTAAATCAACATATAACAATACGTTCCCAATCATGATGTCACACGTAGGATACACAAAAGCACACATTATAGAACCCCCAAAAGGTGTAGATACAGATAACAAGTAATTCATAGGTTCTAGTGGCCTAGTCAATTTTCGAGAAAAAGCATACGACACAAATGAATGTGTAGAACCAGAGTCTATCAATACATATGCATCTTGAGCACAAATAGAAAGTATACTTGACACCACAAATTCAGTGTTCTGGACGTCTCCTGGCACAAGTGCAAACACTCTGCCTTGCCTTAAGGTTTTTTTCTCCCTATTAGCTTTAATATTTGCTTTTGGCACAGAAACGGATCCGGCTGAACTTGCCGCAGGATGGTTAGAATTTTGGCATATGAGCGGACAATTTTTTATCATGTGGCCAGTCTTGCCACATCGGAAGCAAGCCTCTGTTGATCGGTAGCAGGCACCCTTGTGTTTTCTTCCACATTCTGAGCAAGTCAAAGTAGATCCACTACTTTGGCTTGAACTACTGGAGGATCCTGTGTTTTGCTTCTTTGAAAATGGCCGACCTTTTTTGAAATTAAATTCAGATCTCTTGCCTCTCCATTCAGCTGTTGAAGCCTTAGTCTGTTTCATTGCTGCTAAGTTAGCTTCGGCCATTAAAGCTCTGTCAAGAACATCCACATATTTGAGTAATTTCAATACACCAACCCAATCAAATATATCTAGGTTCAAGCCCTCTTCAAACTTTCGAGCCTACTTGTAATCGGTATCTACCATGTGTGGAGCAAATCAAGCCAATTCGGTAAACTTGGCTTCATACTCTACTATTGACATATTGTCTTGCTTGAGTTCTTGGAATTCAGACACTTTCTTATCCCGAAAACATTTAGGGAAGTATTTCTCATAGAAAATCTCTTTGAATTGATTCTAGGTTAAAGTCCCATTAGTGTCTCGGAAAAGCATTTACCAACGTTGGGCTTCATCTTTCAAAGTATAGGTTGCCAACAAAACTTTCTGAACCTCGGAACATGGAAAAAGTTCAAATAGTTTTTTAGTCTCTAGCATCCATGTCTCAGCCTTTAGTGTTTTAATACCACCTAGAAAAGTTGGTGGCTTCATCTTGTTAAATTTCTTAGTCAAACTAAGTATGTCATTGTTAACCGGTTCTATTTGGACCGGAGGGGGCGAAGGAGGCAAAGGTTGTTGTCTTTGTTGTTGCATCATTGCTTCTGTCAAAGCTTCAATCATTCATTCTATTCGGTTCATTCGCGTTTCAGAAGATTCAGCGGTACCATCACTTCTTGGATTTTCTGTTTGCTATAGGTAAACAGAGCACTAATAAACACAGGCAAATCATACTGTCCACAGTGTTCAATTTCAATTCATTTCATTTCCGTGTTAATGTATACTGGTTTAGTTATGTTCACATGACATCACACACTCACACATGCAGATGTAATGTCCCTAATTCTTACTAGGACATCCTATAGCTCATATGGACTCGTGTGTGCGGTAAAACACGTGCTCTAATATCATTTGGTTACAACCCAAACTCGCCCCTATAGGTTTAGTGTCGTAACCGGCCAGTAATCTTGGAATTACCAAAGGCCTCTGAACAGATTAAACAAAATACAAGGGCTAGCGGAATCAAATATTAACATGCAATGTCCATAGAGTTGTGTAGACATACATGGGATAGAAAATTTAAAACCTATATTTACAAACATATGTGACATCAGTAGGATGTCAGTTTTACATCACCATAGATACGGATAAACCCAAAGAAACTAACAAAACAAACAAAAGAAAATAAGTTCAACTTGCATCTTGTTCACAAGACTCGATCACAAAATATTTCAGAACCTCCTCGGGAGGCATATCGGTTGGCTAATTCAAAAAGATCTCCAGGCGAACTTCACTGAGCCTGGTCCCGCGCCTGATCACCTATACACATAAATAATACAGTGAGCTAGAGCCCAATGAATAATAACGGAGTAAGTGTTGTAAATGATGTCCAATTTAGATTTAGAAATCAGAGTTCATATCAGAAATAGATTCAGATTCACATATACAGATTTCATAAACAGTTATATGTGATACATCCATTAGCTATCAGATAAGATTGGTTATAAGACCCACATGCATAGTCAACATCTTGTGACCATAAAGGTCAACATCTTGTGCACAAGTAGCCATGAAATTGTTACCCCCAGATAAGGGCCATGTGAATATAGGCCACGGTATTGTTACCCCAGGGCAGGGGCCACAAGAACATAAGCCACATTATTGTTCCCCCGGGTGAGGGCCACGTGTATATTGGCCACGGTATTGTCACCCTCCGGCTAGGGCCATGTGAACCAAGAATGCCACAAATACATTTTAGAAAAATGAACATTCATTCATAATTCATAAAATAGCATTTCAGAAAACATATCATATCATTTCAGTTAGAAAATACTTATAGTCAAACATAGCTTTACAGAGTTGTTACTCACAGATAGCTCCAATAACAGAAGAGTCAAATAGTAGGATCAACGATCTATGGCGCATGACCTACACAAACATATAACGAATACACATTGAAACATACACTCGGAAAACACTTAACTCATTTCTCTTCTACCTTGATGTGTTTCTAATCCTTATCCTCATTATTGGGCCTTAATTAGGGCTTAGAGATGCCTAAGATGCAATGAGGTTTCCAAAATATAACTTGTAACATTTTGTCAAATTTTCAAAAATAGGGCAGTCCACTCGAACACAACTTCTGTCGAATGAGCAGTCTGCAAATTCTGCAAAAGTAGTGGTGCATGAATTTTTCGCTCGACGGATGCTCGATGGACGTTTGAGTGTAAGACTGAATAAAAAGGGTTTTCGCTCTAGCACAACTTCGGTCGCTCGAGCGGTGTGTAAAATTTTGTAAAACTTCTGGGAGCTCTCAATTTACGCTTGAACGTAACTTTTGTCGCTCGAGCGGAGGGTCAAAAATAAAGGTGGTCGCTCGAGCATAGATTTTGCTGCACGAGCGCAAATTTTGCCACTCGAGCCAACCCACAAACTCTGCAAAAGTACTGGGAGCTCGAATTCCCTGCTCGAGCGCAGACTCCACCGCTCGAGCGGATGGTGCAAATTCTGGAATTGTCAGATTGTTGATTCAAGTTCAAAATCCAATTTCAAAGCATCAAAACACATCCTTTTGGGCCAAAACTTAGTAAAATATTGAAAAACTTATAGTATATGATGAATTACAAACCATTTCATAAAATCAAGCTCAAAAGCTTTGCCAATTATACAAGCTCAAGTTTAAAACTTCCAAAACATAATATGCATGAATTGAAATGAACTCCAACCTTCTAAAACATGATCAAATGATATGAAATGGCTTGAAAATCGATGAATTTCCAAAACCAAGGTGAAATAATGACATGCATGAGGAAATTCTTTGGAAAACAATTTCAAATGTCGTGGAATATGCATACATACTTGGCTTGAGTTTTAATTCTTCAATTTTAGCTCAATTCTTATGATTCATCTCCCAGTTCACTTGAATTCTAACATTAGCTATCTCAATTACATAACTAAAGGGTTAAGTTCTTACCTTAGCTTCTCAATTGTGCTCTAGATGGCTAATTGTTTGAGTTCCAAGCCAAAACCTCCAAGTTCTTTTAATTTTCTTCAATCCTCTAGTTGAATTCAATTCTTCTTACTCTCTCTCTCTCTCTCTCTCTCTCTCTCTCTCTTTCTCTCTTATGTTTTTGTTGCTCAAAATAGTGAAGATGAGGTGATTAAAGAGTGTTGTATAAGCCTTATATAGGCTTGATTAGTATTAGTTCATTAAGTTGAGTTAAGACTAATCCATTGGTATTATTTTATTCTAATTATTTGGTTTCGAATCAAATTTCAAATGAACTTACCACAATGTTCTAAAAATTCTAAATAACACATAAATCAAGTCAATTTCGTGATCAGATACCAATAAGGCCTTCAATTCGCCGAACAGAACAGAAACATAGACAGATATTTCTATAATAGACAGATATAAATGCAAATAATATATAACACGTGCAATGAACATAGAATTTCATCTTAATTACTTATTAGACATACATAATCATGGATTTTAGGCTAATCACAGGTTGGGGTTGTTGCACGAAGCCATTCTGCTTCTTCTCCTACTTTGTCTAAAGCAATGAACTTCGATTCCATTGTGGATTGTGCGATGCATGTTTGCTTTGTGGATTTTCAAGAAACAGCAGCGCCTCCCAGAGTAAAGACATATCTACTAGTGGATTTTGAATCTTTAGTATTTGATATCCAATTTACATCACAATAGCCTTCGAGTACTGCTGGATATCGAGTAAAGTTTAAACCATGATCACGGGCAAATCTTAGATATCTAAGAACCTGAATAATCGTTTTCTAATGGTCTTCTTCGAGGTTACTAGTGTACCTACTCAATTTACTGACAGCATAAGCTATATCAGGACGTGTGCAATTCATTATGTATATTAGGCTTCCAATTATTTGGGCATATTTTTAATTGAGACACCGCATCACCTTTATTTTTTGATAAATGAAAACTGATATCTACGGGTGTTCTTGCTACATTTACATCATCCTTGATATATTTACTAAAAATTTTCTCAATATAATGAGATTGTGATAATCATATCCATCAGATGTTTCAGTAATTTTCATTCCTAATACAACATTTGCGACTCCCATATCTTTCATATCAAATTTTTTGTTCGGCATTTGCTTGATTGATTTGATCATGTTTTGACTGCTTCCAATGATAAGCATGTCATCCACATAAAGACAAACGATGGCATAACCTTTGTCAGTGCTTTTAACATAGAAGCACTTGTCATAGTCGTTTATCTTAAACCCATTAGTAAGCATAGCGTGGTCAAATTTTTTATACCATTGCTTAGGAGCTTGTTTTAATCCATTAAGAGATTTTACAAGCCGACAAACTTTCTTTTCTTGCCCTGGCACTGCAACCCCTTCGGGTTGCTCCATATAGATCTCTTCATTTGGATCACTGTTTAAGAAAGCTGTCTTAACATCCATTTGATGTATCTCTAAATTATACAACGTTACTATAGCAATAAGCATGCGGATGGATGCTATTTTTGTCACAAGGGAATATGTGCCAAAATAGTCTAGACCTTTTTTTGGTCTGTAACCTTTTACCACGAGTCTTGCTTTATAGTTGTCTATTGAACCATATGCTTTCATTTTTCTCTTGAATATTCATTTATACCTAAGAGGTTTAGAACCAGGTGGAAGATCCACCAATTCCCAAGTATGATTTTGTATAATGGATTCAATTTCATTATTAACAGCCTCTTTCCATAAATGTGCTTCAGGACCCGACATTGCTTCCTTAAAGCTTTGAGGTTCATTTTCTAATAGGTATGTCAGAAAATCTAGACCAAAGGATTTTGATATTCTTGCTCTCTTACTTCATCTTGGTTCATCATCAGTTAAATCTTGTTGGTCGAAACCATTACTAATATTTTGCGTTTGATTGTCATTATTCTCTTGACTTTGTATACAATCATAAGTTTTTTTTCTGTGAACTTAATTCCTATCCTTTATTGTAAGGAAAAACATGTTCAAAGAATACAACATTTCTTGACTTTATAATAATGTTTACATGTGTATCAGGTATTTCTGATTTATAAGTCAAAAACCGATATGCACTGCTATTATGTGCATAACCAATAAATACATAATCCATTGTTTTTTGACCTATCTTAGTCTTTTTTGGAATTGGAACTTCTAACTTTACCAAACACCTCCATACTTTTAAGTATTTGTAGGAAGGTGGTCGACCTTTCCACAATTCATAAGGATTACTGTTAGTTTTCTTGTGGGGTATTCTGTTAGGAACATAATTAACAAACAATATTGCTTCTCCTCACAAGTTCTGCAGTAAGCCTGAACCTAGTAACATGACATTCATCATTTCTTTAAGGGTTCTATTCTTTTTTTCAGCAATTCCATTTTGTTGTGGAGAATAGGGTGCTATAGTTTGATGAACAATGCCATGTTATGCACAAAATTCATTTAAAGGTGCATCATATTCACCACCCCTATCACTTCTAACCATTTTAATGGTTTTACCAAGTTGATTTTCGACTTTAGTTTTGTAGAGTTTAAACATTTCCAAGGCTTCATCTTTACTTCTAAGCAAATATACATAACAATATCTTATGCAATCATCGATAAATGTTATGAAATACTTGTTGCCTCCTCTAGTTTGAACAAATTTAAGATCATACACATCAGTATGAATTAATTCTAAAGGTTCGGTTTTTGTTTTTTTTTTTTCAACCGATTTAATTGAGCCTTAGGATCAATTAATTGAGCCTTAGGAAAAATTAATTCTACACATATCTTACATTTGTGATTAGGATCAATTTCAAACTTTGGTGAATAATCTAAACCAATTAGTCTACAGAAATCATCAAAATTTAAATGTCCTAATCTAGCATACCATAAATTTGACTCAAGAATATAAGCAAAAGATGTGTTATTCTTATTCATAGCAGATTTTGGTACAATAGTCATTACATTTAACTTAAAGAGACCATTACTCATATATCCTTTACCCACATATATACCACTCTTTGTTAATACAAATTTATCAGACTCAAATACAAGTCTAAAACTATATTTACTTAACAAATAACCAGAAACTAAATTCTTTCGGATGTCCGGTACATGTAACACGTTGTTGAAGGTCAGTTCCTTCCTCGATGTCATCTTCAAGATTACTTTCCCTTGTCCAACCACAGTAGAAGTAGACGAATTTTTCATGAATAGTTGTTCATCATTTGCAACCTCATTATAAGTAGTGAACATTTTTTTGTCCGTGCAAATGTGTCAAGTTGCCTCAGTGTTGACCCACCACTCTTTGGGATTTACAACCAAATTAGTCTCAAACACCACAGCAGATTCATGTCATTAACCCCGTCAGAAATGTAAGCGACTTCTGTCACATTGGCTTGATTAGTGGTCTTTTTGCTCATACTTTCGTGATCCTTCTTAGAACGGCGGTAATCAGAAGCACGATGTCCAGTCTTGCCACAGTTATAGTATTTTCCTTTGAAATTTTTATTGCTATTATTGTCACCTTGTTTAGGACCATCTCCAGCATACTTCCTCTTCTTGTTATGTGGTTTGGGCACTTGTTCCACTACATTAGCCTTGGACTCAATGGGATTTCTACCATTCCTCTTTTCAGCCTTACGGGTATCTTCCTCAATTCTTAGTCTTACAATAAGTTTATCTATGGTTATCTCTTTGCGTTTATGTTTTAAATAATTTTTGAAATCTTTCTAAGCCGATGGTAATTTTTCCACTAACGCAACGACTTGAAAAGACTCGCTAAGAGACATACCTTCAGCATGAATATCATGCAAAATTAATTGAAAAACTTTGAACTTAAGAAATTACTGTTTGGGAGTCTACTATAACAAAGTCCAGAAATTTACCAACAACAAATTTCTTTGTGCCGGCATCCTCTGTCTTGTATTTTTTCTCCAAAGAATCCCACAATTCTTTTGCTATTTTCAGAGGGCTGTAAACATACAGCATGTTGTCTAGGCCATTGAGGATGTAATTTCTGCAAAGAAAATAAGAATGCTTCCACGCATCTACCGCGGCAATAACTTACTGATCACTTTCATCCTCTTTAAGCACTGGAGCATCTTCATGGAGAAACCGGGCAAGATAAGAGTTGTAAGATAGAACAATATTTTTTGCTAAACTTCTTAAACTCGGTGCCATTAAATTTTCCCCCATTTTCTCCATGATTTATTGGAACTTGAACATAGTTTTGGGTAAAGACCAGAGTCGTTGTAACAATCGGATTGGAGTACCACTTTTAGTTGCAGTAGCTATAATATCTGATTACAAAAATCAGAAGAAAAAAACCAAAACCAAAACTAAAACCAAAACACAAATTAATTTTCTAGTTACTATAATGTCACGACCCAAACCCGGCCCTATGGGTTTAGCACCGTAACTGGCCAGTAATCCGTGATTACCAAAGGCCTGCTTAACAATCATACAATATGACAGAGTTCAGGGCCTGGCGGAAGCCAAAACAATAAATGAATAGTGTCCAATGAGCTGTGACAATCTGTATGCCAAAAGTTTTTCACGCATTCAAACAGTCCTGAAACAGTACGGTCTATACGACCATTTACAGTCAGTCGGTACAGGGATCCAATCCTTGACAACAGTACAATACAGTGTGGCATACACAATATACATATACATAACAGTCGATAAAACCGGGGCCTAACCCCTTGGACAGTACAGTAAACAGTAAACAGTCTAAACAGTGATCTCGCAATAGTACAAAACAGTGAGACAGTCAGGGGAAATACAAAAGACCCCAAAGCCATAGCATGGCAACACGGAACCTCGCAGTGAGGCATATAGGCTGGCTTGACAAAACTGGGGACCAATCCCACGCTCTTAGCTCCGGTCTGGCTGCTGAGAACCTACATATATATATAAACAGTGAGCTAAAGCCCAGTGAATAACATCAGTGTAAAGGGGTTATGAATGAATGTCCTTACAGTAATGAAATCAATTCATTAAACAGTATTTCAATCTTTCAATATTGAAATCAATCAGTATTTCGATCAATCAGTATTTCAATCAATCAGTCATATGTGGTACATCCATTAGCCTATAAACAATAGGTCCAAAAGGACCGGGCCTTAACAGACCCAACAATAGTGATGGCCATCAATCAATAACAATATGGTTCCACGAGGAAACCGACAGAGCTCTGTATCAATCAATAACAATGGGTGCTAAGGATGCCACAATACATTCGAAATACAGGACATACATTTATTCAATAAACAATATCAGTTCAATAAACAGTTCAGTTCGGTATTCAAAATATAACCATTTTGAACATATCTTTACACAATCTGTTACTCACAGAGATTGGGCTAATAGCAGCTAGAGCGCGTCCCCGAGAGCCAACCCTAAACAATTAACAGAATAGAACACACACTAAGGTTACAGTCAGAAAGGATGTTAATTAAATCCCTAAATTTCCTCGGTGTGGTTCTATGTCTAAATCCTCATTAAGATGCCTTAAACTAGGCCTAAGAATGCCTAGGATGAGATGAGGATGCAAAATTACACTTGGAAGGCATTTTTCAAAAGTTGCTGGAAATAGGCACCTCGCTCGAGCGAGCCTTCCTTCGCTCGAGCGAGCTCCCAAAATCAAAGGCTTCGCTCGAGCGAGAATCCCCTTCGCTCGAGCGATCTGTGCTCAGAAAAAAGTACTGGATGCTCAATTTTTACGCGTGATGCCACGCTCGATTCTCGCTCGAGCGAGCTTGCAGAACCAAAGGGCTCGCTCGAGCGAGGAATCCTTCGCTCGAGCGAGGAAGCCAAATCTGGAATTTCCAGATTTGTCTCCCAAGTTCGAACCAAGCATTCAACCATCCAAAACTCAACCTCTTGGCCCCAAAATCTGGGAAAACACTTTAAACTCAATGTACAACAAGTTTTAAAAGCTAATTTGTACATGCAAGGGCCAAGGGTTGGTCAATTAAAGCCATTTTCAAATCCATTTCAAGAACAATTTGTAAACATGCAATGCATGAGTTTTAAACCAACTTCCAGCTTTAAATCTTGCTCTAGTGAGCTCAATAGTTGGCAAATGAAATGAAAACATGGACCATAATATAAACATGGACATGCATGTACAATTCCAACATGAATTCAACTTCAAAATGCACTAAATTCAACATGCATGCAACATTAGGCTTCAATCTAACATGTTATGCCTAGAACATGATATAGTTCAACAATTTAGCATGAAACATGCAAGAAAGGTCTCCAATACACAATGAAGAGGGTCAAAGATCTACCTTAGGTCTTGTATTTCAAGAATAAAGGCTCAATTTTGCAATACACACTTCAATCTTCAAGTCCTCTAGTCAAACTCTCAAGAACACTCAATTCCTCTCTTTCTAACTCTCTTGGTCGGTTGAGCAAAGAACATGGTCTGAGGAAATGTTTTGATTCAATGTATAAGGCTCAATAATAGGATTAAACAATGGTCCACTAAAAATGGCATAATTGGTAATTAAGTCAAACTCTTTAATTGGCTTAATTTAATCTAATTTAATCATTCCTAATCAATTTTCAGATAAAAATACCATTAAATCACAAATATTCTACGGATTCCAAAACACTAAACGGTTTCTAATCCGGCCGCCGATAAGGCCTTCAATTAGCAATTAAACACACAAATTCAAACAGGCATTCAATCAATTAAACAGATGCAATGTGCAGTTCAATAACTAAATTTATTCAATTTCAGTTTCGATTTCAATCGGTCTATCCGGTACTTCAATCAATTCGATTATCAGTCATTATCAGTTCAGTTTAGCGATAATCAGTATATAATTCAGTAATTTTCGATAATCAGTACGAGGGTCGTTACAGTATAACCAGAAAATAAGTTATAACACAAAATAATTTTATTTTTCTAATTACTAAACCCAGAAAAATAAAACACCACACAATAATTTTCTAGTTAGAAAAACCAAAAAAATATTTTCTTGGATTCAAATAATACAATGAAGACTTATTAAAAAAGAATATGTCTTAAGATTGTTAGACAATCTTCACTGTATTCAAAGAAAGAATTAAAGAAATGAGAGTGACTGTTTGATTACAAAAATTAAAACAGTATATATATAAACAACAACAGATTCTTATTTTGTTATAAAAACAAAATTAGAATCTAAAAAGAAAAATTAATAAAACAGAAAAGTAAACTAATTACTTACCTAATTATTTTTTATCAAGTCCAGTGTTGAACATTGTTTCCTTAAGACAGATTTGTCCTCTCCACAGTGCTATCAGAATGTGGACATTTATCTCTCAAGATAAAATGATCGACAACAAATAGTAACAGCACTACAAACTATTCACACAACAAACACACTTTGTGTTTATACTCTTTTTTACAAAAATAAATACAGCAACATGCAGAGATTGAAAGACACAGTGAAGAAAGAAAATTAAGTGAAAATCCTAATGAGGAACTTGTATATTTATAGGTGCACTGGTGCTTTTCAGATTTAATTCCAATAGGTAACAAACCTATTTGGTTTGAATTTTGAACAGATATTGAATCTGTTCGGGTTAGAGGAAAAAACCGGATCGAATTTTAGAAAAAATAAAATTCAAATGTTTTTGGTCTAAAAAGATAAGCATTGGGCCAGACAAGCCCAACCCAACCTCGCACCACGCGCTTAAGCCCAAGGGCAACCCGTTCGATCAAACGAACGGCGGAGGCGGAGGCGGAGGCGGAGAGCACGCGGGTACCCCTTGGGGCCCTTCTCAAGTTGTAAACCCAAGGCTTATAAACCCACACAGAGTTGGTCTACCAAACCAATGTGGAACAAATCTTAACCCATTCTTTATGGAAACTTTACCACATACTATTTCCATGGAGCTCATTTTGGTATTGATTTCCCAATCACCCGATAATGATTTTGAGCAATCAAATATACGACGTGAATCGTTACGCGGCAAAGAACATGTTGCCATATAGACCCACCAATTTTGGTGCATGGGTCCCATTTAAAAATTTGATCAAAGTTTAAAAAAATCTATTTATTTTTTTTTCCAAACCATTTCTTACAATGGGTACATCTAGAGACGAAAGAATAGGTGATTCATAGACAACAAGAAACTCACTCACTGTCAAGAAGAGTTTGGAGGACCTACAAAAGAGTTTCATGAAAATGTTCCGTATTTATTTTACTGTGTACAATTTCATTGAACTTGATGAAGATTAAGATTGCAAAATTGCATAATTGAATGTTTGAATCTGAACCTTTTGTTTAAAATTCAATTGGAAAATTTGGCTTGAAAGTATTTTGACTTGTACAATTGTTTGATTATTCAATTGCTTAATTGGGATATCCACTTCAAGTTGGTGCATAGTTTGATACATCTTTGCTGGGTTTTTTTTGAATAAAGGCAAGTTTGTACTAAAATGTTCATTCTTATTGGCTACCATTTTGGTTTTGAAAATGGTGCTTCAACATGGTCGAGAGAGAAATTGGGTTTTATTATGAAATTCATTGGGCTTGTTTGGTTTGTTTTTGGGAGAGTTGTTTTTGAAAAAAATTTGAGAGAGTTGTTTTAGAAATTTTTTTGGTTTATTTGGTTGTATATTTTGAGAGACAAATTTTTTTTGGGAGTTTGGGATGATTTGATATTTTGGGAGAATTGAGTAGATGTGTGTGAGAGAAAAAGTGATTGAGAAGGAGAGAGGAAAGAGAAAAAGTGATTGATTAATTTGTAAGAGAGAGAAAGTGATTTTGGAAATTTTTTGAGAAAAATCTCAAACCAAACAAATTTTTGAAATTTTTTTTCTAAAACTCATTTCCCAAACACAAACCAAAAATACCCATTAAAACTTTTTAGCTTGGGGCTGTGCATTACTGTATGAACTTTCAGTATGCTTGTGAAATTCATAAGACTTTTAATATTCATACCATCTATTAAACTGGTTTTGCATAAGAATTGCAAGCTTTAATATCTCTTGGTTTAACTAGTCATAATTCTAAACCTAGACAACTGCCCTTGTAAAAATCACCATCTTCAACGTTGAGCTAACCTCCATAGACAAACCAGTTCGAAAATCCAAATAGCAAGCCATTGACCAAAGCAGTAGCATATATTCTTGTGTTTCCGGCAATGGTGAACGACGGTGACGATGGTGACCATCATCATAGTGAAGTGAACGATAAAAACAAGTCAGAACTGCTTTTGGTGACGATGGTGTAGTGAACCATGATAGTTTTGAATGATTCCAGTTATCACCAAATCAGTACCATATTCTTGTGTTTCCGACATAAGAGATCTTAGAAATGGGTCGAGAGGTTTCAGCCATGGAGATCTTAAACAAGAGTGAAGGAAAGTCAGATGCTTTCTGCAGAGAGGGAATGATGGTAGAAGGAAAAAGTGGGTTTCATAGGAAAAAGTGAAAATAAAGGAGAAGAGAGAGAAATTTTAATAGAAATGAATGCTCCGTTGTTTTCTTTCTTCCAGCTAACTATTGACATGACTATTTCTTGGCTTTAAACTTTGTTGTGACCAAATGATTGGCGAAGGGTACCACGTACTGGTTGCCAGCGTAGTACCCTATCCGTACTAAAAAATTTCTCCTTTGGAGCATTATACTTTTGTACTTATTAGACCATGAATTGGTAAATGTAAATATAATGCATCAAAGTTCATTTCATTCGATTTAAGCACTTATTCTAATAAATGAAGATGATAAACAAACTTAATTATATATGCTTTTGCTATTTGTATTAAACATATTATATGTGTTGTGCAATAAGGTCTTTAATAGTTAATGGTTAATCCTATTTGAGTTAGAGGGGATTTGGGATCGTAACACAAACAACCACTAGAGCCACATTGCACACCACTACAATTCCCATGCCACCACTAGTGAAAGTGAAGCTACAACCACAACCCTCTACCACAACGTCACTACTATTTGTACACTATTATTGTCACCACCATTCACATACTATCATTGCGGCACTACCATTCATACACAGTTGTTTCTCACATAATACTGCCATTGAATAATGATTGCTTTTCACAAGCCACCACTCTCACCTCTACCGTCACTCAAGTACAATCACGCCATGATAGCGTCATTACCATTCATGCCACACCACCGCTCACTGTCTAATTAATCCTTTTATCTTTCTTTAATCTTCTCTTTCCCTCTAATATCACTCCTTGATTGCTAAATCAATCTCAAACAGTCCAAAACTTAACCAACAAATTGGTGAAAGACTACAAAGAGAAAGTTATAGTAGCCAAGAAGTAGGATTGAAAGAAGAAAAGGAGGGTTGCCGTACAATGGTAGTGAAGATGGAGAACGGAAGAGAGAAGAGATGGGACAAGGGTAAGAAAGAGTATTGGAGACAAATATAAGAAGCAAGAGTAGGTGTTGAACTCCATGCTCCCGCCTTACTTTTATAGGCAAAATTTACAAGAGACAAGACAAAAATCACAAGAGAAAAGACAAAAATAATATGTTTATATATATACATTTACATTCATCTACCCTTCTTTTTACATATCTTACTATATTCATCCACCCTTCTTTTTACTTATCTTACTATTCTTTCTTTCTTTCTTTCTTTTTTTTTGATAAACTTTTTATTATTAAAATAATTTATATAATATATATTACGCATATTTGCTTGTCGGATTTTACACCAACAAGTTTTGCTTATTTATTTTATTATATTTATATAATATTATTAATACATTATAAATTATATTAAAATATAATATATACAATAATTTATTTACAAACACTAAAAATGTATAAAAAGAAAGGATTTATTACACTTTGTACTCTTAAACTATCGTCAAATTGTCTAATTAGTTCCTAAACTACCGATTAAATTTATTAAATCCCTAAAGTATCTAATTCAAATATATTTAATCCCTAAAAAGATTACAAAAATAAAACATAAGTCCATAAATATCATAAATTAATAAAAGACCTTCTCCAGTTAAGTTTTTAGTTCAAAAAAATCTTAAAATTTTATTTTGTCTTTGAAAAGTGGACGTCAGTTCTTATGTTATCTAGTATTATATGCTAAACGTCGTTTAGAATTTATAATTGATTGTTTTTAAGTTTTTTACTAAATTCTTTTCATAAATTAATTAATATATTATTTTGTTTTATTATTATTTGAAGTGAAGTATTATTATTTAAATTATTTAGTTCTACTTCTTCAGTATATCTAATATTCATATAATTTTATTGGAAAGAATAAGAAACCATACTCTAATACTAATTTAAACACATAACAAAATAAAACAATTTTTAAAGACAAAATAAAAATTTAAGATTTTTCTATAATAAAATCTTAATTAGGCAAAGCCTTTTAGTAATTTATAATGCCCATGGACTTTTATTTTATTTTTGTAATCTTTTCAAAAACTAAATAGGTTTGAATTAAATAGTTTAAAGATTTAATAGATTCAATTGATAGTTTAAGGACTAAGTAAGATAATTTGGCAATAGTTTAGGGGTAGAGAGTGTAATTAACCCAAAAAAAATAATATTTTACAAAACTATAAAATAATACAAATAAATGGACTAATAAGATATATGTTAGTGCGGCAAATGTATAACATTTATGAGCAAGATGTTTGGTTACATAAAAATATAGGGAATTTGGTCGTTTTGTATTTTGACTTGTTAGGTAATTCACCATTTTAGTCAAACGCAAGAGCAAAATTAAAAATCTGTTTGGTTTGAACATTTCAAAACAATTTTCTAAATTTTTAATTTGTATTTTTACATTTTTAGTGATTTTTTAAAATATTTTAATCAATTTATTTTTTTATTTTTTTTTTTAACTTTTTACATCCACTTAATCTTCATATACTTAAAAGTTAAAAGTATATAATTTATACAAAAATTTTAAAAATTTCATTGAATACAACAAAATAAAAAAATTATTGAATTTTTATTTTTTTTTGTATGTTTTGTATTTCATGAGTTTTTTTTAAAAAAAATTCTCACAAATATTATACTTTTAAGTGTATCTAGATTAAGTACATCTAAAAAATTAAAAATTTGTGAAAAATATTTTCAAAATTTACTAAAAAGAAAAAAATACAAAAAATAAAAACTCAATTTTCATAAAAACAAAAATAACCAAGTATATTTGTTAAAATGATGTCTTTAGGACAAATTTACCCAGTGAAATTAGTATCATTTCAGAAACCAATAAAACTCCCTATAATTGTGAAAATTTTTATCTGCATGTACGTTTTAATTCGTTTTTAAATACTCATGGAGAAAAGTAAATCAAAGTATTTGTTTTAAACATAAAAAGTTAAAAAGATCTTGTTCTAAAAGCAATAGGTAGGGTTTGAAAATTATTTTTTGAGTAACTTTTTTATTTATATTTTTTTGTTTTCTATCCCTACATATAAAGAATGAAAACAGCAAAGGAAAATTTCGACCCTGTTACAATTACGAAATTAGCCCTCTTTACTTTTATTTGAATGCCGTGTCTTAGCCAATTGAGAGTATAGTGGTAATTTAACTTACATGCCTACAACAAGTAGAATTGCTCAATTTGTAGATTATCTTCTCATTATATATAGGAAAAATTATTTATAAGTCCTATTAGGGAGACTTATGTTACATATGGTCCTACTAAAAAATTTATGTTCCCATAAGTCCTGTGGGAAGTTTGTTGACACATTCACTACTAGAAAATTAACCTTTTGCGACTGACTATTTAACCGTCGCAAAAAAAAATATTTGCTACCGAAAAAAAGACGGACGCAAAAAAATAAATGAATGAAAACAGTCCAAAACTACATGATTTTACTTTGCTCAATTTATTATTCCTATTTCTTTTATTTATTTTATATACCAATGCCCTAGCCCCTTTCACTCTCACGACATTCACAAACTGTCTCTCTCGCTCTCTTGCTCGCCATAGTCGCAGCTCCAATGGTATGAATCTCTGTCTCTCAGTCTCTCATTTTCTTCATTATGCTCTGTTTCTCTGATCTTCAATTTCATTTTCTGACTCGAAATTCGATTTTCTAAGTTGAATTTTCTCGAGAAAGATGCAGCCTCTATGAGATTTGATCGACGATGAAACAGAAAATTGTTGAGTGAAATTAGGTTAATTGTTTGATCGGGCAAAGAGAAAAAAACAGAGAGATGAGAAGCATAAACAACAACGCTCTAGGTACGATAAGCGCTGCTGCGACTGCGATCGCGTCAGCTGGGACTCAAGCTTCAGTTCAGGTAAACAATTTGATTCTAATTTTAACTATAATTTACGTTGCTTGTTGTGGTTGATGATTTGATTATCTCATTTAGATACATGAATCTCTCGAGTTTCGATTTCTAATTCTAAGCTCTGTATAATCTGAACATTTAGGTTCAAGGTCTGCTGATTATATATATGTTACGTTGATCATTTCACTTTGTTTGATGTAGTTTTTGGAAATTATATTTGTTTAATGCTTTTTAATTGTGTTGTTGTTGTTGTTGTTGCAAGTCATCCTCATCATCTTAAAATCGAGAAGGCAAAGAAGATGCTGAAAGTAAAAACTGAGATGTATTCGACAATATATATATATATATCACTTTGTTAACGTTATTGTTTGGCACTAAGTGCTTGACTGAACAAGCACTGATTAGCAATACAAATGGTAAATTATTATTTATGATAGCCTTTGAAAGATTTGGTTATGATAAATTTTATTTTTGTCTGTTTTGGAGGAAATAACCATTGACATTGACAACCTGAAGCTCATCTTGTCATAATAGCTTGTGGCTTTGCTTTGGAGGTAATTTATACTGTTGTTATCTCTTTTGATAATGTTAATGTTGGCCTAAATTAAAAGTTAATGTATTCTCTGAAGCTCCGTCATCGTTACTCCCGAAAAGAAGCACTCTTCGATTGCCAGAGTTTCAAGTACATGCTCAACTCGTGTACTGCTTGTGCATCTGTGCATGTGCAAATATCATTGTTTTGAGTCTAAGTTTGGGCCATATCTTGTGCAAATAAAATCTCTTGCCACTTTGTATGGCTAAAATATTCCTTCATTATGTTCCTTCTCAGGAATTTCACCTGAAGATGGTGGGGAGGGCTATGCAATATACATTTGCAGTTTCATCATCTTCAGTTTCTTGCAGTGATACTGATAAGATTTGTGATTGAATTTACCCACCAAAAAAAAAAAAAAATTGTTATTGAATTTAATGGATACTTAAGTATACTCTGACACAATTAATATATTGTGTCCTTGATTGCGACTCTTGTGACACAGCCCAGTTCCAATTTATATATGTATGTTTATGTTTATTTTAAAATGTTGTTAAATAAAAAATTGAGTTAAAAATTGAAAACTAGATTAAAGTAATTTGATGATTAATTTTTATAATAAATAAGGTAGTTAAATTAAATTAATTTAATTATATATAATATATATATATAATATGTACCTTCTTAGAAGTGTCAATGCTTTTCTAATATGTACCTTTGGAATGGGTGAATTATCCTAGTTTGACTGGATGTAGGCTTAATGTTATTTGGTTGCTGATATATGCCTGTTTAGATTATGGTAGCCTTTCTTATTTAATTGATTTCAGGTGAAGCTCGAAGCTGCGAAACAAAAATTTGGATGAGAAATCTGTGTGTTTGAAACCCCAAATGCCTCTCCAACACCCAGCAATGTATCTAGCAGTGGTATGACCACTAAACCATTTATGCCATTATTGTTCATCATTACCTATGGAGTACTCTAATAATGTGGAATATGTATTGGAGTACCCTCTTCAAATGCATGATTCACTTTGGTTGGCAGAGGAGCCAGATGACTTCTATGAGTTAGTTTTGTGAGGAAGATGATAAATGTGTATAAGTACCATTTATGTAAGAACTGAAAACTTTGTCCTATTTATACCAATTCAAATGCATATCGAAACCTTTATGGAAATCGAGGGATGAGACTTAGCATATCAGTTCACTTATAATGGGGTCATTAAATGTAACTAAAAATTGGTATAAGCGTTGGTGGGTGTACTATGTAGGATCTCTATATATCTATATTCCCACATATGTAATTCAAAGGTTTGGATTGTCTTGATTTCAATCTATGATATCACTGCTTGAGTGTCTCTATCTCTCACGCTTTTATTTATTTATATTTTACTTTTCTTGCTCTATGTTTTAATTTAAATGATCACTGTTCCCTTTGAGTTGTTTAATTGTACAGGGTAGCTGTCATAACTCTGTAGTTCCATCTAGTGCATCTCTGTCAACGAGACATGGGCCGTCTTCTACAAATGCCGCATTGCTCCCTTCACTGAGGTCTTTCAATAATGATTCATCAAAAAGAGACATAGGCATGTCATTAAAACATTGTGCTGAGGAATCCAGTTCAAGATTTGAACTTGTGAAAAACTGTGCTCAGCCTTCTGACCAAAAAACACTGAAGGTTCGAATCAAAGTGGGTTCTGATAATTTGTCGACGCAAAAAAATGCTGAAATCTACACTGGTCTTGGCCTTCATATCTCGCCCTCTTCCTCATTGAATGAAAGCCCCACTAATAGTGAAGGGTTTTCACGCGAACCTTTGGATGCCCTAGAAGAATCCCTAACTAGTATTCTTCAGGTAAGTCATGTCCCTATATCAGTTTAGTATAGTATTCCAGTTTCTTTTTGCCTGAATTGACTTGAAAATTATCAGATTATCTTACTTGTTTTGGCTTATATGTTGGAGCAGATTATGACATCATTTCCAGTGCATGACAATCTATTGTTATACCCTCTTCCGGATGATCTGATTTACATGACTGAAAAGGAAAAGCTTAAAGGAGAAATTAAACCTAGATGTGTGATCAAGAGTAGCCAAGAAAGTTCAAATGGATCTGATTCTGCTAGGGGCAATGACAAAGTTTTAGGAGGCAAGAAACTTAAGTCATTTGAGAGAAATGCCTTTTCAGTGGAATTGAAATTGATAAGGCCACTCAAAACGGCATTGGTGTTCCGTTGAAGAAAGAAACAGACATTGACACTTTGGCTTGTGAAGAACTTGTTGCTAATACTCTGAAGCTTTCACTTCTATCTAATTCATATTCTAGTGTTGCCAACCGTAACAAGGGTACTGCAAGAGCGGCTAATAACTCTATGGTAGCTAATAAGGTGAAGGAATAATCTTTTTCTGATCTAGCTAAAGTGGAAACCTTAGAGGGATTACCGAACCAAGAGATTGGCTTGGTTAAGAAGCCTAATGGAAAGGCGGTGTCTGATGTTAAGGTTTGGGAAGAGAATAAAGCGAATTTTAGCAATGACATTTCAGCCTATCCAAGGAAGGATGGTAATTTCAAAGTAGAAATAGCTGATGGTTTTGCCAAAGATGACTCAAATGTCTCTAAGGCGAGGAAAGCTCAAAGTGCTGAACCCATTGATCCTTTGGAGCAGAAGGCTTGTAAGAAAGCTACATCTCATGACGAGGATAACAAACAACTGGTTACCGGGAAGGAGCATTCATCCTTGGGGGCAAAAAGAAATCGAAAGGAAGTCTAAGTGCAGAGGTTCCAAAAGACAGCTCACAGATGGATTCTTATTTGGGGCCCAAAAATAGGAAGAGCACATATGCCAATAATTATCTGTCTAAAGGTGAAATGGAGGATTCCAAATTGCCGAAGTATCTATTCATCTTTGTGGACAAAATCTTTGTGAAATCCTATCCCACAACCTTGTTGGTTATACCATATATCAGCAAAAATAAAGGATATTCTGATATTATTTTTTACATCTTATGTGAACTATATATTTTCTTTCTTGCTGTATAGAAATACGAAATAAATAATGTATATAAAACCTTATTGTGTATATATGTTCCTAAGCATACATATCCATGTATGAGATTGTTACTGTTGGATACTTTTGTTCTTTTAATTGCATCAACTGGAATTATGAGCAGATAAATTCTTGAAGACAAGAAAAATCCGAGAAGTTGAAGAGGCTGCCCGCAGATCAAGGATGACAAAGGTTTGTGTTAGATCATTTGTGATATATATCTATTTAAAACTACTTTGGACTGACTTTTTTTTCTTTTTTTTTTTTTTTGCGACGGCAACATAGTGGTTGCCATAAGTAGTTTAGGCGGTCACGAATAATTTATGACCGTTGGTTTGCCGTCGCAAAAAATATTTGCCACCCCCACATTCGCGACCCTCATTTGCCGTCGCATGAGCCGTCGCAAAAGGTTTTTTGCGACTGTATTTTTATTATTTGCGACGGCTTGTAACGGTCGCAAAAAGTGTTTTTTTTAGTAGTGATTTACCCTCAATATTAGTTGTTAATATCATAAATAATAATAAAACCATATATAATAAATTGAATGTTACCATAGATCATATCTATATAAACGTAACGTAACGTAACACCTACATAAACGTAACGTGACACCTACATAAACGTAACGTGACACCTATGATCTATGGTAATATGCAATTGCATGTTACCATAGATCATATCTATATAAACGTAACGTAACGTGACCCCTACATAAACGTAACGTGACACCTATGATCTATGGCAACATTCAATTTCCTATATAGGAAATTGAATGTTACCATAGATCATATATACATAAACGTAACATAACGTGACACCTACATAAACGTAACGTGACACCTATGATCTATGGCAACATTCAATTTCCTATATAGAAAATTGAATATTACCATAGATCATATTTATATGAAACGTAACGTGACACCAACATAAACCAACAATATTTTCACATTCAATTTAAAAAAATAAAAACTCATTAAGTTTGCGAAATGTAACGTGACACGTTACGTTACGTTTATATAGGTGTCACGTCACGTTACGTTTATGTAGGATCTTGTGGAATACATTCCTATCTAAATAGGACTTGAGACTCTATAAGAAATTATACAGGACTTAGCTTACCATAAGTGTCTGAAAAAGAATTTATAAATAAGTCTCCCTTATCTATATATGGCAATATATATATATTATATAATATAGAAATTTTATAATTCACAACTTAAAAAAAAAGTGAGTATTTGTATTATATGTTTAGATGATAAATTTTAATTATGATCTATTTATTATGATATTGATTATGATTTATTATGGTATTGGTTATAATTTTTTATCATATGACCAAATTATAATCTTTGTTATATTTGGTTATTACCTATTATGGTATTGACAATTAGTCATTATGGTGTTGGTTATAATTTCATTATGGTTGTTATTTATAATTGAAGATATTTTTGCTATGCCTTTGGTTATGACCCTTAGTTATAACTCATTATGATATTAGTTATGATTTATTGTGATTGATATTTTAATTATGACCATAAAAATCTTTAATTATACGTCAAATGGTATTTGGTTATGATCTAATTGTTAATATAATATAAGGAATTCCTCCTCTAATAGTGAGATTTGGTTGGAATTTAACAAATACATAGAAATCTCTCTGGCAGCCTACTAAATTTTTCATTAATTCGGTGGGGACTGTGAAGTATTTGATGTCGTCTATGACGTTGTAGACAGCATCTTGGTCGTAGTCCTTGAAGCTTATTCTGCCGGAGAAGTAATTGTATCGTCCGAGGCTTCTGACCCAGGCGGTTTTGCCTATTCTTGAGGGTCCTTCGAGGTAGAGGGAGATTGGGCGGATGGGCCTCTGTTCTGGTTCCTGCTATCAGATAAAGATGAGAGTTCTTCGTCAGTATATAAATTGTTGATATTATTTTTGTGTATCCCTAATCTAAGGAAGTCGTCTTCCCTCCAAACAGAGAGACAACAATTTTGACATAACTCGTACTGAACGAAATTTCGACTTACAAACAAAGTATTATTTTCTGCCCATTTTTTTACTTCTTCATTTAAGAGAGGAAATGAATTAAAGAGGCTAGTATATGGGGGCCTCTCTCTTTTGTAATGATCCCTCGAAAATGTTTTTAATTGGGGGTATTTTGTGACGTAATCGGTAGGACATCTTTCTTTACAGAGTGCCAAGAATTGTTCCTCCGTTTCTGCTTCTCCAAGTATTCCCCTCTAGAGTACGTCTCTGTTTTTCAAAAGACTTTTCCCCTTAGATGAAAATTCTCGCCATTCGACGAACTTGCTCCCTTTTTGTATATACTATCGACTTGCTATTGGCAAGTGGAGTTTTTCTATATTTTGATGATAGATTTTGTCGTTGGTTCCAGTGAGATCGAAAAATCTCAAGTTGGAGGTTTGGATCTTCTTCGTGCATTAAACCATGGCGTGGAGGTGAGGGTTTCCATCTTCGTGGAGCTCTCTTACGACAAGTATGTAGTATGGCTGATAGGCTAGTTGGAGAAGGGATTTGAGGAGTTCTAAGAGTTGTTGTTTTGGGCATGGGCATTGTGGATAAGTGAGGAAAACATTCTTAGCATAAAAACGGAAAGAGGCTTGGCGAGGCATTTTGTAGTGGTAAACAGTGAACTCACACCAGCCATATAAGGCCTCCCTATTAGTTAAAAAACCTAGTGTGAATGGTGTGAGTGGTGTGACTGGGGGGCGCTGTATTAATATTACCAGCGCCCCCCTCCCATTAACCTGGGCCGTCCATTGATGTACTTATAGACACGTGTATGGATGTGATTAAAAGGAAGTCACACCTGGGCCCAGGTGTGAGTGGTGTGAGTGCTTTTGATTCCTTTGCCAGATAGTGATATACACGTGTCATTTTTCTGGTGGTTTGCGTGGTTGTAAAGATAGGATGCTGTCAGAATGATAAACACAAAGCAAAGGCGGGAAAATAAATGTGTTTGAATTATTTTGAATGGGGAATTTTCGTCCTTACACGCGGGCCAGTTTTGCTATATATTTGGTACCGGAAAATATTTTATGGCAGAGAGGAATATGTTTTTGCAGTGGGATAGCTATTGTGGTGAAGTTGTTTTCTAGTACCTTGTTTCGTCCCTCCTTTTCTTTTTGTCATTTTTGTTGATTTATTTGGTATACAATGTTATACTCCTTAGAAGAGTATCTTGAGAATTACCGGCAGTTCACTCAAATGTGTGTAGATCACTTTTTGACGTGGCAAATAGGACTGCGGAAATAGAGCCGGCGGTCAGCTCCGGCAAAGTTTGTTCCGGTGTATGAGGAGCAGAGGGAAAATATATCAAAGCTAAGGTGTCTGAACAGAAGGGTTAGTAGAGGTAAGAGAATCTGCAGAATTTGTAGGATAAAAGATTTGGAGTGTTTTATAAAAAATGGAAGGAATAGGAAGCAGCCAGTATCGGACCCCCCTTGCGTACCGGAGGTCAAGCACACCAACGGTCAGTGGATATAAGTGGGGTTACCGTGGTTGTGCACCTTTTAAGGCGGCATATGTTTGCCGACGGTACATTTAGAATATTCCGCGTTACATTAAGAAGACTAAAAGGAGAGTAAGGAAGTTACAGCTGTACGATGAACAATTAAGGGACGTTAAATTTGATAATAAAGGTGTGGCAAGATTGCTTAATGGTATTGAGCTGGGTAATAAGAGATGTGACCGCCAATCAAACAAAATCGTAGTTAAGGGTATAAAATTAATTAGAAATGTTCAATTGAGACAAGATGCTAAAGACGAAGCTGTGATCCACCACGTTTTGTTTTTCATCATAAGCGATAATAGTCCTTCAGATTCCGTCTCCACACCTGACAAGATATTTATTGGAGTTGGCGAGGGTAATCCTGAGACATGGATTGTTGATCCTGACCAGTCTGACCAGTTTCAGATACTAAAGAAAATAAGATTTAAGCTCGTTGGTGGCAAGGACAAAGAGTATGTTCGTCATAGGAAAGAAGTTGTGGACCGGTTTTTCTCAGATGATGTTTGGACGGACTACAAAGATACGCTGTTGGGAAATGTTGGCAGTATTCAGAAGGGTGCCATATATTTAGTGGCTGCTACTGTTAGTGGAAAAGAATGCAAAATTAATTTAAGGAGTCAAATGTAATTTAAAATTGTTTAGAATTGTAATTTTATGTATTTTTATTTGTAATATTCAGGTTAATGGAGGTGGATGATATAAAAACTAGTGTTGTTGAAAGTGTTTCAACAAGTGATTTCAATTGTATTGAACTTGATTTGCCTAATTTATTTTCTCAGTTAAGGTTGAGATACAAACAAAAGAGTATTAAGGTTGATAAAATATTCCCCCCTTTGCACACCCAATGCCAGTGGGTTGGTCAGAGTAAATGTTTATCACATGAGGCTAAATGGTAATGACAGTTTGCAGGCGTGGTTTCTTTTCCCTGTGGATTGTCAATGTGAGTTAGTCTATTATGGGAATAGTTATTGTTCAATTAACGACAAACAAGTGCTATAGATGGTAAAGTATCGACTTGAAAATTCAAATATTAAAAGGGGGATTACGTATTGTAAAATGAAAGGGTATCTGAAGTATTCTACGAGTGACATGTCAGAAGATTCGCAAATGAGTGCCCCCTCTATTGTTGTATTATCTAAAAAATATACTAATGATAATGTTGATGTTTGGCGCTGTCCTCCAATGAAGCCCATTCCGATTCTGACACGGACTAAGTCTGTGGGTTTACCGGAGAGGCGAAGAGATTTGTTGTTAGGAGGTTTTGGGGAAAGTGGTTCAGTTATTCATGAACGCAGAGGTCGTCTGAGTTTGTCCGAGATTGATGTACGCAGAGGTGGTGATGACACTAGTGATGTTGATCCTGGTCCGTCGATTTCAGAGGTTGGTGTTAGCAAAGAGGAAATTGATCGTAAAGGATCAGTCATTATGGACCCGCAAAATTTCTAATGTTTTACAAAATGTAATTATCAGTGTAAAAAATAGTAATGTGACTCAAGATGTAATAGTTGATGATAAGGGAAATGTAGTAAGTAAATAAAACTTTGAGTGGTTTCATAAATAAAATTAATAAAAAAATTTATTAATCATAACAGTGGTTACATTAACATTAAACCTTTCTCTCATTTTTGGGGGACATTGCATCTAACCAACTACTGTCTCCATTAGTTAATATAATACAAGGAATTCCTCCTCTAATAGTGAGATCTGGTTGGAATTTAACAAATACATGGAAATCTCTCTGTCAGCCCTACTAAATTTTTCATTAATTCGGTGGGGACTGTCGAGTATTTGATGTCGTCTATGACGTTGTAGACGACGTCTTGGTCGTAGTCCTTGAAACTTATTCTGCAGGAGAAGTAATTGTGTCGTCCGAGGCTTCTGGCTGGAGCGGTTTTGCCTGTTCTTGAGGGTCCTTCGAGGTAGAGGGAGATTAGGTGAATGGGCCTCTGTTCTGGTTCCTGTTATCAAAGGAGGAGGAGAGTTCTTCGTCAATATATAAATTGTTGATATTATTTTTGTATATCCCTAATCTAAGGAAGTCGTCTTCCCTCCAAACAGAGAGACAACAATTTTGACATAACTCGTACTGAACGAAATTTTGACTTACAAACAAAATATTATTTTCTGCCCATTTTTTTACTTCTTCATTTAAGAAAAGAAATGAATTACAGAGGCTAGTATATGAGGGCCTCTCTCTTTTGTAATGATCCCTCGAAAATATTTTTAATTGGGGGTATTTTGTGACGTAATTGGTGGGACATCTTTCTTTACAGAGTGCAAAGAATTGTTCCTCCATTTTTACTTCTCCAAGTAGTCCCCTCCAAAGTTTGTCTCTATTTTTCGAAGGACTTTTCCCCTTAGATGAAAATTCTCGCCAATCGACGAACTCGCCTCCTTTCTGTATATACTGTCGACTCGCTGTTGGCAAGTGGAGTTTTTCTATATTTGGATGATAGATTTTGCCGTTGGTTCCAATGAGATCGAAAAATATCGGGTTGGAGGTTTGGATCTTCTTCGTGCATTGAACCATGGCGTGGAGGTGAGGGTTTCCATCTTTGTGGAGCTCTCTTGCGACAAGTAATGTAGTATGGCTGATAGGCTAGTTGGAGAAGGGATTGGATAAGTTCTAAGAGTTGTTGTTTTTGGCATGGGCATTGCGGGTAGGTGAGGAAAACATTTTTGGCATAAAAACAAAAAGAGGCTTGGCGAGGCATTTTGTAGTGGTAAATAGTGATAAAGTACATTTGACTCCTTAAAGTAATTTTGCATTCTTTTCCATTAACAGTAGCAACCACTAAATATATGGCACCCTTCTAAATACTGCCAACATTTCCCAACAGCGTATCTTTGTAGTCCGTCCAAACATCAATTGAGAAGAGCCGGTGTCACGACCCAAACCCGTCCCTATAGGTTTAGTATCACAATCGGCCAGTAATCCTTGGATTACAAAAGGCCTCATGACAGAATAACATATAGATAGGGGCTGCGGAAGCAAATATACAAAATAGACAAGATCCAATGAGCTGTGATAACATACATAGGACAGTAAAGCTTAAAATTTTATAAAATGTGAGCAAAATCAACACACATAATATACACACAACACACTTAGGCGTTCATGACAAAAATCTCACCCACATCTTAACAAACAAACATAGTCTAATACAGATTACAAAAACAGCCACAAAACCGAACTTCATCAGGAACCTCCTCGGGAGGCGTAAGGGTTGGCTGACAAAACTGAAACGTGGGCCATCAACTCTGGCCCTGATCACGTACCGGCTCACCTATATACATAATATAAACAGTGAGCGGAAGCCTAGTGAATAATAACGGAGTAAAGGGTTTTAATGAATGAAGTCTATACAGATTCAGAAATCATAAATCAGATTCAAGTTCATAATCATGTTCAGATCATATACAGAAATCGTAAGTCGTGCTTAATCATACGTGGTACATCCATTAGCGCTAACAGAGCAGATACAGAACAGATGCAGAACATGTGGTGGTTATGAATAACCAGTTCCATAAAGGAACCTCCAGATCCGGGTAACAAAGAATAAACATGCTGAGCTCCATGATGGAGCCTCCGGTACGGGTAACAGATGACAGACATAATAAGTCCCATAATGAGACCTCCGATACCGGGTAACAGCTAACACGTATCACATGATGCTAAGGATGCCATGAATACATGTCAGAAATCGGACAGTCATTCATTGTACATAACAGAACATTTCAAAAAACAGATCTTATTTCATCGTATGGAAAATAAATAAAATTGAACATAGCTTTACTAAGTTATTACTCACAGTTGGCCTCAGGTGCAGACAGACAGAACAGACTAATCAACGGTTTATAGCACGTGACCTACAAGAACATATAACAAACGCACACTTAAAACACACGCCCAAAACGTACATAACTTACTTTATCTGTTCTTGGTGTGTTTCTAGCCTTTAACCTCATTATGGAGTCTTAATCATGGCCTAGGAATGCCTAGGATGGAATGAGGATGCAAAAATGCTCTTGAAAACATTTTCCAAATCTTGCTAAAAACAGGGTTCACGCTCGAGTTTCACTTTCCTCGCTTGAGTGGACATGTAAGAAGTGAAGGTCCGCTCGAGTGTGAATTCCCTCACTCGAGTGGACTGCAAATTTTAACAAAAGTACTGGATGCATGAATTTCATGATCGACGGACACTCGACCTACGCTTGAGCGTGAGACTTAGTCCTTCGTTCGAGCGTGAAGTCCCTTGCTCGAGCGGACTGCAAAACATATGAACTTCTAGGTACATGCATTTCACGCTTGAGCGTAACTCACGTCGCTCGAGCGGAAGTGTACGTACTCATAGTGCTCACTCGAGCGTGGAGTCCCCCGCTTGAGCGTGGATCAAATTTCTGGAATTTCCATATTTGATCTTCAAGCTCAAACTCAAATATTAAAGCATCAAACTTCATTTTTCTAGGCCAAAACTTGGGAAAACACTTAGAAATTCATAAAACAACATGTTTAAAGGATCATTTCAAGAAATCATGGCCCAATGACATGTCAATTGTACAAAATTCAACTTAAATCTCAAGAATAACCCAAGAACATGACATGCATGCAATTCTTTGAACCAAAGCTTCTCAAAACATGATCAAGTGTTACCAAACAACATAAACTCATTGTTTTCCCAACATTAAAATGAATACAAGACATGCATGAGGGAATTCTTGAAAATCAACTTCAAAATGCTATGAAACATTCATGCATGCATGATATGATCTATGTTCTCTCATTCTTTTTTTGTTCATCCTAAATTACTCAACTTAATCCTCATGAATCCATGTTTTAACATCACAATTACATAATCTAGGTGTTGAATTCATACCTCAATCTCTCAATGAAGCTCTAATTGGTGAATTCTCTAAGGTTCCTATTCAATCTCCTTGAATCCCTAGCAATTCTTTTTTCCTCTTACTTTTGATTTCAATTCTCCTTCCTTCTCTCTCCCTCTCACGTTTTTTTGTAGAATAGGCTCAAAGGTGTATGTAAGTGGATGAGAAGAGGTGAGTGGACGCATAAAAGAAATGGTGCATAATTAGTTTAAGTCATAGGCAATTAAGTGGGATTAAATTAATCTTATTTAATCGTTCCGAAACAAATTTCAATTAGACCTACCATAAAATCCTATAAATTCTAATTAACACATAATTCAGATCAATTTCTGTATCGAATGCCGATAAGGCCTTCAATTCGCAAATCTAAACTAAGGGTTGGTTTGGGGTGTCCTAAATAAGTGTACTTTTTGTCTTTTTGGACTAAAAAGTTGAGGAAAAAAATATGGATGTTTAGGTTAACTTTTTGACTTTTTATGAAAAAATATATATTAAAAAATTGTATAAAGAAGTGTGTAGGAGAAGATTAGAGAGGTGTGGACCATAGCCGTACAACCTGCACAAGTGGAATGGGAGTAGGAAATTATTGGCTACTTTTCGGCATTACACTGGACGATTTTGTTCGGCCCGTGGGGGTCATCACGGGTCCCATTTTGATAATCTAAAACGTTCAATGTGTATAACTCGTCGAGTACTGTATGGCTATAAAAAATCACATTGATCGGATATCAATAGCTATCTGATCAGATTTGTTTTATCTCAATCATTAATTATAACC
The DNA here is from genome assembly GCA_036172215.1 of Camellia granthamiana. Taxonomy (NCBI): domain Eukaryota; kingdom Viridiplantae; phylum Streptophyta; class Magnoliopsida; order Ericales; family Theaceae; genus Camellia; species Camellia granthamiana. The sequence goes on along the minus strand of JAXFYN010000329.1, from coordinate 112,080 downwards.
CCATCCATTTGTTGTACATAACTGATTTGATCATATAGTTATTGATATCCGATCAATGTGATTTTTTACAGACATATAGTACTCGATGAGTTCTACATATTGAAACGGTTCAGATTATCAAAACGGGACCCGTGATGGCCCTCACGGGCCAAACAACAGTGTGTGAAAATCAAACCCAATCCTTTTATTTTTGTCCACAGCCGCAGCACAGCAGCTGTACATACATCAATTCAAAGTTGTACTTTTTTGTAGAAAATTGATTTTTTTTTTTGGTGAATAGTGATACCTTCCTAACTTTTTGAATTTTTGCCTTTTTTAGGCTATGCCAAACCGGTCCTAAAACACAAACAGATCTTCCTACGCAAAACAGATATAAACACAGATAATGCAACACACACATGCAAATTAATTCAGAATTCATCCTTAATTACTGTTAGGCATAATTAATCATGGATTAATGTTAATCACGAGTCAGCGTTGTTACAGTCTTCCCTCCTTAAAAGAGTTTGGTCCTCTAAACTCGAATTACCTTCATTTCGAAGCAACATTGAGTCCAACGGAAACAGTTCCGGATATCTCTTCATCATGTCTTCTTCTGTTTCCCATGTAGCATAAGTTCCTCCATGATTCTGCTAATCAACTTTTACCAGTGGTATTTCTTTGTTCCTCAATCTTTTGATCCGGCAGTTCACAATCTGAATAGGTCTTTCTTCGTAAGTATAATCATCTTTCAAAAGCACATGTATTGGTTCAATGACATGGAGTGGGTCTCTCAAATATTCTCGAAGCATCGATACATGAAATACATTATGCATATGCTCCATTACCAGAGGTAGGGCTACCCAATACGTTACCGGGCTGATCTTTTCAAGAATTTTATATGGCCCAACATACATTGGCGCCAATTTGCCTATAACACCAAACCGTGTTTGACCCATCATAGGAGTCACTTTTAGGAACACGTGATCCCCAACTTCGTATTCTCTATCTCTTCTTCGGATATCAACATAACTCTTTTGTCGATTCTGTGCAGTTTTCAAACGCTGTTGGATTAGTATCACTTTCTCTGTTGTTTCCTGCACAAGTTCCGGCCCCAACAAGGGTCTATCATCTACTTCAGCCCAACATATCGGAGATCGGCATTAGGGGTGAGCATAGTTCGGATTGGTCCGGATTTGGGTAAAACCAGGACCAATCCGTTATCTACGGTTCCTGAAAAATTGGAACTAATCCAATCCGTTTAAATCGTGGAACCAATCCAAACCAATCCGTATAAACACGGATTGGATCGGTTTAGGACCGCGGATTTACATAATTAAATAACGATAAAAATGTAGAACATTTTAATTTCTAAAAAAATAACCACCGTAGCAGAGTTCTCTTAAAACTGGATATACATTATACAAAGGAAAAAAAAGCATGAATGCAGCACATCATGGATACACATTACTGATATTCTGGATACACATTAACAAACTTCACAAACAGGGGGAAAAAATGATGATCTGAGATGAAATCAAACAGATCATATATGAGCAGAGTTATCAATTATGGCTGAAAAAATAGAGCAATCCAATAGGTCATACACAAATATAATATTAATCCAAGAGTACAATGCAAAAACAGAGTTATAAAGAAAACAAACATAAATTTGAGACTACAAAAAGAAATAGAACACAAATGAAACCCACAAAAAAAAATATATATATATATATATAAGAGTTATCAAATGTAACAAATCAGGGGCTGAAAAAATCAACAAACAGGTTATAGAAGAAACCCACAAAAAGAAAATATAATATATACATATATATATAGAGAGAGAGAGGGAGGGAGCTCACCGAAAGAGAGAGAGAGAGAGAAAGAGAGAAGAGAGAGAGAGCTACAGCTACCAATATGAGATGGATGATCTGATCTGAGATGGAGGATCTGAGAGAGAGAGAGATGAGAGTGTGAGAGGCAGTAAGTGAGTAGCGTGTGAGGTTGAAAATCTGAGATAGATGATCGGAGATGAAGGATTTGAGAGTGTCTGAGAAAGAGAAGAGAATGCGAGTACCAAGAGAGAGAAATGAGAGTGTGAGAGGCAGTGACTGAGTGAGCGTCGTCTGAGATGCATGATCGGAGATAGATGATGATCGGAGATGGATGAAAAAGAGAAGAGAGAGAGATGAGAGTGTGAGAGGCACTAAGGCAGTGAGTGAGTTGCTGAGCAGCATGTGAGGTGAATTAGGGTTAGTGTTCAGCCTTTATATAAAACATGAAATTATATTATGTGTAAGGGTACATCGTATAAATATAGACTTAAATGTATACGGTCCGGATTGGTTCCAATCCGGAACCGTGAGGTTCAATCTGGAACCGATCCGTGACCTACGGATTTTTAAATTCCTAATCCGGAACCGAACCACGGATTCAAAAAACCAATCCAATCCTACTGGATTGGACTGGACTGGATCGGATTACGGATTATACGGATTCCTTGCTCAGCCTTAATCGGCATTTTCTTCCATGCAAAGCTTCGTAAGAAGCCATTCCGATGCTAGAATGGTAGTTGTTGTTGTATACAAACTCGGCCAATGGCAAATAGGTTTCCCAATGTCCTTGGAAATCTAATACGCACATTCTAAGCATATCTTCCAAAGTCTGGTTAGTCCGTTCAATTTGACCATCTGTCTGTGGGTGATATGCACTACTCAATCTTAGTTTTGTCCCCAAAGCCTATTGTAAACTTTGCCAGAATCTCGATACAAACTTTGAATCTCTGTCAGATACAATAGACACTGGCACCCTATGTAATTTTACAATCTCATTCATATAAATATTAGCCAATTTGTCAGCATTGTAAATAGTTTTAACAGGTAGAAAATGGGCAGATTTAGTCAAATGATCAACTATAACCCAGATAGAATCCATACCTCGAGTAGAGCGAGGCAATCCTACAATGAAGTCCATGGTAATGTGTTCCCATTTCTATTCCGGTATCGGAAGCAACTGTAACAAACCAGCGGGTCGCTGATGTTCGGCTTTAACTTGTTGGCAGTATAAACATCTAGCCACAAAATCCATAATGTTCTTTTTCATTCTCGGCCACCAAAAATTTTGTTTCAAATCATGATACATTTTCATGTTTCCCGGATGTATGGCAAACTTAGTGCTGTGAGCTTCGGTCATAACATGCTTTGTCAAGTCATAACAATCAGGTACACAAAGACGATTCTGAAATTTCAGTACATTATTCTCAAACACAAATCCCGGCCTTAGTTTTGAATCAAGTTCTTCTACAACCTTTTTCAAATATTCATCTTCAAGTTGCTTTTCTTTGATCTCTTCAATAATTGTAGGTTGAGCGGAAATGGCAGCTAAAATCCCACATTTCTCTCGCAAAACAATTTCTATCCTATTCTTTTCCAGATCATCTAACAATTCTTTTTGAGTGGACAACAGACATGACAAATTCCCAATCGACTTCCGGCTTAAAGCGTCAACTACAGTATTAGCTTTTCCCGAATGATATAGAATTTGCAGATCATAATCTTTGATCAATTCCAGCCATCTCCTTTGTCTCATATTTAGTTCTTTCTGAGTGAAGAAATATTTGAGGCTTTTGTAGTCCGTGTACACTTCACAAGTTGCCCCATACAGATAATGTCACCAAATTTTCAGAGCAAATACTACAGCTGCCAGTTCAAGATCATGTGTTGGGTAATTCTTTTCATGTGGACGGAGTTGCCGAGAGGCATAAGCAATTACTTTTCCATTCTGCATTAGCACACAATCCAAACCTTTGTAGGAAGCATTACTGTAAATCTGAAATCCATCGGTATCATTAGGCAAAGTCAAGATTGGTGCAGTCACTAATCTGGTCTTCAACTCTTGAAAGGCTGACTCTCGTTACTCATTCCAATTAAATGGCACATTTTTCTGAGTCAACTGGGTCAATGGCATGGTGAGTTTTGAAAAGCCTTTCACAAATCTCCTGTAGTAACCTGCAAGTCTCAGAAAACTTCTAACCGCTGTCACATTTGTCGGTTTTGGCCTGTCCACGATAGCTTCAATTTTCTAAGGGTTAACAGAAATACCATCCCTGGTAATTACATGCCCCAAAAATGTCACATTGTCAAGCCAAAATTCACATTTGGACAGTTTAGCATATAATTTCTTTTCTCTCAAGGTCTGTAGAGCAGTTCTCAAGTGATTTTCATGATCTTCCCTGCTTCTAGAGTAAATCAAAATATCGTCAATAAACACAACCATAAATTCATCCAAAAATGGTTTAAACACTCTGTTCATGAGGTCCATAAAAGCAACAGGTGCATTAGTTACCCCAAATGACATTACTAAAAATTCATAATGTCTATATCTAATTCTGAATGCAGTTTTCTCTCTGTCTTTTGCCTTAACCTTTAACTGATGGTACCCAGATCTGAGGTCAATCTTAGAAAACACTTGGGCTCCCTGGAGTTGATCAAACAAATCATCTATTCGGGGCAAAGGGTATTTGTTCTTGATAGTTACTCTGTTCAATTCCCGATAATCTATACATAACCTCAAAGATCCATCTTTTTTTTTGACAAACAGGACTGGAGCACCCCAAGGTGAAGTGCTCGGGTGAATGAATTTCTTGTTTAACAGTTCTTAAAGTTGTGTTTTTAACTCTTTCAATTCTGAGGTTGACATTCTATAGGGGGTCTTGGAAATAGGTTGTGTTCCCGGAATTACCTCAATTGTGAATTCAATTTCTCTATTAACTAAGTCCCCAGGTAAGTCATTTGGGAATACATCAAGAAATTCACAAGCAACAGGAATAGTTTCCACGATAGTATGATCAAATGGTGCAGTCAGTATGCAACATAGGTAACCCCTACATCCCTCCTAAGCAATTTCATAGCTTTTATGGCCGAAATCAGGTACAGGGGAGGAACTACCCCATTTCTAGTAAAAATAAATTCAGGCATACCCGGTGGTCTAAACACAACAGATTTACTAGCACAGTCAATAGTAGCACAGTATTTAGTCAACCAATTCATACCCAGAATACAATCAAAATGATCAATGTCTAAGGGCAATAAGTCAACATACAATATCATATCACTAACCATAGTGTCGCATGCTGGATAAACATAAGTACATAACGTAGAACCCCCATACGGTGTAGAAACATATGACACACATGTCATAGGCTTCAGTGGTCTAGTTAATTTCTGAGAGAAAGCATACGATACGAAGGAATGTGTAGAACCAGAATCTATCAATACACATGCATTTTGAGAACATATAGGGAGTATACCTGACACCACAGTTTCGGTGTTCTGTATGTCACCAGGCACTAAGGCAGACACCCGACCTTGTCTCAAAAGTTCTTTCCTAGTATTAGCCTTTGTATTTGTTTTGACTGTAGAAACGGACCCAGCTGAACTCATCATAGGACGGCTGGCGTTCTCAGACCCAAGTAGGCAATCTTTCACCACATGACCCGTCTTGCCACATCAAAAACAAGCACCGGACGCTCGGTAGCATACACCCTTATGCCTTCTTCCTCAATCAAGACAAACCGGAATAGACCCACTACTCTGGCTCGAACTACTTGTAGATCCCATATTTTGTTTCTTATATTTACATAAGAACGGCCTTTTCTAAAACCATACCTAGACCTTTTTCCTTTCCATTCGGTTATTGTTGCTGTTGGGGCCTTACTTTGCTTTATAGCGGCTAGGGTGGCTTCTGCCATTAAGGACCTGTCTAAAACTTCCACATAGGTAGGCAATTTCAATACACCTACCCGGTCAAACACCTCCAGATCTAGTCCACCTTCAAATTTTCGTGCTTTCTTGTAATCAGTATCTACTATATGTGGAGCAAACCGAGTTAGTTGAGTGAATTTGGCTTCATATTCAGCTACAGACATTCTACCCTGCTTAAGTTCTTGAAACTCTGACATTTTCTGATCCCCGAAACGCTGGGGAAAGTATTTATCGTAGAAGATTGCGTTAAATTGTGCCCACGTCATATTCCCATTACTACTTCGGATTAGTAACCACCACCTTCGGGCTTCGTCTTTTAGAGTATAGGTGGCTAGGAGGACTTTCTGGACCTTAGAACAAGGAAACACTTCAAATAGCTTCTCAATTTCAAGTAACCATGTTTCCGCTTTCAATGGTTCAATTCCACCAAAGAACGTTGGTGGTTTCATCTTCATGAATTTTTTAGTCAAGTTGATGATGTCATTATTATCTACTTCGGCTTGTGTCGGCGGGGGTAGAGGGGGCAAAGGTTGTTGTCTTTGCTGTTGTGTTATAGCTTCAGTCAGCGCCGCAAGCATTTGTTCCATTCGGCTCATGCGAGCCTCTAAAGATTCACTTACATCATTTCCCCTTGCATTCTTCATGTTGCTATAAAGACATCAAATGATAATAAACATAAGAATAATCTCATTCTTTTCTTTCAATTCATTTGCTCAGATTTATACTTCGTTTTCATATCCAATTGGATTACTACACACTCACACATGCAGATGGAATGCCCCTAATTCTTACTAGGACATCCTAAGCTCATATGGACTTGTGTGCGCGGTAGGACATGTGCTCTGATACCACTCTATCACGACCCAAACCCGCCCCTATAGGTTTAGTATCGCAACCGGCCAGTAATCCTTGGATTACTAAAGGCCTCATGACAGATTAACATATAGATAGGGGCTGCGGAAGCAAATATACAAAATAGACGAGGTCCAATGAGCTGTGATAACATACATGGGACAGTAAAGCTTGAAACTTTTATAAAATGCGAGCGAAGTCAACACACATAATATATACACAACACACTTAGGCATTCATGACAAAAATGTTGCCCACATCTTAACAAACAAACATAGTCTAATACAGATAATAAAAATAGCCACAAAACCGAACTTCATCAGGAACCTTCTCGGGAGGCGCAAGGGTTGCCTGACAAAACTAAAACGTGGGCCGTCAACTCTGGCCCTGATCACGTACCGGCTCACCTACATACATAATATAAATAGTGAACGGAAGCCTAGTGAATAATAACGGAGTGAAGGGTTTTAATGAATGAAGTCCATACAGATTCAGAAATCATAAATCAAATTCAAGTTCATAATCATGTTCAGATCATAAACAGAAATCGTAAGTCGTGTTTAATCATACATGATACATCTATTAGCGCTAACAGAGCAGATACAGAGCAGATGCAGAACATGTGGTAGTTATGAATAACCAGTTCCATAAAGGAACCTCCGGATCCGGATAACAGAGAATAAACATGCTGAGTTCCATGATAGAGCCTCCGGTACGGGTAACAGATGACAAACATAATAAGTCCCATAATGAGACCTCCGATACCGGGTAACAGCTAACACGTATCACATGATGCTAAGAATGCCACGAATACATGTCAGAAATCGGACAGTCATTCATTGTACAGAACAGAACAGAACATTTCAGAAAACAGATCTTATTTCATCGTATGAAAAATAAATAAAATTGAACATAGCTTTACTAAGTTATTACTCATAGTTGGCTTCAGGTGCAGACAGACAGAGCAGACTAATCAACGGTTTATGGCACATGACCTACAAGAACATATAACAAACGCATACTTGAAACACACGCCCAAAACGTACATAACTTACTTTATCTGCTCTTGGTGTGTTTCTAGCCTTTAACCTCATTATGGAGTCTTAATCATGGCCTAGGAATGTCTAGGATGGAATGAGGATGCAAAAATGCTCTTGAAAACATTTTCCAAATCTTGCTGAAAACAGGGTCCACGCTCGAGCGGACATGCAAGAAGTGAAGGTTTGCTCGAGCGTGAATTCCCTCGCTCGAGCAGACTGCAAATTTTAACAAAAGTACTGAATGCATAAATTTCACGCTCGACCGGTGCTCGAGCGTGAGACTCAATCCTTCGCTCGAGCGGACTGCAAAACATATGAACTTCTAGGTACATACATTTCACACTCGAGCGTAACTCACGTCGCTCGAGCGGAAGTGTACGTACTCAGAGTGCTCACTCGAGCGTGGAGTCCTCCGCTCGAGCGTGGATCAAATTTCTGGAATTTCCATATTTGATCTTCAAGCTTAAACTCAAATATTAAAGCATCAAACTTCATTTTTCTAGGCCAAAACTTGATAAAAACACTTAGAAACTCATAAAACAACATGTTTAAAGGATCATTTCAAGAAATCATGGCCCAATGACATGCCAATTGTACAAAATTCAACTTAAATCTCAAGAATAACCCAAGAACATGACATGCATGCAATTCTTTGAACCAAAGCTTCTCAAAACATGATCAAGTGTTACCAAACAACATAAACTCATTGTTTTCCCAACATTAAAATGAATACAAGACATGCATGAGGGAATTCTTGAAAATCAACTTCAAAATGCTATGAAACATTCATGCATGCATGATATGATCTATGTTCTCTCATTCTTTTTTTGTTCATCCTAAATTACTCAACTTAATCCTCATGAATCCATGTTTTAACATCACAATTACATAATCTAGGTGTTGAATTCATACCTCAATCTCTCAATGAAGCTCTAATTGGTGAATTCTCTAAGGTTCCTATTCAATCTCCTTGAATCCCTAGCAATTCTTTTTTCCTCTTACTTTTGATTTCAATTCTCCTACCTTCTCTCTCCCTCTCACGTTTTTTTGTAGAATAGGCTCAAAGGTGTATGTAAGTGGATGAGAAGATGTGAGTGGACTCATAAAAGAAATGGTGCATAATTAGTTTAAGTCATAGGCAATTAAGTGGGATTAAATTAATCTTATTTAATCGTTCCAAAACGAATTTCAATTAAACCTACCATAAAATCCTATAAATTCTAATTAACACATAATTCAGATCAATTTCTGTATCGAATGCCGATAAGGCCTTCAATTCGCAAATCGAAACTAAGACACAAACAGATCTTCCTACGCAAAACAGATATAAACACAGATAATGCAACACGCACATGCAAATTAATTCAGAATTCCTCCTTAATTACTGTTAGGCATAATTAATCATGGATTAATGTTAATCACGAGTTGGGGTTGTTACAACCGATCCATAACTTTTATTCCGTGACGAACGTACTCTTTGTCTTTGCCACCCAACGAGCTTGAATCTCATTTTCTTTAGCATCCGAAATCGGTCAGATTGGTCAGGATCAACAATCTAGGTCTCAGGATTACCCTCGCCAACTCCAATAAATATCTTGTCAAGTGTGGGGACAGAATCTAACGGACTATTATCAGTTATGACGAAAAACAAAATGTGGTGGACCACAACTTCGTCTTTAGCATCTTGTCCCAATTGAACATTCCCAATTAATTTTATACCCTTAACTACAATCTTGTCTGCTTGGCGATCACATTTCTTATTACCTAACTCAATACTATTAAGCAATCTCGCCACACCTTTATTATCAAATTTAATGTCCCTTAATTGTTCATCGTATAGCTGAAACTTCCTTACTCCCCTTTTAGTCTTCTCAATATAACGCGGAATATTCTGAACGTACCGTCAGCGAACATACGCCGCCTTAAAAGGTGCATGACCACGGTAACTTTGCTTATATCATTTAATTATAATACTTTGTAATATTAGCACCACAAAATGTCATAACTTGGGAAAATGCTTCAGTGTACAATTGCAAACCATATATAACCTTACCATAAAATTATGTAAATTTTTATAAACTTATATAAATAATCTCATAAAAATACATAAATTGAATACAAATTCACGGAGTTGAATTAACTTAAATATATGTTTTGTATGATATATATATAATGTGAACTTCAAGAATTATAAGATTATAGAGATTTGATTGCAGTAAGACCAAGTTGATTTAATTGAAGTCAAAATTTAGAAAAAAAACAATCTAATTGGGGGTTTTCACAGGTGGATATTCACAAAGAAAAAAAAAGATTAGAATAAGTTCTTTTTAAATGTTTTAAATATATGGTCAATGAATTCCAAGGCAACACATAGATGGGGATTTTATTAGAAAATTTTCTTACTTATATCTCAGTTAGTTCATAAGATATTCTTATATTCTAATAAATTATATTATTTTGGATATTTAATTTACAAAATCCTAATTATCATATTTAAGACATTTTAAGAACAATTTTATATTTACAAATATTTTTTTGAACCCTTAGTAATTTAGTAACGTGACATTCACATTAAATAAATTTGACAGTGTGAATATTCAAATTGACATTGTGAATGTTTACATCATGAAATATTCACACTGTTAATGTGAGCATTAATGCGCATTTCACCCTATTATTATTAGAGATATTTTGGTAATTTTGTCACCCATATAACTTATTAAAATATAAAAACATAATTTAAATTGAGTAAAATATAAGTATGTGAATAAAAATTTATGGATAATGCCGCCAAATAGATACGTGCAAAGATTAATATTTATAGGGTAAATTACACTAATCTCTGCTGAGGTTTATCTTAATTACAGGGACCTCCCCCTATAGTTTAAAAAATGACACTTCCCTCCCCTGCTTTTGAAAATAATATACAGATTTCCCCTTCCCATTGAAAGAGCATGGACGACGTTAAGTTCACAGCCGAAATGACCAAAATACCCTTGAACCATTTTGTGAAAAGTCACAAGTGACCCTTAATAGAAAAAATCCCTAATTCATTCCATTGCCTAGGGTTCACGATCAGAAATTCGAAGAGAGTGGAAGAGTGAGCAACAAAGGAATGGAGGAGAAGATGATGGCTTAGGGATTTTTTCGAAGATTTACTCTGATTATCTTTCACAGTGCAAAGTGTGAAAGAGTTTAATCGATTTGTTTTGTGATTTACAGCTTCGAAGTAAGTTCATTAACAAATATGTTCAAGATCAAAATTTTTGGAAAAAAAATATATAATATATGGGTTTAGGGTTTACGAATGAAGGAATTTTTAGAGTTTTGGGAGTTTTGTTAGTGTAATTTTGAACAAATTTTTATGGTTTCAGAGTTGTATTTTTTGGTATTTAGGGTTTTTCCAGTTCGTAATCAAATATTGTATTTTTTTTTTTTTGGATTATTCAACATTATTACTTACTAGATTTAGAGTATAAGAATGTTTGTTAGATTTTATTGAATTATTTTTTATTTAGGATTTTTGTTCGATTTTGTTCAATGTAGATAGATTTTGTTCAATATAATGTTGTATGATCTGTTTAATGTTGTGAAAAATATATACAAAAAATGCAATTTTTTTGGATTAGTAAACATTATTACTTAATATTGTGCATTATTCATTATTATTAATTTATTTATCTAATTGAATCATGGTAGCTTTTGAATTACTTGAATCTGTTTTGCTAAAATTCATTGAATTGGTTCAATTTGTTTATCTGTTCAAAATAAATGTTTATCTGTTCACATTAAATATTTGTTTGTTCAAATTAAATGTTTATCTGTTTAAATTAGTTATATTAATCAAATATTGTAATGTTTTGGATTAGGATTTTTTTTTTTTAAGATTTTGTTCAATGTGTATTGATTTAGGATTTTGTTATTTGTTTAATTACCATTTCAGCTATGGCTGCATCTCCTTCATTTGATTTAGTCATCCATTACAAGGGTAAAGTGGGCAGGGTATACAATGTGGATCTTGATAAGTATTATCATGTTGATCTGTTGAAGGATGTACGTGATTCAGTTCTTAGTAACATAGGTTTGATTGAGGGAATTGCAATTCATTTGTACTGTGATATACCTGGTACTGATAAGAGAAGAATGTTAGAAAATGATCTTGACGTACTAGATATGTTTTACATGCAAAGTGTGAGTAGAACAATTAACTTGTTTGTAGATATTGTTCATTCTATTGGGTTTGAGGGTGAATAAGTTAATGCTAGGGATGAGGATGCTGCAGAAATAAATCAATTAGTACATGATAGTGATGGTGATGGTGATGTAGAGGGGGATGATGACTACCACATGGAAGATTTTGTTGGGTTTAGTGATGAAGACTTAGATTGAAATGAAAATGTGGATGCTAAAAATGAATTTGATAAAGTAGTGAATATGTCTTAAGTCAAGATGCTGGCTTAGGTGAAGATGATGGTACACTTAGTGATTACCAATCAGGAGATAATGTAATAGTGTATGATGTTAGTACTGATGATGACTTGGATGATGAACTTATTTGTAGACCTAAGAGGAGGGATTTCAAGGGAAAACAGTTTCATACTCCCTATAATGATAAAGAGCCATATTTGAATCCAAAAAGGGAAATGGTATTGGAAAAGGGGATGATTTTTGCAGATGTAAACAGCTTCAGAGCTACATTGAAAGATTATATAGTGGAAACTGGCTTCAAGATTATGAGAGGCAAAAATGAGAAGTCTAGGGTAACTGCCCACTGTGCTGCTGAGGGATGTCCTTGGAGGATTCATGCATCTCCTTTGCCAGATAGGATAACTTACAAGATAAAAACCCTAGTTCCCCAACACACATGCAGTAGGTTAATCCAAAATACTGAGGCAACTTCAGATTGGATAACAAAAAAATTGGCTGACAACTTTAAAGAAAATCCAGACATGGGGTTGGATACAATGCAAGGCAAGTTGAATAAGAAGTATGTGATTGATGCTTCAAAGATGCAGTTGTATAGAGCTAAAAAAAGATGAGAGATGAGATAGAGGGTAATCATGTGTAACAATCCCAACCCATGATTAATGTTAATCCATGCTTAATTATGCTTAACAAGTAATTAAGAAGAAATCCTGAGTTAATTATACGTGCATTGCATTATTTTGTGTTTATATTTGTTTAACATAGAAAGATCTGTTCATGTTTTTATTTCAGTCTGCGAATTGAAGGCCTTATCAGCATTCGATTTAGAAATTGACTTAGTATATGTGCTATTTGGAATTTTTAGAATTTTATGGTAGATTCAATTGAAATTCGATTCGGAATGATTTAAATAGATTAATTTGATGCCTATGTGATTAGCCTTAATTAACTATCAATGGGCAAGCCTATATAAGGCACCTATTGCCTTCACTTATCTTTCTTTCCTTCGTTCAACACACTCTTGAGCCAATACACACACACAACCGTGAGAGAGTGAGAGAAGAGGGAGAGACTGGAGTCAATTTGAAACCAAACTAGCAAGAATTAGAGGAATTGAAGAGAATTTAAGAAGTTACAACTTCAACACTTGTGAACTCAAGCCTCTAGGTAAGAATTTTATCCTTAAACCTTGAAATCTAAACTATATTGCATGAACTCAATAGAATTATGTTGATTTATACAAGAATTGAGTTAGAACTTGGGAATTGTAAGTCATTCCATGCATGCATGTCCATAGCATGAAGTTTTAAAGTTCTTTTCATGAGAAATCTCACATGCATGTTCATATTTTTGTTGTAATCTAAGAATTCACCATGTTTCTGAGTTGAATATTTCATTTGATCATGTTTTGGAAACTATGAACTCAAATTATGCATGCATGTCATATTTATAGCATGTCCCTACACTTCAAGTTGAATTTTGCACAATTAGCAAGCTATTAGGCCATGATTTCTTGAAATAATCTTTAATTCATGTTGTTTTAAGAGTTTCCATGTATTGTCTCAAGTTTTGGCCCAGAAAAATCAAGTTTTGGTGCTTAAAGATTAAGTTTTGAACTTGGAGATCAAATTTGGAAATTCCAAAATTTGCATCTATGCTTGAGCGTAGGAATTCATGCTCGAGCGACCACTCTGAGTGCGTGCACTTTCGCTCGAGTGACTTGAAATACGCTCAAGCGTGAAATACAAGCCCTCAGAAGTTCTTGTGCTTTGCAGCATGCTTGAGCGAAGGTCTGAGTCTTACGCTTGAACGGGGATCGAGCGTTCGTCGAGCGTAAAAAACAAGCAACCAGTAATTTTTCAAAGTTTGCAGACTGCTCGAGTGAAGGAAGTTACGCTCGAGCGAATCCTCACATTTTGTATGTCCGCTCGAGCGAGGAAAGCCACGCTTGAGCGTGGACCCTATTTTCAGCAAGTTTAGAAAAATGTTTTCAAGTGCATTTTTGCATCCTCATTTTATCCTAGACATTCCTAGGCCATGATTAAGACACCATAATGAGGTTAATGAAGTAGAAACACACCAAACCAAGAAAGGACTAAGTTATCATTTCTAGGTGTGTAATTCAGTATACGTTCATTTTGTAACTGTGTAGGTCATGCGCTACAAGGAAGTTGAATTGTCTACTTACAGCATCTGTTATCTGTGAGTATTGACTTAGTAAAGTTATATTCAAGTTAAATTATTTTCAGTATATGAAATAAGATCTGTTGAATGGAATGTTATGTTTTATACTATGAATGATTGTCCAACAATAACAAACATTTATGACATTATGCTATGATTCAAGTATGTTACAAGTGACATTATGCTATGATTCAAGTATGTTACAAGTTCCTGGCACCGAAGGTTCCTTATGGAACTGACAAGTTATCTGTACCCGGCTGGAGGTTCCTAGATGGAACTGACAAGTTTACAAGTTCCCAGTCTGGAGGTTTCTTTATGGAACTGACAAGTTATTCTTACCCGGCCGGAGGTTCTTCTATAGAACCGACAAGTACGATTTAAGATTCTCTGTACGTGTTCTGTCAGTGCTAGCGAATATACCATGTAAGATTAAGTATGAATCTCTGATCTCTGTATACATGTTCAGAATGAGAATACGAATGTGAACTTTGGTTTCAGACATGGTTATGGGACATCATTCATTTACCTCTTTGCTTTGTTATTACTCATTGGGCCACCGCTTATTAATTATTTATTATGTATGTACGTGAGCAGGCTTTTGATCAGGCTTAAGATGATGCCTGAAGTATTTTTGTGTTTGTCAGCTACCTTTTACGCCTCACAAGGAGGTTCCAAATCAAATCATGTTTTGTGGTTGAGTTAATATGGATGTATAAGACTGCCCCTTTTGCTCCATGGACAAGTTTTCTTTTATATTTACAGGAAGTGACGTGTAAAAACTGTACCTATGACGTCACTCGTATGTTTATAAAAGTTAAGATTATCAGACCCATGTATGTCTGCACAGCTCGATGGACTCTGTATATTTCTTTTATGTAATTATTTCCGCAGCCCCTAATTATAAGTCTAATTGTTAAGTGGCCTTCGGTAATCTAAGGATTAGTAGCCGGTTATGACACTAAACCTATAGGGGCGGGTTTGGGTCGTGACATCATGGTAGCCAATATGTGCTATTACCAACATATGCTGCAGAGATTAAGAAGACAAATCTTGGTAGTTTTGTAAAGATTAATTATGATAACCCACCCAAGCCAATATCAGAGGATGAACCTACACTAGATGAAGAGAGTACAACCAATTCTAACCCAGTGTTTAAAAGAATATTCATTTCATTTGAGGCAATGCAAAACAGGGTTTGTTAATGGATGTAGACCCTTCATAGGGGTAGATGGTGGAGTGCTGATTTCAGCAGTTGGTTTAGATGGGAATAATAGGTTGTTTCCACTGGTAGTAGGAGTAGTGAAGTGTGAATGTAAGGAGAGTTGGACATTTTTCCTATAACACTTGAGAACAATATTGAGTGATGCATTGCCCCACTAGGCCTTGGACCATCATATCTGATTGACAAAAGGGTTTTGACACAATTTTGAGTGAAATCTTACCTGAGGCTAGCCATAGAAGATGTTGTATGCATTGTTTAACAACTTCAGAGGTAAATTTCCTGGAATGATCTTGAGGAAGAACTTTTGGAAGGTAGCAAGGGCTTGGAATCAAAGGGCATATGACGAGGCTACGCAAGCCATTCAAGGTATCTCAGAGGAAGCATATGCATGGCTGCAAAAAGTTCCTACTTAAGCAAGGTCTAGGCATGCATTTGATGGTAGGATAAGAAATGATCATATCATAAATAACATAACAGAATCATTCAATAATTGGTTGGGGATTTCCAGAAGTAAACCAATTTTGACAATGTTAGAGACCATAAGATGTAAGTTAATGGGTAAGTTTTAAATGAGGTATCAAAAAGCATTGTAATGGTAGTCCAATGTAACTTTGAACATTAAGAAGAAGCTTGATAAGACCTTGTATGAGTCCAGAAAGTGCAAAGTAGAGTATGTAGGAGAGCAAGAGCATGATATTAGGGACCATGAGGGACTGAGACACATTATGCATACAGATAGGATGAGTTGTTCTTGTAAAGAGTGAGAGATTTCTGGGATTATACGCACACATGCTATAGCTGCTATCTCACACAGCAGAATGAATGTGGAAAACTTTGTGCATCCCTATTACTCAAAGCAAAAATATTTGATAGCCAATGGTGGGATTATACATCCAATATCAGACCCCACTATGTGGACACTGATAGATGAGGAGCCTTTGCAGCCACCACCTCTGAAAAAATTGATAGAAAGACCAAAGAATTCCAGGAAGAGGGTTGCTTATGAGCCTCTTGCAGACACAAGTCAGGCCAAGAGGTCTTTCACTTTGAAATGCAATTGGTGCAAGGAATTTGGGCACAATAAGAGGACATGTCAGAGAGGTCCAGTCAAGAGTGGCAGAGGAGGCAGCATTTCATCTGGCAGAGGCATGGGTTCTTCATCTAACAAAGGAGGCAGATCTGTTGGTAGAGGAGGTAGCACTTCATCTAGCAGATGAGGCACTTCATCTGGGAGAGGCAGAGGCAGAGGCAGAGGAAGCAGTTCATCTGTAAGCATCTTTTCTTTTCTTTTCTTTGCCTTTGTTTTTTATTTTTTATTTTTACTATTGTTATTATGGTACTAACTAATTTTGGTTTGCAACTCAGGATATTCCAAGTGGGAAAGACAAATGAAGCACTTCATTTGGGAGAAGCAAAGGCAGATGAAACACTTTATCTATAATCATCTTTTGTTTTCTTTGCCTTTGTATTTTTTTTTCTGTTGTTATTATGGCACTAACTAATTTTGGTTTGCAACTAATTTTTGTTTGTAACTCAGGATATTCCAAGTAGGAGAGGCAGAGGATCATCTGGAAGAGGTATTTCACCTGGGAATGTTTGGTTAGTGCTCTAAATTATTTGGTTTGTAAGTTATGTGCTCTACATTATTTGGTTTGCAAGTTATGTACTCTAAATTGTTTTTTTTTTTTTTTTTGGGTTGGTTGTTTGTTATAGATAAATGGTGCACTTAGTGATGGTTTTTGGGTATACATGTATGACAATGAAGAGGTACAAAATATATAGATAGTGCACAGTGATAATAGGATGATGCACCCACTTTTATTTTTTTGTTGTAAGCATCTTGATCATACTTTTGTAACTATGATGTAGTGATAGATGATGTGCATAGTGGTAAATTGTGAGATAGTGATTGCTTATTTTTTGGGGATGTAATGGCAACACTCTTATGGGATGTAAGTTTCAAGTAACTATGAATCATCAAATGTAACTATGAAGCATGGATATTTGAACTTGTTTATATATGTCTGAAGCACTCATAATTGAAACACAATTTGGGATTTGCCATGTTTTCATTCCAAGGGAAAAGTAGTACAAGCTTGTTGTCTTACACTTACACTTACATATTTCATTACACAAAAACTAGCACAATACTAGGATATCCTTGCATTACATATCCATAGAACAAGCTTTACATATGATAAATAGGTTACTTCATAATGGTAACAAACAGGGCAAACAAACTTATCATTAAACTTATGATTATCAGTAGCTTTATATATCCTTGGTTGTCTTCAACTACTTGCAGTCTTGTATGCTCATCCTTGAAATTGCCTTCAGGTATTGACCTTTGAACAGTATCAATAGTTTCATCAGTTGAGTTAACAGGTTTACACCAATCCCAGAATTTGAATTTTCTTTCTGCACAAGCATAGTACAACTTTCCTTTGTTTTTGTTTCTTTCAGATTGTGTCACCTTGATTGTTGCCTTTTCACTACACAGACATGTTTTGCTTTTATATTTCAGTACGCTGCTTTCATTGTTTGATGATGCAATATCACTAAACCTGTACATGCATACAAAAAAAAGAAATTTTTTTTTACATGGTTCACCCATAAATAACATATACAGAAGTAAGAGAGAAAGAGAGAGAGCCCACATGAAATCTTCATCCATGTCACACAATGTTGTAGAGAGAAAGAGACTTTGGAGGGAAACTTAACAGGAGCTCTGGGAATTGGTGGGAAATAGTTAGCAGTATTGTTTTATAAAGGATGGCAAGGGTATTTTGGCCATTTGCTTATTTATGGAGGCTGATGTCACTGATTTTGTTACTTTATTAACATCAAGTTAACAGTGGGGGGAATCTGTATATTATTTTCAAAAGCAGGGAAGGACAGTGTTATTTTTAAACTATAGGGGAGGTCCTTGTAATTAAGGTAAACCTCAGGGGAGGTCAGTGTAATTTAACCATATTTATAAGGAAATTAATGTTTGAAATATTCAAAATGCTTCTCCAATTTATAGGAGTGGTTAATGTCTAACTCAATGAATGTGTGATACTTTGTAAGATAGATGTTTTATATTTTCAAAATCTTTTCAATTTTATAGGCAAATATAACTAAAACATCTTTATTTGATATTTTAATAATATAAAAAATTACAAATTTCATTTAAGATTCTAGAATTCTCAAAAACAAATTTTGTTAAAAAGTGTCTTTTGTTCGAGGTTAAGCTAGTTTAGATTTGTTGAAAGTTAACAATAAATTTTTATTTTTAATAACATTCAAATGAATCATGAATAATAACTTAGTAGTTTTAAGTTGATAGTATGGTTAGATATCATAGAAATTTTTAATTTGTATTTTTTTTTTTTTATCTGTGAAAGTCAATTGTTAATAGTTAGATTAGCATTTATGAGAGTTAGCATCCTTACCCTTGTAGAATGCAAAATGATTGCCTCCTAATTTAACAACCCCTTAGGAAGAGTTTAACTTATAATCTCATCTTTGGATTAAACCCTTAGTAGAGTTATGGTGGTCAACAAAAAAACAATTTAATTTGTATTATGGCATATAAATCAAGGAGAAAAGAGCTAAACAATATATTTAAAATAAAAAAAAGGGGGTAAACTTAAGATTTTGGAGAGAGTTGCAATAGAATAAACATTCTTTTAAAAAAAAAAAAAAAAAATTAGTTGTACCACCTTAGATTTTGAAAAGTGAACAATGCTTAAGTATTTTATTTTAGGACAATGGTATCGTTTTGGCAAATTTGAGCCATTTGAGCCACACTTTTTGTGGCCCTCAACCATTTTTCTTTATTTTATTTTTTGAATTGCGTAAATTTTGCATGTTTAAAAGACCATAAAGATAAGGATTTTTTTTTTTATAAAAAAAAATAAAAAATACATGTTTGATTAATTTATCAATTTCAAATCTTACAAATAAATTTACAAACTAATTCACTATGGGCACCCATTTATATTTAAAAAGGTGATAGGTTTGGTAGTTGTTAAAAATTTTTTTTTTTTTGTCAGCAAAAATGTTTGGGGAGTCTTTTCAAACTTGTACTTTTTGATGATAAGTTATTTTATTTTAGGCATGGCTTCAGTCCAGTTCTTAATCGGATTAGATCGTACTGTTGAGCTCGTGGGGCTCATCACAGGTCCCGTTTTGATAATTTGAACCGTCAATATATAGAACTCATCGAGTGCTATATGTCTGTAAAAAATCACGTTAATCGGATATTGATAGTTATGTGATCAAATCAGTTTTGTATAAAAAAAAATGGACGGTGAATAAATTAACGGTTGACAAAAATCTATTTTTATCACATAGCTATTGATATCCGATCAACGTGATTTTTTACAGGTATATAGTACTCAACGAGTTTTACACATTAAACGGTTCAGGTTATCAAAACGGGACCCGTGGTGGGCCTCCACGGGCCCAATAGCACGGTCCAGTTCGATTAAGGACTGGACATAAGCCATTCCCTTTTATTTTCCTCATAGTATTATGGAATTATTACTATGCAACCAAGGATTAGGAATGACAATTTGAAACTGGCCCGACATGGATCCGACCCCCCGACCCCGAGTAGAGAGATTTTTCTCCGAAAAATATCCCCTACAGGCCGGGGATGGTACTCAAAAATAAATCTCCGATGATTTTCGGGCCGGCGACGGTGATATGTTTTTCACCCCCGGCCTCGGCCCCGACCCCGACCTCGTCCCCATCCCCGTTAGCCCCCCGAATCAAACTTACTATATATATACCTCTTAATATATAACCCTATATATAATGGAACTATTCTGTTCTGTCTGTCTCTCTCACTCTCTCTCTTCCCTCTACACTCTCTCACTCTTGCACCTCTCCTCTCCTCTCTCTCACTCTCGTACCTCTCCTCTCCACCTCTTCAGCACAGCCGTCACTAGTGACACCAGAGTCGCTATCCACCTCGCCGTCGTCTCCGCCGTTCGTCTCCTCCTTAACGCAGCCTTCACATTCGTCGACTCCGCCGTTCGCTCCATCATCGCAGTCACACAAAGATTTCAGATCTCAGATCTATCTCCTCCGTTGTCACCGCCAAGCAGCCGATCTCCTCCGTTGTCCTCTCTCTCTATGTATACATGTATATGTGTGTCTGTGTGTGTATGTATAATATATGTGTGTGCTCTGTGTGAATGTATACATGTATGTATGTATGTATGTATTTGTGTATGATTTTTTGAGGATATTGCTAATGATGTTGAAAGTTGTTGATGGTGTTGAATGTTGAAACAAATTTGGATCGGGGAACTTTCGGGGTCGGGGAGACTCGATCCCCGTTGGGGGCGGGGACGGGGACCGTGATAGGTTCCTCGTCGAGGATCGGGGACGGGGAAGTTTTGGCCATCGGGGATCAGGGACAGGGGGTGGGATCCCCGACCCCGCCCCGCCCTGTTGCCATTCCTACCAAGGATATGGTGAAATATCTAAAAAATATAGATGGCAAAATCGTTTTTTAACAATTCAATTGACATTCTAAGAAAATTACTTTTAATGAATAAGTTTATTTATTTTTATTTATAGTAAAAATAGACTTTTGACATTTGACATTTTATAGCTAAAAAGTTGTTTGTTCAATTGGCAAAATCGTTTTTATTTTAGGTCACATTACTTTATATATTTTTTACCCATTAAAAGACAAAAAAGCTAAAAAATCAACTTTTAACTAACTTCTCAAAAGCCTTTCTTTGAAAATTAGTTAAAAAATTGTCTAAAATAAGCTAATAAAAATGCTAATATTGGATCTGTTTGGTAACCATTTCGTTTTCAGTTTATATTTACAAAAATTTAAAAAAACTGTTATAAAAACTTGTTTGATAATTTTTTTGGTTTATAAATGGTTGTCTCAGTTTATAAATTTGAAGAAAAAACGTAAACTCAAAAAAGGAGTTTACATTTTCAGTTTTCAATATTTTTTTTTTCAAATAATTTTTTTTTTCAATTAATTTTTTTTTTCAATTATTTTTTTTTCAATTATTTTTTTTTCAAATAATTTTTTTTTCAAATAATTTTTTTTCCAATTGATTTTTTTCCCAATTAAATTTTTTTTTTCAATTATAATGTGTGTGATTCCATTGTCATAAATAATAAAAATAAATATAAATATTTTAGGCCTGAACAAGCATATTTTTTAGTTTATGTTTTTAAATTTTTTAAAAACATTTTGTTCAAACCAAACGCGTTTATAATTTATGTTTTTCTAAAAATAAACAAAAATCAGTGTATAAAATTTTTGTAAACATAAACAAAAAACGTAAACGTTACCAAACGCTACCTAAAAGGTTAATTCATTTGGCATATTAGTTTTTCTTTTTTTTTTGCTTTTTTAATGAAGTTCTAGGATTGTTTTGAATATGATTTATAAGTTAATTTATTTTATTTTATTTATTATGGACAAACGTATCAGAAAAAATAGAGAGATGATATGACATAAATAAACCAATAAATTAGCTTATTTACATCTAGACTATATTTTTTAACAAGAAATTGGTATACTTAAATGACTAAAAGTTTTTTAATCAATAAATCAGTTAACAAGTGGGTGTTTGGAAAGTTGCTATTTTAGTTTTTGACTATTTTAGTAGGTTAAAATTTTTGTATTTGGGAAGGTGATTGGATTTTTTTATAATTAGATGTAATATTTGTAAGAGAAAAAGTTAAATGATTATAGATTTGATGTGACATTTTATTTTATTAATTATTTTAACATATTTTGTATTTTTGTAAATTTTAGCCTAAATTGAGCTAAAATCCCACTTCCCAAATAGCCCCTAAGAGGTTACCAAATAAAACTTATTTTAAAGGGCAAATTACAAACACCCCCCTCGAGATTTGGTGAAAATACAGATTCCCCCCTGAGGTTTGAGAAATTACAAATTGCTCCCTGAAGGTCAAATTTGCATAACAAATTAGGGGAGAATCTGTATGAAAATAAAAACCTCAGGGGGCAATTTGTTATGGAAATATAAACCTCAGGGGGTGGGATGTAATTTCTCAAACTTCAGGGAGGAATCTGTATTTTCACCAAATCTCGAGGGGGGTGTTTGTAATTTGCCCAATTTAAACTTGTTAATTAACGCCAATCTATTTTTTTTATTAATTAACAAAATTAAAATTTAAAAAAAAAAGGCGAAGTAATTTGTAGTCTTGTGGGTTTTATTGCCAAAATCATCGTCCTATGATCGTTTTCTATATATATATATATTTTGTCATTTCTCATTTAATAAAAGTTAAGTTATATTGACGATGGTGTTTGTAAGAGCATCTCCAATGGTAGTTGCTATTTTGCTATTGCTATTGCTATAATTTGGCAATGAATAGTGTTATTTTGCCAAATTATAGCAATGGTGCTCCAATGGTCATTTGCTATCTTTGGCAAATCTCAACCAACTTTCCCTCCAAGGTTGTAGGTGTTGTTTGGATATAGGTTTTTTGTGATTTTATTTTTTGTCTTTTGTGACATTTTTTTACCTGTTTGTTAAAAAAATTATATATTTATATTTTTCCCAACGAGACAAATATAAAAAATATAAAAAATTGAAAAAATTGAAAAAAATTATATATTTATATTATAATGTCTTTTTATTATAATAAAATTATCTTCATTTAATATCAGCTAAAGTATTTTATCTTTTTATTGCCATCATTTGAAAAAATATATTTATTTTTTTGCATTATACTTTATTGAAAATATTAAATTATAATACAAATTAGTGGACATTATACATTGAAAAAATAATATTACATTGTGAAGTACAAAATACTCAAAAAAAAAAAAAAAACAAACAAAACATGAAATTTCATTACAAAATAAAAATTACATTGCAAATAAAGACTAAAAATTACATCAAAAAATAAATGATATTGCAAAAAATAAAGACTAACATTTATCCTATAATTATTCATCAGGAGGTAGGGGGAAATAAAAATTTGGGCTGCTCACATTTGAGGACCACTTGGCGAAAATCTCATTTTTTCGCATTGTGTAATACGCTTTCATCTGAGGGTCCAAATGAGAAATATCCGTAGTCATTATCATATGTTCTTCCTTTTTCATCTCATGTTCTTGTTTTCTGATCTCAAACTCATGTTTTTTCATCTCAAGTTCTTTCATCTCCTGCAGTACTTGAATCCTTTTTTCTTCTCTTTCATCTTTTTTTTTTTCCTTTTCAGCAAGGTATTGGTTAAATGTGTCCAATTGTGTGCCCATTTTTTGAACTTCAGCTTGAGCGACTTGATTTTTCCGAAATAATTCTTTTGCAGATTTCCTACCCATCGGCCTTTTACCCCTTGCAGAGACACTGCCCTCACCGACAGTTGGATTGTTACCAACACTTGGACTGGTGTCATCTTCAAGAGAAATGCAGTTATCCATAGGGGAATCAGGGGTTGAATTAGGGGAAAACGGTGTATGTATTCTTGACTTCACCGTGTTCGTAGGAGTTACATCTTGCCACCTGATATTGTTTTGCAAGATTGGCCAACAATGTTTAAAAAGAAAATGTTTGTTTTCATCTTGATGGTATAACAATTTTGCTTGAAGCATCTATATCAATAAAATATTAAATTAATTAATAAGTTAATTTTTATGTAAGACAAATAAAAAAACTAGCATAATAAATGGAAATGAAATCTTACTATATCAACTTGTGACGCTCCACTTGGATGTAGATTTTCAACTTGCGCTAGACACCCACGAAATTTGTTACAACATTTCATGATTACACCCCATCGAGATGAGATAGACACTTGTGTTCTTGAGTGATCATTCTGCAATGAACAATAATTTTCAAAAATTCTTCCCCAAAAATGAGCATGAGATTGTGAATTCCCAACAATTGGGTCTTCAGTAATGTGACACCAAGCTCTACAAATTGCCACATCTTCTTGAGTGGTAAATGATTTTCCTCTCTTTATTTTTGATGAACCTTCCATAGTGATTGTGTGAAAAAACAAAGAAGAAAAATAAAATTCAGATGACCGTTTGGTGTGAAATAAAATTCAGATACAAAATTCAGATAAAAAGAAGAGAAGAGAAGAGAAAAATGAAGTTTGGTGTGAAATAAAATTGAGATTAAAAGTTTTTATTTATACAAAAAAAAAAATGACCGTTTATAAAAAAATGCCCGTTAATTTATAGCTGTTGTTTGAAAGAGAAAGAAAAAGAGCCGTTGCTCAAACCATGTGCATTCCTTTCACAAAATAGGACCGTTGGATTATATAATCCAACGGCATCCAACGGCTCATCCATCTATCAATCTAGAACAATCTGTATCTATCTATCTATGACCCAAGCTCTCTCTCTCTCTTCATTGCCCTCACCCACCGATCATCATCTCTCTCTCCTCTTCTCATCTCCTCTCCTCAAATCTTCCAAATCAAGCCCTAACCAAGCCGATCTCTCCACTGATCTTGGTCTCCATCAATGAAGCCGATCTCTCTTCCTTGATCTCGATCTCTCTCCACTGATCTCGATCTCCATCGATGAAGCCGATCTCTCTCCACTGATCTCGGTCTCCATCGATGAAGCCGATCTGTCTCCACCTCTCTCGGTCTCCACTTCTCTCTCCATCGATGAAGCCGATCCGTCTACAATCATATACACATATATACGTATCTATATCTATATACGTATGTATCGTATATCTCTGTTTCTCCTTTAATCATACAGTTGAGCTGCGATTGGAGCTTTTTGCTTACTGGTAATACCACTCACTTATCTTTCTCTTCATTGTTCAAATTCATCAAATGCTTTCATGTTTATACACGCACATAGATACATGTATTTGTGCTTATCTGCAATGTTTGATTCTATTTGCAAATTTTATTTTTTTGATGCTGGTTTATTTGCTAAATCACTTCGGCTCCAATCAGATTTCTATCTAATTGGATGAATCTGTAAATTAATCATTGGATGAATCTGCACATAGATTTCTATCTAATTGGATGAATCTGCACATAGATTTCTATCTAATTGAATTAATCATTTTTTTTAAATTTTTTTTCTGTGAATCTATTTGATTCTATTTAATTGAAATCTGTGAATCTGCACATAGATTTCAATGAATCTGTGATTCTATTTTTTTTTATTTTTTTTTTCTGTGAATCAGATTTCTATCTAATTGGAAGAAACAAATTATAATTTTTTTTCTTTTAATCTGTGAATCTGTTTGATGAATTGGCTGAGTTGGCATGAAGGGAGGGAGGGAAGGAAGGAGGGAGGGAAACCGTTGATTTTGGCTGAGCTGGCATGAATGGCAGCTGCCAAAGCTTGTGTCAAATTTGACACAAGCTTTGGCATTTCTCAAATTTGGCAGCTGCTATGTTTTTCCATTGGAGCATCAAAATTCAATGGCAGCTGCTATATATAGCAATGGAAGCTCCAATGGCAAACCATTGGAGATGCTCTAATGATTTAAATAAGTATATTTTTAAATTTTTATAAAATAATGTGTAAAAAATTAGAAAGGTGATATGACTAAAAAATAAAAAGATAAAAAAGTACATTTTTAAAGAAAAAATTATTGGCCTCCCTTAAAATAATAGCAACTTTAATGATATTATAAAGTTATGTGAAGTGTTATTAATTTTTATCACTATTTTAATAACTTTTTTTTACATGAATATTTATAATTAATTTTTTTACTTGTAACATAATTTTTACATAATTAATAAAAGAAAATAATATCTTACCATCCGATGATATAAAAGTATCAAGATATGCACTAATGTAAAATGATGATAATTTAAACATAAAATATGAGTACGTAGAGATATAAAATAGATATTTTAGTCTAAAAATTATGAGTTATAATTTAATATTAGTTTGATTAATGAATAGTAAGCATATAAACCAAAATATTGTGAAATTCATATTTTAAAGGAGGACAATGTATTTATGTTAAAATTATAATATTAACTTGTTTATTATTCACTCTAATTTATTTTTAATTGTATAGTGAACAAATTTTAGAAGTGGAAATTTAAAGGTAAATTATACTTTCCCCTTTTTATATATATATATATATTTTTTTACCTTATAATTTTTTTCTCACTTTGATTCTTGATGTTTCAATTTTTTCTCAATTTACTTAATTTTTTTTTTCAAAATTAGATAAAAATGCTACGTTAATTGTCACATGACATAAAAATATATTATTATATTAGAGTTTAGGTTTGTATTAAATGTATGCATTATAAATAATAAAATATTTATATGTCATTTTTTCTCTAATTTTAGACATAAATTAACTTTTGAAGTAAATTAGAAAAAACTTAAAATATAAAGAGTAGGAAAACGGCCGATCGTCAAAAAAGGCAAAGTGTAATTTATCCTTTTTGTAATTAAATATGTATACTATTATATTAAGTGAAAACTAAATTTAGTGTAGTATTTGCTTATTTTTCTTTATGCCACATGTCTCTCATTTTTTTAGTTACAAAAAAATAAAATAAATAGACAGATAGGAAGAGTGGAACTCAAATCCTAATTTATTATAAAAAATTCTTACCAGTTAAATAACCCATAATATATAATAAATATTTTATTTTTACTTATTTGAATTGTCCAAACACTATATACTTATTTATTTCAACAATCAAATAAATAGTTAAGGCAAATTATACCATTAGTTCTTATACTTTAACACTTGTGTTTTATTCCTATAATTTCAATTAGTTTGATTTTGATCATGAATTTTTTTTTTTAATTTTTTATTTTGTCTTAACTTGATTCAATTGATTTCAATTGTTAGTACCTTTTTATGACAAATATGCACATAAACAACATCTATCATGTTTCTAATAAAAAATTATAAACTTGATCAATTCAATGACTTACACTCCATTTGTATGGAGAGATTTGGTAAAAAATAAAAAAATAAAAAATAAATGGTGAGAATAAAAAACTCTTTACTTGTTTGGATGGTTAAGTAGGTGAGAAATAATGAGAGATTGTGAGAAATTCTCATCAAATCTATATTTTATTTCTCACTGAAAGTGATGGGAGTGAGAAAGGAATTGGATTTAATGAAAGTTTTCTAAAATACCAAAAATTACCTTTATGAAAAAATATAACTTATTAATATGGGATGTTATTTTAGTAATAGTCATGACAGAGACCACTAATTTGGTGGCTCTAATCCACCACTAAAGAAGTGGAAATGGGCAAAAAAAAAAAAAAAAAAAAAAAAACAACACACACTGTGGCAGCAGTGGGTGCCACATCATTAGTGGTAGTTCTAATTAGAGCTCCCACTCATTTTCTTTTTAGTAAAATGAAGTACAACACTTTTCATTTTTTTCCTCTTACTACTCTATCCAAATAAGATAGGTGAGAAATTACGTTTTATTTTATTTTATTTATCCAAACATAATGATGAGAAATCATAATCATTTATTTTCTTTTTTCAGTTAAGTGACAAACCACAATCATATCTTTTCTTACTTTACCTCACGATGCAAACAAAGTGTTAATCTCAATCAACTCTATGATCAATTTTAAAAAAAACCCTAACAAAATCAATCGAACTAAATTGTTACAAAATTTAAAATTAAAAGTTAAAATTAAGTCAATTAGTGACAAAATGCGAGATTACTTGTATAATTTATCCAAATATTTATTACTAGCTCATTTCTAAAAGCAAAAAAAGAAAAAGAAAAAATAAAAGACAAAAAAATAGGAAAGTATGACCTTTTTTTGGCAATTAAGTTAAAGCTAGTTTATTGGCCTTTTAATTTTTTTTTAATCATATCATATCTTTATTATTTTACATAATTTTTAAAAAAAATTTAAAAATTAATTTTTAATCTAGAATTTTTAAGCACCACGCAAAAGCATAAGAACAACAAAAGGCAACACTAGTTCAAAAAAAACAAAAGGCAACAGGAGTGGAAATAGATAAAAAAATAATAATTAAAATAAATAAAGCAGAAAAGCATCGCTTTCACCTCTCTCTCTGTCCATTCTATTAGGTTTCTCTCTCTTTTTCTCTCTCTCTCTCTAGCCCATGTTTTCTCAACTACAGGGACAGATCGATCACCAGTTTCTTCTGAGTCTCGTGGTGGGCTTTGATTCGATCGGTACGTTTCTTCTTCCTTTCCATTCTGTTATATGAAAGATCATTTCTGGGTTCTATTTTTGGATCGGTTGGAAATGTAATTTAATGATTTGGGTCTGTAGATCGTTGATTGGGTTCTTTTGTGTCTTTTTTTTTTTTTTTTTTTGGATGTATTGATTTAAATTCCTGTTTTGGGTTTGTCAAGGTACTAGATCTTCCTTCGTGTTCTTAGATTTTTGTTGTTTCATTCATTTGTTTATTTATTGTTTACTCAAGCTTGTGTATATATTGTGTATAATCACATACCATATATATTCTCTCTCTTGTTTATTTTTTCTGGGTTGTTTATGATTTTTCCTTTTTTATTTTTAAAAAATGATTCTAACACAGACCCTTGGGGAGTTTTTTTTTTTATTTAAATTAATTATTATTTTTTTCTCTGTGTCCGTTGATGGTTGATTCCGTTTTTGATTGTTAAGATCAGCTGGAAATCCAAGAAAAAGATTTGGGGGTCCATTGAAAAAAGTTATTGGAAGGTAACCCTCTGATGGGTGACTAAAATTGTTGGTACTGACTTTTTAGATATACATCTAAATCTGTCCAATTTTTTTGTTCTCTCCAAAATTTATGGTGAAACATGAAATTTGGGGAGATTAAAAAAAATATTGATATTGAGTTGGCTTGGAAAATGTGATAGATATTTGATTTTGGTTTTGTTCCCAGGATTGATAGTCATAAGTCGGAGCTTTCTGTTCATGATCATCTTTGGCCTTCTTGGGTGTTTGTTTGTTAACTTGAGTGTGTAGGAAAGGTCGCTGATTTTGTTGTGAATAGGTGGTTGTGCTTGATCTTGACACAGGTTCTATTAGTTGGCCTCTAAGAAGCACGAGCACAAGCACACTTAAAATTTTAAAATATGTAGGGCACAACATGGGTGATATATGCAAAATGTATATCAATTTCTAGAATTATTATTATGTCAAATATAAGGATCAATAATTATTATATCATATATATGAATATTTAAGTGAAAGATATAATAAATTTAAAGGCTAAAGGATGAGAATAAGTATAAATTTACATTGTTTTTGTTTTATTATTGTATTCCAAGATCTTTTATTTCATGTATGTTCAAGTGTTTGGAAGTGTCCGATAAGAGCCGTGTGTTAGTGTTGGACACGACATGTTAGCTTCTTAGGAGTCTATGTGCTTCTTAGGTTGGGCTGATAAGTTCAAGAGCTGGGGTGGGTTGTGGGGGGTGCAATATTGTGGATAGCATTACATGGGTTGTTGTGCAAGTTTGTTGAGCCCTGCTAGTGGCATAATACATTTAATTTATTACCTTTCCTTTATGTTAATTTTGTTTTTATCAATAAATTTAAAAGCTTCATTAGCTAGTGCGCAATTTGGAACAACCCTTACCCTAGACGCTCCTATTTTGCTTGGTTTGTGATGCTTTGTTATAAAAAATAAATGGTGTTTTAACATTTATTTGATTGTGTTACCGGTGGTATTATTCTGGCCTCATGAGTGTAAATGTGGTCCTTTCACATGGCAGGATATACCCCTTGGGTTGTTTGTTATTTGAACTTTAGTTTTTAGTTTCCTTTATATGTTTCACTGATAATTTCATTTAATTTAATTCATTTAGATTGAAAAACTCAAACTTAATATTGTATTTATTGGAGAGGTCAAAGAAAGAAAATATGTGGATTATGTAAAACTTAGTTTCTGATTTGAATATATTGATATTGTGTTGATTTAACAGGTTAATGATTTGTTTATTGAGGTAAAACATTGAGTGGGGCATCTGTTTTAGTTAATGGCTTCAGTGGGTGTAGCACCGATTTCTGGTTTGAGAGAATCAAGTGGCCATACTGTTGGTGTTGATAGGTTGCCTGAGGAGATGAATGACATGAAAATTAGGGATGATAAGGTACACCTGCTGATTTAATATCTGTTTTTGTTTTTGTTTTTTTTTGCTTTTTGATTATTTGGCACCATTTAACTTTGGCTATTTTGTTTTTCTAGGAAGTGGAGGCCACAGTTGTTGATGGAAATGGGACAGAGACGGGTCATATAATTGTGACAACTATAGGTGGTCGAAATGGACAGCCAAAGCAGGTATTCTGCAGTAGCTGGATATTTATTTATTTTTTCATTACTATGATGAAGATCTGATAACAAATGCACGAGGTTAGTTTTGGTGCTATTCGTGCACTTACTATCATTCTGTCTTTCAGTGTTAGTTATTTCTCAGTGTCTATTCAGACATTAACACGAGGAACAGGAACCCATTTGTTGGAAGTGTTTTTTGTCCTTCTATTTTCTTTTTATATACTAATATAGTTCTACTTTCGCATGAAAGAAATGTATTTGATTATGTAATAAATTAATTGATGGAATTATGTGTCTTGTATTCATTGGGTTGTGGTAGACACATGGCCGCTGCCACTTGGGGTGTGCTTATGGTTGTGTAGTTTCAATATGTTACGCTCATGAAAATTATTATTCTATCTTTATTTCATAATTTCACTTGGTTTAGTTTAAGTGAGTTCAGCTGTTAATTATTTTCAGACAATTAGCTACATGGCTGAGCGTGCGGTTGGACATGGATCATTTGGGGTCGTGTTTCAGGTAAGGCTGCATACTGTTTTAACTTGGAAATTGTTGCAATAATTTTTATTTATTTATTTTTCCTGATGAACAAATATTTACATGGTAATCTTTGTTTATTCAGGCAAAGTGCTTAGAGACTGGTGAAACTGTTGCTATAAAAAAGGTTCTTCAAGACAAGAGATACAAGAACAGGGAGTTGCAAACCATGCGTCTTCTTGACCATCCAAATGTTGTGGCTTTGAAGCATTGTTTCTTTTCTACAACTGAGAAGGATGAACTTTATCTTAATCTGGTACTTGAGTATGTTCCTGAGACCGTTCATCGTGTGATCAAACACTACAATAAGTTGAACCAACGTATGCCGCTGATATATGTAAAGCTGTATACATATCAGGTGTGGTGTTAGCTCCTTTTCACTTAATGATGTGGCTCTGTGGTGTTTCTTTGTCTTGCCTATTTGAACTGCGTTTTTTTTTAGTCTTGCAAGCTCATATATATGCAGAATTGACACCTTTCTACATCTTTCTGATGCTTATGTTCACATCTCTTGACTTTACAAGTGATGCAAACATGTTTTTACAGTTCAAATAATGCTAACACTCTGTTACATAATGTCAATTCACCTAGCAAACTGGGAGAAGGAAATGACATGAACGATGATATTGACATCAAGAAATTTTGTGTTGTCTTGACTATTTTTTTATTGGGTATTGGAAGAGAATTTTGATTTACTTTAGTATCATTTCTTTATTTATTTTTCATTTTCATTTTTTTTTTTTTTTAAATGTGTGTGCTTTTGGTTTCGTCATGCTTTACCAACCCACACAGTTCCTTGGTCTTCCTCCTTTCTATATCTCTCTCTCTCTAAAAAAATTTCGTGGCTGATTATAGTAAATGTCATCTCAATGTTCTTGCTGGGTGGTCTTACATTTTTTTTTTTCCTTGAAAAAAGTTGTGTTTAAATTTAATCTTGTAGAGACTATAATATGTTGATGATATATGGCAGATCTTCAGGGCTTTGTCTTATATTCATCGCAGCATTGGAGTTTGTCACCGGGACATCAAGCCTCAAAATCTTTTGGTATGTGAACATGTTTGTCTATTTGCTTTGCTTATGTCTGATTTGATTACTTACTGTAGTGTAATCAAGCTCTAGTGTTGTCTAATTCCACTTAAGCAAGCTCCTGGCTCTGCAGGAGTCCGTTGGACTTTAATTAAGGCTGATGGATTGGGTATCTTGGCACCATCTCTGTCAGTCTTCTCGCCTCTAGGTTTGCAGTTTAGGTACTTTGTTCCGAGTGATTTGAAACTTTGAGATAGCAATTAACAGACAAATTACACTTTATTTATTTCAGTTTGTTGTTTACAACTTGGTGTAAGAAAGGAAGGAGAAGATAAAACCCAAACATTTTTTAAGATTCAAGAATTAAGGCACCCCCGCCCCACCCCATTGTCTTAAATATTCAACATCCTATGTGGTTGGTTTAGTTGGTGATGATTGTGATTTGTGGTGAATGTTTTGGTCAATACCATCGCAAATTTATGTTTGGCATGAGCTGAGAAGTCAAAAACAGAAATGTTCTGTAAAGGGAAAATAATATGAAAGGACCTTAGAGTCTGTGAAAGATCAAGAGCTCGGTGTAGATGAGAGATAATTTAATGGTTTTGCATTGATTAATTTTTAGTTGCAACTTGTGCCTCTATAAGAATACTAGTTTTCATTCATCAACTGGTTAAACTCATGAAGGAAACACCTTTTGATATGGAAGACAACCCATTTGATTTACATTAGCATGCCTCTAGTGCTACATTTGTAGAGGGGTGGACTATATTCCTTTTCTGTCTTGTCCATTGGAATATTGTGTTCCAGGGATTATCAATAATAGGAATTTTGACAATCGTATTTCACATGAAAATTACATGGATTTCCTTATAATGCAATAGGAGTGGATTGATCTATAAATCAGCAGTAATATTCCTAAGAGGATGTATAGCTTGTCGTAGTTTAATGTTCAAGGTTTAAATGGGGCTGACATATGATGTAGATCTGGAATTTCATCTGCTGGGAGTGCTGGTAGCAGTAAAAATTAAGGTAGTGTTTGGTAGAGTTTTAGAATTATGATTTGAGAATATAGTTGTATTTTGAGTTTGTGAGTTTTGGAATTATGATTTGAAAAAAGAAAAGTTGTTTAGTTATGAGTTTTGAAAACTGAGTTTTGAAAAGAGTTTTCAAAACTTAATTGAAAAACTTATAACTCATAACCAAACACACAACTAAAAATTTTATTAAAATTTTTATTCAAAACTCATAATTAAATTCTCTTTAAAATTCAATTTAAAAAATAATTTGTCATTTTGGTCTAAAAAATAATTTCTATATTTAAAAAATATCAAAAACATAATTTCCCCCCCCCCCCCCCCCCCCCACCAAATAACAAGTGGCGGTTGGCAAAAAAAAAAGTACTACTACTTCGGTCAACCAGCCGGACGACCCAGATGTCCGGTTGATCGATTGGGTAGACCAAAAATTCCAAAATTGTTTGTTTACCAAACATGTTTTCAAATGTATTTTGAAATTGATTTGGAATTATGATTTGAAAACTCAAACCGAACATAGCATTAGAATGTAAGGGTGGAATTAATTTTAGAAAACTCTACCAAACACAGCCTTATTGTTTTTGGTTGGTTTACTTTGGAGTTCAGGTTGTGCTATCCTTATTTTTAAGAACATGCAAACAAAAGGAGGAGCCAAAAGAAAAAAAAAAAGAAGTGCTGAGCTGAAAAAAGTTATTGAAATTGTGAAAAAAGCAGTTTCATTTTCCTTTTGAAGGCATATTTTTTCCCCCTTTTCCTTCTCAAGTCATCTTCAGAACAAACCCAAGACATTTTTTGGTATGCAGCTGCATTTGTTGCACTCACTGGTGTTCTAGATAGGCATTTTTAATCCTTTGTTAAATTTCTCGCGACAAATTTCGAATTATCCTGTTCATTTTTTGTCGAGACTGTTGTCTTATGTGTTCATCG
Source organism: Camellia granthamiana (assembly GCA_036172215.1). NCBI lineage: Eukaryota > Viridiplantae > Streptophyta > Magnoliopsida > Ericales > Theaceae > Camellia > Camellia granthamiana. Next base: position 77,864 of record JAXFYN010000329.1, on the reverse strand, counting down.
ATGAATTTTGAAATCGCACCTCCAGTGCCCTTTTTTATATACTATTTTCCCACCACCTCATTAACTCTTTTGTTAATAAGAACTTGATATTTTTGTGCAGGTGAATCCTCATACCCACCAACTTAAACTATGTGATTTTGGAAGTGCTAAAGTTTTGGTATGTTCTTTTATGTCTTTTCATTTTTTTTTTCTCCATTAGTTTTGTGTTTTGGTTGAAATGCTTGATTCCTTATTTTTGGCAGGTAAAAGGAGAGCCCAATATCTCTTACATCTGCTCTAGGTATTATAGAGCACCTGAGCTTATATTTGGAGCGACGGAGTACACTACTGCTATTGACGTCTGGTCTGCTGGTTGTGTTCTTGCTGAGCTACTTCTTGGACAGGTACATAGTTTGTCCTACAAGGTCCTCTGAGCTTCAGTATATCTAAATTATATGCAAGGTTGTTAAAATCGGGATCCTAAGTAGGATCGGTGAAAGGGTCTGGTGGATCGGATCGTAGGATCGGATCGAGGATCGTAAGATCCTACTTTCTATTAAAAAAAAAAGATAAAAATAAAAATAAAAATGATACATATTAAACATAAGATGAAAAATCATAAAATTTACGATCCTACTTGCGATCCTACCTACGATCCCATACGATCCTATGCGATCCTACACGATCCTACTTGCGATCCTGTTATAACATCGATCCTACAACGATCTGGATCGTTTTGGCAAAGTAGGATCGTAGGATCGTACAATCCTACTACGATCCGGATCGCGATTTTAACAACCATGATTATATGGTATGCCTGATGGGCAAATTGAAAAGCAAAATCTTTATGATATAACTTGTTTTATTTTTCTTCTTTTGTTGATTTCAGCCTTTGTTTCCTGGTGAGAGTGGGGTTGACCAGCTTGTTGAGATTATCAAGGTAATCTCTCTGTGCATTTGTATTTGCTAAAATTGCCTTTTTAGGAAGAACATTTTTCCTTCATAAACTTGGCATCTGTGTTGCTAATTGGCATTGGCATCTGTTAAACAGATTATATATTTGTAAGGGGTGGGATCAGATTTTTCAGAATATATAAATGAATGAAGCAGAGTATGTTATGTAATGCCATTTATTGGTATTGAATGGATGACCTGAAATAAGTTTGTGAATGTCGTGATTACATGTTTGCGTCGATGTTGTCCCACACAATTCTTCTTTTGGTGGCTTGATAAATGATGGGTTTTCTCATTTTCTTATCACTTTGTGTCAATTTTTTATGTCTGTGGCTTGTTTCTTTTGTTCTGTTACAAGGCATTAAGGCATTTTTCATTTTTATAAAAGAAGTCTCTCAAAATTTATGCAATTGTTTACAGGTTTTGGGTACTCCAACAAGGGAGGAAATTAAATGCATGAATCCTAATTATACAGAGTTTAAATTCCCACAAATCAAAGCTCATCCATGGCACAAGGTACTAGGAGCTAAAAAACATTTTCTTTGTTACCATTCTCACTCTACAATATGATATTAAACATTTGTTTCCTTACGGTTATCAGATATTCCATAAACGCATGCCTCCAGAAGCTGTTGACCTGGTTTCAAGACTGCTGCAATACTCTCCTAACCTGCGTTGCTCAGCTGTGAGTAATTAGTGTCTTTTTTTTCTTTTCCTTTTTTAATTGTTCCCTTTTCCCTAGTAAGTTGTCCTAATTAGAGGTTTTAATTGTTCAGTGGTTTCTCTTTTGCATTTGAATGTTACGGGTTTGCTCAGTTGAAACGCAGTTAACATGCACATTTCTTGATTTTGTTTATGCTATGTTTGTTAGGATGATAACACTAGAAAAAATTACTTCAGTGTTTCAGTTGCTTTCCTGTGAATTTTCCCTTCCTGCTGCTTTTGTACTAATAATGTGATTTGTTTACTTCCAATACAAGTTGGATGCCTTGACCCACTCGTTCTTTGAAGAGCTTCGTGATCCAAACACTCGCCTACCTAATGGACGTTTTCTTCCCCCGCTATTCAACTTTAAGCCTCATGGTACGAAAAACCATTCAAAAGCAATTTTTTCTCAGTTTAGCTTTGTTTTCTATATCAATTTTTTGATTGTTCATATTATTGGTGATCCAGAGTTGAAGGGGGTGCCGGTGGAAGTTTTGGTGAAATTGATTCCAGAGCATGCTCGGAAGCAGTGTCCTTTCCTTGGGTTGTAATATGACGAAGAATGTGACAAACAGCGAAGTGTTTAGTATGGAAGCTATGTTTCTTCCCTCTTATCTATGCTTAATTGTTCTCGTTTCGTGTTTTTCTCTTTGTATTGCCTTGTTCTTAAAAGCAGACCTAGGAAATGCTGCAACTCAACCATGCCCAAACCTCAATGGGTATCTTGATTACCCTGTTTCTGTTTCATTGAAAGATTGTAACATTAAATGGATAAAGATAAGCATCTATTTTAATGATCTATTTGATAGTTTGGGATTTCAGAGTAGTTTAAGAGAGTTCTGCAGTTGAAGGTCTTGGTAGCTCTCATTTATTCTTGGCCTCTGATTTAACTAACCATGTTTTTTGACTTTTCAGAATTTAGTTATAGCCTTGTAGGTTTTTGAAGAAAGGGTGGTCTGTCTTTAGTGCAGTGCTTGTGCAAGCGAGAGTGGGGTTCAGAATGAGGCAAGAAAAATGTTGGCGAGGGAGGCTCTGAAAGAGGCCAGAAAATGATGGTATGGTTTGAGATCAAAAGCTCGTGTTACCGTATCAAAAACTGCAGAAGGAAGTCCTGTTTCTTTTGTATCTCTTAGTATCTGTGCACATCTCGAACCTTTTTCTCCATGTTTCTTCATGCTTGAATAACCTTGTTTTGAATAATTGCATCTAGATAGATTACTGTAGGGTTAGCAGTGGTGTTTCTTTTTTTTGTTTTTTTTTTTTGGGTGGGGGGGGGGTTTTCTGTGGGGGGTGGGGGTAAAAATGTCTTTTACATATTTGCTAGAAAAAGGTTGCCTTTTTATAGTTTAGTCTTTCACAAACAAGTTTTTATGTTTTGGCTTTTTTAGCCTAAAAAAAAGAAGTTGCATATTTGGGAGATCTCAAACTGAGTCTGAACAGAAATTAGAACTGAAGGAGCATGTTGTGTTGTTTCTGTACATTAGGCAAGCGGAGGCTGTCCTGATGTCTTGCGAAGCATGAAAAGAAAAAAAGAACACATGTTACCTATTTCTTCTCGTATATGGCAATTCTGCCAAGATCTCTTGAACTTGCTCGAATTGCATTTTTTAGGGAAATGTATGGGGGAATTGGATTTGGGCAGACGATGTAATTCTGAAGCAGGTATAGAATGATGCAATTGTGAGTGAATATGGAAGCTTGGCACTTGCGCTTGATTTGGCCAAGCCATAGCCAACTGGTTGGTGCATGGTTCTTTTTATCAAAGTGGAATCCGTATCATTTCAGATAACGATGTTGCATTTGTTTTCTATAGTTGCTTTTAATTGGGATAATTTTATGGGGAAAAAAAAATGGTATTCACACTTTTGTTTTAGCTTCTCACACTCGAGTTGATGCACTTGAGAGGAACCAGTTCCCTAATATTAAGAGCCCTCTTAAAAAATGCTTTTTTAGTTCTGAATGGATTTTTGATTAGATTTTTTTTTATCACTAGATAAAAAAGATAGTCAAATAGTAAGGCACATGTTAATAAATACACATGCATTCATATATAAATAAAACCAGGTTACAAAATTCGTTCATTCAAATACCTTTTTCGTTGTGCAATTCAGAGATGAAGTTTGTAGCTATCGTGTACTCTACACACCCATCAGTGTGAAGTTGGGATTTGTTTGATCGTGCAGTTACTCAATTGTTGATTTCATTAGATGTATTGATGATGACATTAGATCTGTAGATTTTGTAAGACGGGGTTTAGTTTATTTGAATGAAATAATTATTTCATCAGATTACCTATTGTTTTGGTTATTAAAAAAATAATGAAATTTTTTTGTAAATGGAATTATAATTCATTATTATAAGAGAATGATAATTTTATAGGAGAGTTTAACGAAAGATTATTTTGTTCTAATCTATTTCATTTCAATAAATCAAAGTATAAGCGGTAATGTGGACAAATCTTTTTGTCCAGAAACTTGTGTGAGGTTTTTAAAGGCTTTTGCGAGCGGAAGAATTGTGCCATAATAGCGAAGCAAACAACATAAAGGGAGTCTACTTGCTCGATGTAGGCTTGCTTCTTTTGATAGGATTCTTTCTTCGATAACTCTTAGGAATTCCTAGAGATTGAGCAACTAAGTTAAATTCTATAATTCCTAGCGATTGAGCAACTAAGTTAAATTCTATTTCTATACATTGTATTTGTTATTTGTGTGTAATTTTTTTAGACTTTTTTTATGAGGTAGAAAAAAGATTAGGGGTAAATTACAAATACACTTTTCGAGATTTGCTTAAAATACAGATTAGTTCTTGCGGTTTGAAAAATTACAAATACCGTTTTATTAAAATTTTTTATTTAACAGAATTAATTGAAAAAATAAAATTTATAATTGCTCTCTTATACAATAATCAAATTACCTAAATTATTAATTGAAATATGTTTTTAACATCATTAAAAATTATTAATTGACTTATGCTGTGTTTGGTTAGAGGATTTGAGGAGGGATTTGGAAAGGAAAATGGAAAAGATAGGGGTGAAATGTGAATAAAATACATCTAAATATCACATAGTTTCACACACATTTTCCTTTTCGCTTTCCAAATCCCTCCCTAAATTTCCCAACCAAACACAGCGTTAATGATTTATTAATAAAATGGACAATTTGTTATGAAATTAAAAACTTAAAGAGGTGGAATGTAATTTTCAAAATCACATGGGGCGATTCATATTTTAATAAAACCTCAGGGGATGTATTTGTAATTTACCCAAAGATTAATGAATTTGGGAATGAATTTTTTTAAATTGTATAAAAAACTATAACTTATTAATTTTTGATTTTTTTAATAACTTTTTTACTATTTAGCTATTTTAACTAAAATTTAAGTTGTCTAGTGCAAAACAAAGAACGTGAAATATATATAATTAATCAAAGGGTAAATTAAACTGACCTCTTGAAATTTTTATAAATTTAACACAATTATATTAGGCTGTCTTAAAAGTTTTAATTCACATAACATTGAGCCCCATTTTCATTAATAATTTGCTAGTCATATAGATGAAAAATTAATATTATTTTATCTCTTTATACTGAGATGTATATTTTTCTTTATTTATTCTTATGTCTTTACATTATTTGTATTTATTTTGGTCCTTTCTTCATGATTCTTGAGCGACTCAGTGATTTTGAAATTATTTGAAGTCTGATCAAGTACAACCGATTAGTAGAGGTATGGATTTTGTCCAAATGGATGAAGTCCATTCTCCTATTAGTCTTGGTACTACACTATCCTCATACCATCTTTGAGAGATAGAAGCATTCTCTTTTTTCCCAAGTGCACTTTGGCATCAATCTAGCTTCTGTCTTTGTATTTCTCTAAACCAAAATATATAACTATAAAAAAAAAAGCTAGAAATAAAATTTAACTTGGTTGCTCAATCTCTAGGAATTCCTAGTTATCAAAGAAAGAAACCTACCTGAAGCAGCCTGCCAAGAGAAGCAAGCCTACATCTAGCAAGTTGATTTCTTTTATTACATCCTCTTCCTTCAAATTTCAAATCACATGACAAACAACTCATTTTATTAATAAATCATTAAATCAAATAATAATTTTTAATGGTATCAAAAGTATATTTCAATTAAAAATTCTGATAATTTTATTATTACAAAGGAAAATAGTTAGAAATATTATTTTTCTGTTATTTCTATTAAATAAAAAATTCTGACAAGAAAATGTTTATAATTTTCAAAATCACATAAACTAATTCATATTTTAAACAAATATATTTATAATTTACCCAAAAATAATTAACAAAATCACTTAAAAAAAAAAATTCAATTCCTAAACAGGCCTTTTCAGTCTGCGAGCAAATGGAACTTTGGCAATGGAGTTTGCAAGAGCTTCGTCAGAAAGATAATTGTGCAAGTTTTTAGAAATTTTCAACTTTGTTTTACATTTTTCGTTTCGAATTCATTCCTTATCTCTTGAAAATTAATTCATTTTCGTTGAATTAAAATGATCTGTCTGCACACTCTCCATTTTGTTTACAATATAGTACAGTAATTGGAAATTCAGTTATTCTATGATTATTAACAAATGAACTCAGATAAATAAAAAGTATCAACAATTGTTTATTTCTTCTCCAAATGTCCTAAATGAATGTTAATGTTTGAAGGTAAAAAGTAGTTCAAAACTTGCATTCAGGTTAGCCATTTGGGGCAAATTTGTATCAACCCAAAAGATTCTCATATTTAAAGGCCATTAGATTATCAAGCACGGATAATTTTAAAAAGGCGTCGTATCTGTATTGTACTTGTAGCACATACGTCGCAATACTTGTGTATACTTATAAGTATCTGATAGGAGAAGTGTCGGATACCTTTTGGACACTATGGGTAGTTTATAAAGTGACTTTTTTAGTATCTTTTTAAGCATTTGGGAATTACTTTTTGACTTTTTATGAAAAAAAATTGTAAAAATGTAGAGAGAATGAGAAAGAATCTTTGATTTTTTTGTATGACTCTTTGATATTTTTAGTGACTTTTGCCTTTTTGGCTAAATTAGCCCATTGTCAAATGTAGCCCTAGGTCATATAACCAAACTATTATGAAATTAAATTGTGATAATTTTTGCATATTATTAGAGTACATTCATTAGAATAAATGAAAAAATAGTTTTTCAATGCATATATATTTTTTTGTTTCTTGCCGAAGAAGAAATAGTGAGATTAAGCAGTGCTTTACTTTTCAGATTTATCAAATTAATATAATGAAAAAAAACAAAAAATGAAACTGACTATTGGCTCTTAAACTAATACTCTAGTTTCATATATAATATAATACTAAAAATTATAAATTATTTTTCAATGTATCCTGGTTGTACCGATAATCTATTTTTTTAGATTTTATTGTTTTTCCGTATCCGTATTGTGTACGTATAGCGTATCTGTTTCATGCTTCATAGCCATTAGGGTATATCATGGTGCTCTTTGTTTTTGGGATTTTTTTTCTTTTTCCGTTGTCTGTTTCTGAAGTAAATTCTTTTATGTGGTGCTGTCACTTACCTTTGCATTTGTCAAACTAATCAAAGTCTAAAGAAGGTTGAGAAGAAACTAGGGAGGGTGATTGTTAAAGGCCTTGTATGCAATTTTTGTTGCTGCTGATATATTGTTAGACGTTAGTACATCATGTTGCCATTCAACCGGCAAAACTGTACTGCAGTACTCCTTGAGACAGCCAACATACTGATACAAAGTGCTTCTCTGGCTCATGCCATGTTGTTTGAACAAATTTTAGAGTGTTTTCTTTCTTATTTGGGCTATAACAATGGAACTTAAAATTATTGAAATATATAGCAATTTCGCTCTTCCAAAAATGGCAAGCGTTGGCGAGGTATAAAATATTCAACTACTCCTTCAACAACGCCTCTAGTTTAGTTGCTCACCGCAAGTCAAGGCGACTTGCTATTGTTACAGTATGATCGAAACGTGTACATAACAGGGCCGGGTAGGCCAAATGATGGAAAGCCTATAGTTGTTTCCTACCCCTTCCCTCTTTACATCAGTGTTGCCAATTCTGAGAATACTAGTGTACCCTCTTGTGGGGAAGTATTTTGAGATGACGCCACGTGGCTAAGGTGATGCTGAGGTGTTAGCCGATGTGTCACCTGAGTAGATATGTTTGCCGAGATGTTTAGGGCACTGCTGAGGTATTTTGTGGGGATACCAGAATCCGAGATATTTGGATAGAGGACTAGAGTCGTAGATAACATCAAGCTACCTATTTGAATAGAGATGAAACCCTTGAAGAAGTTCATCTTAATCTCAATAGTGTGAGTTGTGATAGATGTTATCCTTGTAAAGATAGAGTCCTATGAAGTAAGACTTCTAGGGAAGTTGGACACTAATCATTATAAAAGTAAGGCACCCACAGGTCTAAGATATGCTTTATTTGAGATACTTTTACTTGTGAGTTTAAGTACTATTTTAATATCCGCGGGAATTCTCATCTTTTTGTTACAGGTTGTTGGGCCAGTGACTTTCAGCTGAGTTTCCCCTTTGGTTGTGTGGTTAGAAATTAAAACCCACACCTCCAAACTATAAGGCCCCGTTTGTTTTGGCTCCAAACTATAAGGCCCCGTTTGTTTTGGGGTTAAATAGATGGGAGGGGATTAGGATAGAGGTGGGGTTATTTAGTGTTGTGTTTGTTTGTAGAGTTGAGGAGGGGATTAGGATGGAGGAGGTGATATAAATGGAGGTTGGAAAGGGGATTGAGATGGAGGAGGTGGAGATGGTATTAGAAAAATAGTAAGGGGATTAGAATTTTTTTATATTTTTTTTATATTGGGAATTTTTTTTTTAAATATTAATGTTTAATTTTTTATATTTTTTTATTTGTTTTATTATTTTATATAAAAATAATTTAACAATTCCTACACTAACAACTATCATCAAAACAAACACAATTTTACTTAATCCCCTCACTATAAATCCCCTCTATTCTACCTCTGAAAACAAATGGGGCCTAAACTATTTTTAACTAGGAAAATCAATTTTAGGAAAAATGTTCAGACATTTTTAGTAGAATTGAAAATTAAGTACTACTTTTTATTTCACTTTATTTGTCTGCTGGTTTAAAATTAATATCGCTTTTAAATCTGAGAGGGTAATTTATACAAAAATTGGGCCGAGCTGGGTAAATGGGCCGTTATGGGCCGCAGTATAAAGGGCCGAGTAAAATGGCCATATAAGTTATTCCGGTCTTGTGGATGCTTTGGAGTTAGTCCGGTCCCAAAGCCCGGAAGTTAGTCCGGTCCAAGAGAAGATTGAAGTCACTGGTCTAAAGATGCTTTGAAGTTAGACCGGTCTTAGAGTTAGACCGGTCGTAACATGTTAGTTCGGTCTAACCACACCATGGGTTATACATGAGAAGCTGAAGTAAGAGTAGTAGAGGGAAGAGCCGAACTAAGGATAGTTCGGCCTATTCTGCGGCTAAGCATGGTCATGTTTACTTCGGACATATTGGAGTCCGGCCATGGTAAAACCATCTCACTTGGTTTAAGCAGTGAGGGGAGAGTTGAAGGATAAGCATTATCCTTCAGGAATATGAATCCTAGGAGGACTCTGCATGGAGGAATAAAAGCCTTACTAGGATGGTGCCACACGAACCTATAAAAGCTCACAAACATCACCTATGGAGAGGTAACACAACTTTGATTCCCGAATATACAGAGCTTTTGTCTATTTGTCTAGTTTGCTGACTTAGGCATCGGAGAGGTTTCCGGCACACACCCGCCGGCTAGCTCACGTTTGTATTTTCAGGTAGTAGAACGACGTCGTACGAAGGAGCACAGACTTGATCAACAGGATTATACGAGAAGGTTTATTTCTTTCCCGTACAATTGGCGCTGTCTGTGGGAATTCAGACAAGAACAAAACCTCTTGATCAAGCTTTTCCTCTTAAGAATCAATGGCGCACAACGAAGATTTACCACAGTCCGCCATCGACGGACAAACACCAGAAGGGGGCGCAAGGCGCGAAGGTCTACCTCTCGTCCCCCCTATGGCGGAGTTGGAGCCACAACAACAGAATCCCAGGAGGGATAGAAGGGGAAGAAGGCGGACTAACAGCCCTCGTCACTCTCGTTCACAGAGTCCAGAGAGACAACGGTGAAGGATTGATCCTCAAACTCTGGTGGACCGTGTGAAGGAGCAGGACGAACTAATACGACGGATGGCGGCGGACATGGAGTCCATAAAGCGACAGATAAAGGGCAAAGAAGTGGCGACAGAAGAGGAGCGCAAAGGCAAGACGCCCCCTCGCCGCTCGGAAGATCGTAGTAGACATACCACGCCATCCCAAGCAGAGAGTAAAAGCCTCAGGACAGGCGACACTCAATCCAGAACCTCCAGAACTCGTCACTCCAGGACTGAGAGGACAAGGTCTGAGAGGTCGTACACTGAAAGAAGCACCTATTGGCCTTCACATACGCACCAAACAAGATCCAGGCAGACGGAGTTGCCCAGATCATCCGACTTACGCACCGTGCTCGAAGAGAAGGCACGATGGAAGGAGGACGCCAGGGCACGCGATCCACATAGAGTTTCTGCCTTACAGAGGTTGGCTCCTCGATCGCATGGAAGCGTCGAGGTTGGAATGCCCATACCCCGCCCTGCCTACGAACCGACGGACAAAGCATTAGCAAGGCTGCAAACTTCGCCGTTTGTTCCGGCAATTGAGAACGCGCCCTTACCTTCAGGCTTCCTTCAGCCCAAATTCACTACATATGAGGGAAAGACGGACCCCTATTCGCACCTGAGCCACTTTCGCCAGGTCATGGCTGTATACCGGCGAAACGAGGCTTTGATGTGCATCCTCTTCCCATCTAGCCTTGGCGACCTAGGCTTGACTTGGTTCGAAAAACTTCCTGAAGGCAGCATAGCCTCCTGGGCGCAATTGGCAGAAGCGTTTGTAACCAGGTTCAGAACAAACACTAAAACCCTGGTGGAGATCGACCATCTACTCTCCATCAACATGGGTGACAAGGAGACCTTAAGATCCTACAATAGTAGCTACTGGGAGACCTTCAACCAGATTGGGGACTGCCCCACCAATCTTGCCATTGCACAGTACAAAAGAGGCCTTCCAGTCGGCAACAGACTAAGAGACTCAATTACCATGACACCGCCTCTCACCATGGAAGCCTTGATGAAAAGAGTGCATCAGCACATCAGGGTGGAAGAGGATGGCGCACGTGCCAAAATAAAATCTGGCATGACCACAGTACCAGATAAGAAGGCCTCAGCAAAGGTCAATGCGGTAGACCGTCCAAACAAAAACGGACGAGGCAGGCGAGACAACGGAGAAGACCGGGATAAAAGATGGTTGAGAGTCCGCACTGCCATAACCACGGTCTTCAAAAAACCGATCTACCAAATTCTAAGTGAAATAAGAGACGAACCTTTCGTCAGATGGCCTGCCAAGCTAGGAGAGGCCCAAAAGGACTACGACGAGAGGTCGCGGTGCACCTTCCACAAAGAAAAGGGGCACCGCACTGAGAATTGCACGCCATTGCGACAACACTTGAAGGAGTTGGTGGCAGCAGGTCATCTGGATAAATACATTGAAGGAGGGGCGCAACCAGCCCCCCAGGACCATAATAACCCCAACGGAATGCCAATCGACGCCCCACCTCAAGGCGTGATCAATGTGATACATGGGGTCTTTGAACCTGAGCGTGTATGCGAGCTCAGAGGATCAATCAAAAGGCTGAGCATTTAAGAGAGGTACTAAGTGTCCAACCTGCCATCAAGAAGGGAAGACAGAGGCCACGAACGTCATGTCCTTTTCAAATAAAGACTTGGCAAGGATATATTGCCCTCACAATGATGCCTTGGTTGTCACTCTCCGAGTCAAGGATTTTGACGTCAAGCGGATTTTGATAGACCAAGGTAGTTCATGTGAAATAATGTACTACGAAACATTCAAACAATTGAAGTTACAAGACAAAGACTTGGCACCTGCCGTATCTCCCCTGATTGGATTCAACTCCATGCCAGAATGGCCCGTCGGCAAAATAATCCTCCCAGTCAAGGCAGGAAGCGTGACGAAACAAGTGGAGTTCTGGGTATTAAAAGTCCCCTCCACTTATAACATCATCTTGGGCAGAACATGGCTGCATGCCATGCGATCGGTGGCGTCATCCTACCACCAAGTAATGCGGTTCCCCAACGACACCGGTATAATTGAAGAGGTCTATGGAGATCAGATTATGTCCAAGCAATGCTTTGTCACGGTGAATGGCAGCCGCGCTGCCAAAGGATACGTTCATTCGGTGGAGGAATCGGAGAGCAATGAACTATTCGCAGATGTCGGCAAATCGGCTAATCAAAAAGTAGTGGAAGACTTGGTAGAGGTGAGAATAGATGAAAAGAACCCGGATAAGTTCTTTTTGCTCGATTCGTCGTTGTCCAGCACTGAGAGGTTAGAGGTCTTAGAATTTTTGACCTCTAACATCGAAGTGTTCGCCTGGACTCCATACGACATGCCAGGCATTGATCCCAACTTCATCTGTCACCAACTCAATGTCCACCCATCTGCCAGACTAGTCATTCAGCGCACACGCAGATCGGCACTCCACTACGCCGAGATAGTCGCGGAAGAAGTAGGAAACCTACTGGAGGCAGGAGCAATCAGAGAAGTGCACTACCCAAGATAGATCTCCAACACAGTCGTAGTCCCCAAAAAGAATGGCAAGTGGTGTGTCTGCGTCGACTACAAAACAGTCAACAAAGCATGCCCAAAAGACAGCTTTCCTCTACCACGGATAGATCAACTGGTAGACCTAACGACGGGCCACAATCGACTGAGCTTTCTGGATGCATACAGAGGCTACCATCAAATCGCCATGCATGAACCAGACCAGGAGGTCACGTCCTTTACAACTCCAGGAGGACTATACTGTTACAAGGTCATGCCCTTTGGCCTAAAAAACGCAGGGGCGACATTCCAACGAATGGTCACCAAGATGTTTGAACCATTGTTAGGCAGAACAATGGAGGCTTACATCGACGATATGGTGGTCAAGAGCAAAGATGAGAATGACCATCTCAAGGACCTAGGTGAGATGTTTGAGATCCTGAAGAAGCACAAGTTACGCCTCAACGCGTCGAAGTGTGCATTCGGAGTAGGATCTGGCAAATTCCTGGGCTTCCTGGTGACCAACCGAGGTATCGAAGCAGACCCCTCCCAAATCAAAGCAATCCAGGAGTTGGAGAGACCAAACTCAGTAAAAGAAGTGCAGTATCTCACCGGCATGGTAGCTGCGCTCAATCGGTTCATAAGCAGGTCGTCAGACAGACTACGACCATTCTTCCATGCTCTAAAGGCTAAGTTTGAGTGGGACGACGAATGCGACCGAGCTCTGGAAAGCTTGAAGGAATACATGTCTTCTCCACCACTACTTGTAACACCAATTCCTAGAGAAGAACTCTTCTTGTACCTGGCAGTCTCACAGCACGCAATTAGCGCAGTGTTGGTCCGTGCAGAAGGAATCCAACACCTACCCATCTATTATGTTAGCAAGACATTACTGGGTGCCGAAACAAGGTACTTGCCACTAGAAAAACTGGCCCTAGCCTTGATGATGGCCTCAAGAAAGTTGTCGCATTACTTTCACGCCCACACCATAGTTGTCCTCACAGTCTTTCCATTGAAGCTCTCTTTGAAAGGGTTAACTTCTCTGGGCGAGTCTTAAAGTGGGCAGTAGAGTTAGGGCAATACGACATCAAGTTCCAGCCCAGAACCACAATAAAGGCACAAGCTTTGGCAGACTTCGTCGCAGAATTCACCCCAGGAAGTCACCATATCTGCCCAGTCGACCTGACTGAAACAACCGAACTAGGGATGGAAGTTGACGTTGGAATAACGAAACCCCTAGTACTAGTCACTCAGTCAGGTCCCAATACAGACCAGAGTAAAGTAAGGAAGGAAGAAGTGAACCATGCTACACCAAGTTAAGACTCACCAACAAATCAAGACTTGGTACAACCAGATAGCGAGGGGCAAATAATAGGCATGAACCATGAAGAAGAAGACACCAGCAACGTGGAAGACCCCAAGGCATCATCTGATCCCTCCACTTGCTGGAAGTTGTTCGTCGGGGAGATATGGAAGCTCTTTGTGGATGGAGCAGCCAACCGGCATGGAGCAGGACTCGGCATAGTCCTCATCTCTCCAGACGGCCTAGTAGTGGAGCAGGCAGTCAACCTTGGCTTCCCAGCATCAAACAACGAAGCGGAGTATGAAGCGCTTCTGGCAGGTCTCAAATCAGCATTCTACATGAAGGCCACCGAACTAATGGTTTACAGCGACTCACAGCTGGTGGTGAACCAAATTTCAGGCGACTATGAGGCAAAGGATGACAGAATGGCTAAGTATCAAGAGCTGGTCAGAACAGAGATCAAGAAGTTTAAAGTGGTGAGGATAGAACAGATCGGCAGAGAGGAAAACAGCAGAGCAGACGAACTAGCAGGCTTCGCCTCAATGGCAGATACCTCCATCCCTCATCCACTATTGATCGACTACCTGCCTAGACCAAGCATTGAAGACCCAGAAGTAGAAGAGGTATGTTGCGCCGATCTAGACCCTTCTTGGATGGATCCCATCATATTGTTCCTAAAAGATGGCACCCTACCAGAAGAGAAGAAAGAGGCCAACAGAATAAGAGCAAAGTCGCTGCGATTTTGGCTCCCCCCATCCTTGGCATTGTACAAAAAATCATTCTCAGGACCTTACCTAAAGTGTGTCCACCCCAGCAAAGTGGAAGCATTCTTGTTCGAAATACACGAAGGCGTATGCGGAAGCCATCAAGGGGGAAGATCACTAGCATACAGGGTAATTTCGCAAGGATATTGGTGGCCATACATGCAAGCGGATTCAGAAAAATATGTCAAAAAGTGCGAAAAGTGTCAAAAGTTTGCACACCAAATACACCAACCTGCCAGAGAACTTCTACCTCTCACTAGCCCATGGCCCTTCACAATGTGGGGCTTAGACATAGTGGGACCACTTCCAACAGCACCAGGCAATAGGAAGTTCTTCCTTGCAGCAACAGACTACTTCACAAAGTGGGTGGAAGCAGAAGCCCTGGCATCAATCAAGGAGAAAGACGTGAAAAAATTTGTCTGGCAGAATATCATCACTCGATTTGGCATACCCAAGGCATTAATCTTAAACAACAGCACTCAGTTCGACGACAGAATTTTCAGAGGCTTTTGTGAAGAGTACAAGATAGAGTTCTATAACTCTACACTGGCATATCCCCAAGCAAATGGACAGGCAGAAGCATCAAACAAAGTAGTCTTGGATGGATTAAAGAAAAGGTTAGAGAAAGCCAAAGGCAAGTGGGCAGAAGAACTCCCTCATGTTTTATGGGCTTACCGCACCACGCCTCGACGATCAACAGGAGAAACACCATTCTCCTTAGCTTATGGCATGGAGGCAGTAATACCACTGGAAGTTGGCCTCCCCACGATTCGAAGCGAAAACTTTGATCCAGACTTAAACGGCGAAGCCATAGCATTGGAACTTGACCTTGCGGAAGAAAGAAGAGACAGAGCATTGGTCCACATCGCCTCCTACCAACAAGAACTGTCCAGAAAGTATAACAAAACTGTGCATCCAAGGCAATTCAAGATCGGAGATTGGGTGCTGCGCAAAGTGATGGGGAACACCTTGGTTCCGGGAGATGGCAAGCTAGGACCTAATTGGGAATGACCTTACAAAGTGGTCGGATTAGCAGGCAAAGGGGCATACCACTTAGAAGATGAGGACGGCAAAGCGATTCCCAGGCCATGGAACACTGCCAATCTCAAGTTATTTTATTTTTAGTTTTTTTTTCTTTTAAACATATGTAATTTTTTCCTTTCTCAATAAAACAAGTCAATTCTTTTCAGCATGGTTGTTTTTCTGTAAAAGATAGTTTTAGTGGGTTAGGAACATTGTAAGCATTTCATTCTAGGTTGGCTGGGAAAAACTAACTTAGAGGTTGGCTGGATTAAATCAACACCCCTCCTAAGCCCAGGATAAGGATCCAGGCTGCAGGACGTTTGGCCGGAATAACCAAACACTTTATTCTAAGTTGGCTGGAAAAACCAACTTAGTGGTTGGCTGGATTAAACCAACTCTTTGTACTCTTCAGCCGAAGTAAGGGTATGGTTGAAGAGTGGTTGGCTGGATTAAACCAACTCTTGTTACTCTTCAGCCGAAGTAAGTATGTCGGCTGAAGAGTAGTTGGCTGGATTAAACCAACTCTTTGTACTCTTCAGCCGAAGTAAGGGTATGGCTGAAGAGTGGTTGGCTGGATTAAACCAACTCTTTGTACTCTTCAGCCGAAGTAAGGGTATGGCTGAAGAGTGGTTGGCTGGATTAAACAAACTTTTGTTACTCTTCAGCCGAAGTAAGTATGTCAGCTGAAGAGTGGTTGGCTGGATTAAACTAACTTTTTGTACTCTTCAGCCGAAGTAAGTATGTCGGCTGAAGAGTGGTTGGCTGGATTAAACCAACTCTTTGTACTCTTCAGCCGAAGTAAGTATGTCGGCTGAAGAGTGGTTGGCTGGATTAAACCAACTCTTGTTACTCTTCAGCCGAAGTAAGGGTATGACTGAAGAGTGGTTGGCTGGATTAAACCAACTCCTAGTACTCTTCAGCCGAAATAAGTATATCGGCTAAAAGAGTGGTTGGCTAGTAAGCCTACTCAGATTGCCTAAAAATATTTCAAATTACAATTAGAAAGCAAGCATTCAAACCGAGATCACAGTCGAGCAAACAAGTTCATTGTAAAATTCATTACAAGAGCAAGCATGCAAATCAAAAACCGGAATAAGAGTTGATCGCAAAAGAAGATTTTCATTGAAGTAAAAAGCAGGTACACAGGAGGGGCCGCAGCCCGGTTACAAGTCCAAAGAAAAAGAAAAAATACAGAATCAATTAAAAAGGTCTTCAAGATCGGCTTCAACATCAACTTGAACACCGGTTGCAGATGGAAGATCAGTCTTAGTAGTAACTGGCAGCACGGTGTCAGTCGGCGGCTCAACAGTTAGGTCTTCAACCGTTGGCTCCAACCGAGCTGATTGATCGTTGCCTTGCTCGTTGACTACCGGAGTAACAGTTGGCTCATTTTCCTCATTTTCATAATCTGAACCCTATAAAAATTGTTGTTGAACAGAAACAACATACTCCACCAGTGAGGCTGGAATGAAATACTGAGGAGCATTGTGGACCTCAGTTTCGGGCCCACAACCGAGCTGCTCCACAGCACCTCTCCAGCCACACCTGAAGAACAACTCCTTGGCGGCCTCACATTGTGGAATGTAGAGGGCCTTCGCCTTCTTGAAACCTTCGGTGTTGGCGTCCCCCACTTTCTTCTTCAGTTCAGCAATTTCGGCGTCCTTAGCGCCTTCAAGCTGTGCCATCTCCCACAAGTATTTATCTTTCACTTCGGTAACAGCTCGCTGTTTATCACTGTCAGCCGAGGCAACTAGTCCGGTTAGACGAGTTACCTCGGCCTCCAGCTCGGCCGTCCTTTGTTGAGATCGTGTTAGTTCGGCAGTCTTGGCTTCGGCTTCCGCCATTGCCTGCCTCGTTGTTTTCCGAAGCTCCAGCACTTTCCTATGTGCAATGTTGTTCTTCTGAATGGCCTGCAAAATAGTAGTAACTCTCTTTAGCCGGACTGACAATTGAGAAAAGTTAGACAAAGAAAACAGAGAGCCACTTACCAGGATCATTGATTTTGTTGATGACCGGATGGCCTTCAGCTCGGTGTTTAGTTGCTTATTGTGGTGTTCCATGTCTTTTGGAAGGCAAACACTATTGGCTAGATTGAAAGCCATCAAGTGATCCTTCTCAGCAACAACCGAGTCAGCTTCCTGGATATCTCGGTTTTGAAAGGTGAGAATTAGAGCCCATTTGGAGAAATCAGCTCGGTCAGATTGCTCCGGCTGAAAGCTGGGTTGAGGGCTCGGTGGAAGAATGGGCTCGTCCTCGTCAACAAGGCGTTGCTCGGTTTGGCTAGTCCAGGCACGCTTGTGCGCCCGAGATGTCGAGGGCTATTGAGAGGGAAGAGCCACCACGGTTTCTTGGGTTTGACTTTGTGGCGGTACTTCGGGTCTGTTAGTTTCGGTTAGAAGTGCCCTTACTCTGCTCTTTTTTGCCATTTCTTGTTCGGCAGTCAAAGAGACGAGGTTGATTTGGGGCAAGGTTGGGTCCGATTCTGGTGCGTCTTCAAGAAGGAAATCGGTCACTCTGGCTTTTCGGCGACCGCTGTATCTGTAGGTCGGCTCAACATTTAACAGCTTAGCCCAACTCCGTTCTTTATATCGAAGTGCGGCGCGGAGAGTTTCAAGGTTGGGGTAGCTTGTAACAACCCCCACTCCACTCTAGTCATGCTTGCATATATATTACATGATCTTGTCCCAATATGTTGCATTGCATTCCTTGATTTGTTTTGCATGAGTGTTGCTTGAATTCTATATTCCCTCTTGGCGTGTGTGTGTTCCGCCGAGGTCATCTTGAGCCTAGGTCGCCCTTTGATACTCTTACACTTAGGACCATCTTGGGATTTCTCTGGTTGACCTCCACCCGCACCCTGACATATTGGCCGAGATATCATTATCTAGGCCGAGGTGTTCATCACCATGGCCGAGATGTGTACTATCTGGGCCGAGATGTTACCCTTGGACCCAAGTGATCTTGCCCTAGACTGGTACGACCTAGACCGAGGTGTGGCACATCTAGGCCGAGGTGTGGCACAGCTGGGCCAAGTGTTGACCTTTTCTAGCCGAGGTCATTGTCTCTTTGCTTGCCGAAGTCTTGTGGTCAGCCGATGTCATTACTTGCCGGAGTCCCTTGCCGCCTAACTTGTTGAACACACTTTGTCATAGTCTTGTCTTTTCAATCAGTCACCTTTTCAAGCAGAACCAACCAACCGTTGCCACGTGTCCGGGCTGAGTGTTAAGTCAGCCGGCAAGCTTAGAAATGTATCATTTTGTATCATATCTTGTTCTTGAGGAGAGAGAAACTCTAGGAGGAGTTTTAGAGTGAGAGAGTAGATAGCAAGCTTGATCCTTGGAGTTCAAACCGTTAGATCCGAGTGTTGAGGTTAGAATCTTGATCTACTCTTGCTATTCTTATTAATCATCTAGCTGCATTGCATGATCGAATCTGTCTTGCATGTAATGCGTTGATTTAAAGTTGGTTTTAGAAAAGAAAGTTGGTGTCCATGAGTTCTTAAAGAAAAGCTCTGTTTGATCCGAAAGTTTGCAACAAGTTACATGTATTTGTGTTTGTTTTCGTAAGATCTTCTAGCATGGGTACCCAGGTCCATGTTTTTAAACTCATAGCATGAAATCTCAGGTTTTATAATAATAAGTTATGATCTTTGCATTCATATCCTCCATACTCTCCATGTTCGTGTTCTTTATGTTCTTGAGTAGAGGGAAAACCCCAATTTTCCCGACTTCATTTTCCCTTGCATGTGGCCAACGGGACCTCACCTCGGCAAGGAGGTGTGGAACCTCGGCCAAGACCTGGTTGGTGCCCAGCATGTTTCCCCGAGATGAGAAACAGTGTTCGTTTTGATTTGACTTAGTTTAGAAGAATGCCGAGATCATTTGTATGCATGTGAAGCTTGTTTAAAAGTGCATTCAATAGACTTGCTATGTGTTTGTAGGACTTGGAATCACCTTGACGCCGACGTTCGAAGAACTAAGTGAGTGGTATTTTAATAAAGATATGTTATAAAGCTTTGATAAAACCTTGTTTTGCCCTGCTCGGGAATTATTTACAAGCATGAATGATTATTCCTATTTTGCGTATCAAATATTGTATCTCGTTTTGATGACATTCTCGGGAAGTCCGTATGTGCTAGGGGACTATAAGCATTTGTAGCACAAAGTTTGGAAGTCCGTATGTGCTAGGGGACTATAAGCATTTGTAGCACAAGTCCTTAGTGTCCGGGGACTATAATGCAACGACACCATTGTTTTGAGATCTCTCTTGTCTTGTCTTGCCTTGCCACTGACGGTTTTACCGCGTGGGTTTGTTTGTCCGGAATGTCATCTCTTGTATTATATTGATGTTAGTAAGCATCCCCTGAAGCTTGAAAGATTTGATAGATGAACTTGATTTATCCCTTGTGTTGTTTTGTTAAAAGATCTCGGATATCATTCATGTAAACCCCTTTATTATTTATACCATTCACTGAGTATCCAAGCTCACCCTCTCTATATATATGTAGGTGATGAGCAAGGCGGCGACGACGCCTAGATGTCTTTTGCCGATATGTTTTGCCGACGTGTTTTGGATTATGTTTTGCAACATCTTGAAGATTATGCTTCTTAGTTTTATTTCGTTGTATTTTGTATTTGATGGCTGAGAAGCCTTTTGGTCAAGATGTAATTTTTGTACTTCATTTTGTTGTATTTAAGCTATTATAGGATGTATGACATTTCATTTAACTTAAGCACTGCTCTTATGGACTACTCAGCTTTTAATTTATCGCTTCCGCATTTGTAAGCCCCATATGTATACTCTGATTGTGTGTGATTTTGTAAGTCAGCCTTCGGTAATCTTGGATTACTGGCCATCACGGCACCATTCTACTAGGGGCGGTTTGGGGTCGTGACAGATTGGTATCAGAGCACAAGTTCCTCACAGTACGTTATTCACACCCTTTGAGTCCTAAGGAGCATAGGATTCCCCTTAGAAAGATGTTAGGATTGCACCATGTTGCTTGCTACTTGACAATATGTGCATCATCTCGGCATAACTACTTGTTGCTTGCATACATACTTTATTGCGCATTTTGTTTTAAAGTCACATTTTGTATACTCATAACACTATGAGGAGAGGAAGACCACCAGTTGGCCGAGATCAATCAGAAGACCGATTGGACCGATTAGAAAGATTAGTTGAAGGCTTAACTCGGGAGTTGAGACAAGTGAGACAACAGAATGCTAGTGCTACGTCTACCCAGGCCGAACAGACGAATGGCCGACATGCAATTCCGCCTCCACCTCCTCCTCCTCCAGTACCCCAAGTGCCTCCACAGCCAGCCTTGTATGGGGAGGGAACCCTGACTTTGATTAAGGAGTTCAAGAAGATGAACCCGCCAAGATTCCAAGGAGGCATAGAGCCGATGAAAGCCGAAGCGTGGGTTTTAGGGATGGAGAAGCTGTTCGAGATCTTTCCCAGCACCGATGCACAGAAGGTGGCATTGGCCGCATTTACGTTAGACGATGACGCCCGAAGATGGTGGATGATGACCCGAGAAGGAAATCCTGACTTAACTTGGGCCAGATTTTTGGAGCTGTTTTACAACAAGCATTTCCCTCTTAGTGTTCGAGATCGCAAGACCACGGAGTTTCAGACTCTGATACAAGGAAACAAGACAGTGGCAGAATACGACCATGCTTTCACCGAATTGGCGAGGTACGCGCCTCATATGGTCAGTGATGAATATAGGAAAGCTAGGAAGTTTGAAAGCGGACTGCGTGGACCGATACAGGATAGAGTCAACATGCTCAACATGCCGACTTATGCCGGAGTCTTGGACAAGGCTATTCTTGCAGAAGCTAATTTGAACCGATATCAGAATACAGGAGAGAATCAGAGAAAGAGACAGAACTATGATAACCGCCGAGTTCCGTTTAACGCCAAGAAGAAGGTGAATGTGGGCAGCTCCAGCAACTCGAACCAGGAAGATAATACTAAGCTGATGTGTGCAAGTTGTGGGAAGCCGCATTCCGGGGTTTGCCGTTGGGTGTCAGGCGCCTGTTTTGAATGTGGAGAAATGGGTCATCGTGTGAAAGATTGTCCGAAGTCAAGGATTGATGATGGTAGGAAAAACGGGAGCACCTCGGGCTCTGCACAGGGAAGCAACGTCGGAAGGACACAGATGAGGCAGGGCAGGGTTTTCGCGCTAGTGCCAGGAGATACCCAGAATGCTGAGACAGTAGTATCAGGTATACTCCCAATCTGCTCTCAAGATGCATACATATTGATTGATTCGGGTTCTACGCATTCATTTGTATCTGCTAAGTTTGCCGAGAAATTGAATAGAGAACAAGAACCCCTCGATTACGTGTTATGTGTATCTGCTCCATCTGGGAGAACTATGATTGTTGCATTTATTTATAGGGCGTGTGTTATTGTGATTGAGGGTGTAGAATTATTAGTTGATTTGATGCCGTTAAACATGACCCACTTTGACGTCATATTAGGAATGGACTGGTTAGTGACGAATCATGCATCTATTAACTGTGTTTCGAAGAATGTCACGTTGAGACCCCCAAACCAAGCCGAGGTTATTTTCCAGGGAAAAGGGGTAGTGTCCCCACCTTACTTGATTTCATCCCTTAAGGCCTATAAGCTAATTCAGAAAGGGTGCCATGGCTACTTGTGTAGTATACTGAGCGATCAGAATGGAAATGTTAATTTGGCCGACATCCCTGTTGTTAGTGAATTCCCCGACGTCTTTCCGAATGAATTGCCTGGCCACTTAGTCGATAGAGAAATAGAGTTTACTGTGGACATCATGTCGGGAACACAGCCGATCTCCAAAACACCCTATAGAATGGCCCCAGCCGAACTTAAGGAATTGAAAGTGCAACTACAAGAATTGTTGGACAAGGGTTTTGTTAGGCCGAGCACTTCACCGTGGGGAGCACCAGTCCTGTTTGTTAAGAAAAAAAGATGGCACACTTCGTCTTTGCATTGACTACAGAGAACTTAACAAGGTAACCATTAAGAATAAGTATCCGTTGCCTAGGATTGATGATTTGCTAGATCAACTACAAGGAGCACGAGTCTTTTCAAAAATTGATCTTAGGTCGGGCTACCACCAACTCAAGGTTAAAGCTGAGGATGTTGAGAAGACTGCTTTTCGGACAAGGTATGGCCACTACGAATTTCTAGTAATGCCTTTTGGGGTGACTAATGCGCCGGCAGCATTCATGGACTTAATGAACAGAGTTTTCAAGCCGTACCTAGATGAATTCGTGGTTGTTTTTATTGACGACATATTGATTTACTCCAAGAGTGCAACCGAACATGAGAGTCATTTGAGACTTGCCCTACAAACCTTGAGGGACAGGAAGTGGTACGCTAAGTTGAGTAAGTGCGAGTTTTGGCTTTCCAGCATTTCATTTTTGGGGCATGTGATTAATGAAGAGGGTATCTCTGTTGATCCCAGTAAGATTGAAGCCGTTGTAAATTGGCCGACGCCAACCAACGTGTCCGAGGTTCGTAGTTTTCTGGGCTTGGCAGGTTATTACAGAAAGTTTGTAAAGGGCTTCTCAAGGATTGCAGTACCATTGACACAGTTAACTCAGAAAGGAGTGACATACGAATGGACCGAAGATAGAGAGGCAGCCTTCCAGGAGTTAAAGACGAGGTTAGTCACAGCACCAGTCCTTGTACTCCCATTAGGTAACGAGGAATTTCAGATTTATAGCGATGCTTCACATAAGGGTTTGGGTTGTGTATTAATGCAAGAGGGCAAGGTCATAGCATATGCATTTCGCCAGTTAAAACCTCACGAGAAGAATTATCCTACCCATGATTTAGAACTAGCAGCCGTAGTATTCGCTTTGAAGATTTGGCGTCATTACTTGTATGGAGCTTCTTGCCAAGTTTTCACGGATCATAAGAGTTTGAAGTACTTATTTACTCAGAAGGAACTAAATTTGAGACAGAGAAGATGGCTGGAGTTATTGAAGGACTACGACATGCAGATTCAGTACCACCCAGGCAAAGCCAACTCGGTAGCCGATGCATTAAGCAGGAGGTCAATGGGAAATTTGGTGTGTTTAGCTATGATCTCAGCGGAACCGACTATCATTGAAGAAGTAAAAGCAAGGCAAATGGAGGATAAGTTCCTGAAGAAGGTAGCCGACGAGGCTGTCACTAGGCTGAGGTCAGGTTACACCTTTGAGAATGGAGTGCTTAAGTTTGAAGGAAGGTTGTGCGTAGCCGACGTCCCTGAGTTGAAAGGGAAGATTTTGCGAGAATCTCATGGTTCCAGAATCGCCGTCCATCCAGGAAACACTAAGATGTACCACGATGTAAAGCAGACCTTTTGGTGGCCGAACATGAAGAAAGAGATAGCCGAGTTCGTATCCCAATGCTTACATTGTCAACAAGTGAAGGCAGAACATCAGAGACCAGCAGGACTTCTTCAACCTTTGTCAATTCCTGAGTGGAAATGGGAACATATCTCCATGGATTTTGTGATTGGTTTGCCGAGGACGCAGAAAGGAATGGATTCGATTTGGGTCATAATTGACAGATTAACTAAGTCAGCACACTTCTTGCCTGTTCAGACTACATTCAATGCTGACCGACTAGCTGTATTGTATATGAATGAGATTGTGAGACTTCATGGAGTGCTGATGTCTATTGTTTCCGACCGAGATCCGAAGTTTGTTTGTAGATTTTGGCAGAGTTTACAAAGAGCCTTGGGAACCGAGTTGAAGTTCAGCACAGCTTTTCACCCCCAAACCGATGGGCAAACAGAAAGAACGATTCAGACACTTGAGGATATGCTCAGGCTTTGTGTACTAGATTTTAAGGGAAGTTGGGAAGCACATTTACTGTTAGTAGAATTCGCTTACAACAACAGTTATCAAGCTAGCATTGGCATGGCACCGTACGAAGCTTTGTATGGAAGGAAGTGCAGATCGCCGATATGTTGGACCGAAATAGGAGATAAAGTTTTGATCGGCCCCGAGCTGATTCAAGTGACCACCGAGAAGATTAAGCTTATTCAACAGAGGATCAGAACTGCCCAGAGTCGGCAGAAGAGCTATGCCGACCAGAGGAGAAGAGAATTGGAATTTGAAGTTGGGGACCATGTGTTCCTGAAGATTTCGCCAACGAAGGGAGTTTCCAGATTTGGGAAGAAAGGTAAACTAGCACCTCGTTACATCGGGCCATTTGAAATTCTTGGGAAGATTAACACGACTGCCTACAGACTTGCTTTACCACCAGAATTTAGCCAAGTGCACAATGTGTTCCATATTTCGATGTTGAGGAAGTATATTCGGGATCCACTGCATATAATTGACTATTCCGGAATTGTGATAAATGAAGATTTGGGCTACGAAGAGAAACCAATGGGAATTATTGACAGACAAGTGAAACAGTTGAGGAACAAATCTATAGCGATGGTGAAAATTGAGTGGAAAGAACACTTCGGCAAGGATGCCACATGGGAAATGGAAGAAGAGATGAAAGTCCGATATCCCGAGTTGTTTTCCAATCAAGGTAACTCAAGTTTGGGGACCAAACTTCTCTAAGGGGGGTAGGATGTAACAACCCCCACTCCACTCTAGTCATGCTTGCATATATATTACATGATCTTGTCCCAATATGTTGCATTACATTCCTTGATTTGTTTTGCATGAGTGTTGCTTGAATTCTATATTCCCTCTTGGCGTGTGTGTGTTCCGCCGAGGTCATCTTGAGCCTAGGTCGCCCTTTGATACTCTTACACTTAGGACCATCTTGGGATTTCTCTGGTTGACCTCCACCCGCACCCTGACATATTGGCCGAGATATCATTATCTAGGCCGAGGTGTTCATCACCATGGCCGAGATGTGTACTATCTGGGCCGAGATGTTACCCTTGGACCCAAGTGATCTTGCCCTAGACTGGTACGACCTAGACCGAGGTGTGGCACATCTAGGCCGAGGTGTGGCACAGCTGGGCCAAGTGTTGACCTTTTCTAGCCGAGGTCATTGTCTCTTTGCTTGCCGAAGTCTTGTGGTCAGCCGATGTCATTACTTGCCGGAGTCCCTTGCCGCCTAACTTGTTGAACACACTTTGTCATAGTCTTGTCTTTTCAATCAGTCACCTTTTCAAGCAGAACCAACCAATCGTTGCCACGTGTCCGGGCTGAGTGTTAAGTCAGCCGGCAAGCTTAGAAATGTATCATTTTGTATCATATCTTGTTCTTGAGGAGAGAGAAACTCTAGGAGGAGTTTTAGAGTGAGAGAGTAGATAGCAAGCTTGATCCTTGGAGTTCAAACCGTTAGATCCGAGTGTTGAGGTTAGAATCTTGATCTACTCTTGCTATTCTTATTGATCATCTAGCTGCATTGCATGATCGAATCTGTCTTGCATGTAATGCGTTGATTTAAAGTTGGTTTTAGAAAAGAAAGTTGGTGTCCATGAGTTCTTAAAGAAAAGCTCTGTTTGATCCGAAAGTTTGCAACAAGTTACATGTATTTGTGTTTGTTTTCGTAAGATCTTCTAGCATGGGTACCCAGGTCCATGTTTTTAAACTCATAGCATGAAATCTCAGGTTTTATAATAATAAGTTATGATCTTTGCATTCATATCCTCCATACTCTCCATGTTCGTGTTCTTTATGTTCTTGAGTAGAGGGAAAACCCCAATTTTCCCGACTTCATTTTCCCTTGCATGTGGCCAACGGGACCTCACCTCGGCCAAGACCTGGTTGGTGCCCAGCATGTTTCCCCGAGATGAGAAACAGTGTTCGTTTTGATTTGACTTAGTTTAGAAGAATGCCGAGATCATTTGTATGCATGTGAAGCTTGTTTAAAAGTGCATTCAATAGACTTGCTATGTGTTTGTAGGACTTGGAATCACCTTGACGCCGACGTTCGAAGAACTAAGTGAGTGGTATTTTAATAAAGATATGTTATAAAGCTTTGATAAAACCTTGTTTTGCCCTGCTCGGGAATTATTTACAAGCATGAATGATTATTCCTATTTTGCGTATCAAATATTGTATCTCGTTTTGATGACATTCTCGGGAAGTCCGTATGTGCTAGGGGACTATAAGCATTTGTAGCACAAAGTTTGGAAGTCCGTATGTGCTAGGGGACTATAAGCATTTGTAGCACAAAGTTTGGAAGTCCGTATGTGCTAGGGGACTATAAGCATTTGTAGCACAAGTCCTTAGTGTCCGGGGACTATAATGCAACGACACCATTGTTTTGAGATCTCTCTTGTCTTGTCTTGCCTTGCCACTGACGGTTTTACCGCGTGGGTTTGTTTGTCCGGAATGTCATCTCTTGTATTATATTGATGTTAGTAAGCATCCCCTGAAGCTTGAAAGATTTGATAGATGAACTTGATTTATCCCTTGTGTTGTTTTGTTAAAAGATCTCGGATATCATTCATGTAAACCCCTTTATTATTTATACCATTCACTGAGTATCCAAGCTCACCCTCTCTATATATATGTAGGTGATGAGCAAGGCGGCGACGACGCCTAGATGTCTTTTGCCGATATGTTTTGCCGACGTGTTTTGGATTATGTTTTGCAACATCTTGAAGATTATGCTTCTTAGTTTTATTTCGTTGTATTTTGTATTTGATGGCTGAGAAGCCTTTTGGTCAAGATGTAATTTTTGTACTTCATTTTGTTGTATTTAAGCTATTATAGGATGTATGACATTTCATTTAACTTAAGCACTGCTCTTATGGACTACTCAGCTTTTAATTTATCGCTTCCGCATTTGTAAGCCCCATATGTATACTCTGATTGTGTGTGATTTTGTAAGTCGGCCTTCGGTAATCTTGGATTACTGGCCATCACGGCACCATTCTACTAGGGGCGGTTTGGGGTCGTGACATAGCTGTACAATGATTGAAGATGGGTTGAATCTGCAAAAAAAAGACAAACCGTTAGATCGGCTTAGAATTGGAAGCCGAGGTAAAAGACAGAATAAAAGGAAACCAAAGTAAGTTATACCGGGGATTCCTTTTTTCCAGTTTATACTTCGGCTAGGAATCTGGGCTTGATAATCTTCAAAGTTCCCAGACACCCAGAAAAAATCGTTATCGTTTAGGTCTTTATCCGGCGTATCTTTTATTATCTTCTCTCGGCGACGGCGTATTCTTAAATAGTAGACCCACCCATCTTCTTTTGATCCTAAGGAATATTGGTGAAATATTTCGGCTAGACCGAGGTTGAGACCGGCTTGGCGGTTTAGTTCGGCTATTCCCATTATTATACGGTATGAATTGGTGGATAGTTGGGTTGGGCATATTCTGGTTTGTCTGAGGAATTCACAAATCAGGGGTTGGACTGGAAATCTTAGTCCGGTCTCTATTATTGAAAGAAGGGTAAAGGGCACAAAACCTTCATTCCCCCATGGTGTGACCCCTTTTTTGGTTAGGGTAAGGTGGACATCGTTAGGAATGTTGTAGTCCTTACGAAATTCGGCTAGACCACCTGGTGTCTCTACTAAGAATCTATACTTCCCCATTTTATTTTATAAGTTATAGATAAGTTAGTTTGGTTGGAAAATTGTGCTCAGTAGCTCGGTTGAGCGCACAGAGGAGTGCCTGGGCAACTTAAGTCTGCAAAGTGGAAAACAAAGGGGTTAAGCACAGATCATTGGACCGTGCTACAGATAAAAGCAAGATAAAAGAAGCTTTACTTCGGCTTGAGGGATGCTACAGCTTCTATATCAGTTTCAACAGGATGCTAGGTAGCTCGGATTGAGCAAGGAGTTGGTTATCTCGGTTCGGACTACGGGTTTGGTTGCTTTGGTTGAGCCTCTAGGGGCAGCTTTCTGAGTTCGGTTTAGAAACCAAGAAAGCTGGCTTAGCCCTGAAGACTCAGCTCAATTGAAGGCCAAGGTTTCTAGTATACGAAGTTCAAACCTTAGTTCGGTGAGTTTATCTCGGCTAAAGTCAATCAGAAGATGGTGACTTGCTGAAACTATTGATATATTCACGAGTTCTAGTTCGGTTATATCTTAATAAGATCTACATATAGCACAAACAGTGCCCTAGTTCGGTTGGGACATGTCTATAGATCAAAATAGCGTTCTACAGATTACTTCTTGAATTCAAGTGTTCTATAGTTGAGTTTTTTCCAGAAAAATGTTTTGCAAAAACACGCAAAACAAACTACATTGGATTGAACAAAAGCAAAAATGAAAGAAGAGAAACAGATTCAGGATGCTTACCTGGTAGAAAGGAAGAGCTGGAGATGAAAGCAAGGCAGTGGAGAACACGAGTTCTTCAGGTTGCAGAACGAAGGACAAGAAAAACACAGAGCTCAGGAAGAGAGAGAGAAAAGACTGAATAGTAAGGTGAGTGATTTTTGAAAGATGAAAGGGTTTTTGTTTATTGTGAAAAAGACGGAGGCGGGAACTGTTCAAATTTTTCGGAGTACGGGGGCGGCGTGACAGCTGCGAAGGACCAATCAGAGCCTGCCACGTGTCACTGGAAAGGGAAACGGTTCAGTTTCTGTGATTGAAGTGACGTTTTGACCGGATAAGGATAACTCGGCTTAAATATGGCTCGGCTCTAAAGGCTTCAGAGTATTAGCTCGGCTGAAAAGGCTAAAGGGTTATTTTAGCTCGGCTGGAAAGGCTAAAACCTTAGCCCGGTTTATAGACAGGTAATGCCCATCATGCTACGCAGACGGAATTAAGGGGCAATTGAGAGGGTAATTTATACAAAAATTGGGCCGAGCTGGGTAAATGGGCCATTATGGGCCGCAGTATAAAGGGCCGAGTAAAATGGCCATATAAGTTACTCCGGTCTTGTGGATGCTTCGGAGTTAGTCCAGTCCCAAAGCCCGGAGGTTAGTCCCGTCCAAGAGAAGATTGAAGTCACTGGTCTAAAGATGCTTTGGAGTTAGACCGGTCTTAGAGTTAGACCGGTCGTAACATGTTAGTTCGGTCTAACCACACCATGGGTTATACATGAGAAGCCGAAGTAAGAGTAGTAGAGGGAAGAGCCGAACTAAGGATAGTTCGGCCTATTCTGCGGCTAAGCATAGTCATGTTTACTTCGGACATATTGGAGTCCGGCCATGGTAAAACCATCTCACTTGGTTTAAGCAGTGAGGGGGGAGTTGAAGGATAAGCATTATCCTTCAGGAATATGAATCCTAGGAGGACTCTGCATGGAGGAATAAAAATCTTACTAGGATGGTGCCACACGAACCTATAAAAGCTCACAAACATCACCTATGGAGAGGTAACACAACTTTGATTCCTGAATACACAGAACTTTTGTCTATTTGTCTAGTTTGCTAACTTAGGCATCGGAGAGGTTTCCGGCACACACCCGCCGGCTAGCTCACGTTTGTATTTTCAGATAGTAGAACGACATCGTACGGAGGAGCACAGACTTGATCAACAGGATTATACGAGAAGGTTTATTTCTTTCCCGTACAAAATCCATTTTCAAAATTAAGTGGTGGACAATTATTCACGGTTAGATAATATACTAAAGCTACTAATTATGTTTAGTTTTAAGTACTTATAATTTTGTTATTAATGGAACAATATCACACATTTAATCAACAAACATTAGTCCATCCAAAAAACATTCAGACTAATTGATTACTCACATGAAATACATTTTACTATATATGTAAGGAGATTTAAATGCAGACAGTACAGATGTATAATTTAAGAATAATATCTGAGTGAATGTGAGAAAGTTAGGAATGCCGATGAGATGAGGCAATTTACTTCCCTGGTAGGAGCTTTGCAGGATGGATATTAACTTGTGTGTAGAAGATCATGGCAGTACCCTGAGTATTGCAGCTTACTGGCTGCATGTTAATACTACAATGGTAAGACATTTGAGATTATTAAAATAACATAAACCATATTAAGCAATATGTTGTTGGCTCATTGTGGAAAACATGCACAAATCTTAAAAAATATCCTTTTGCAAACCAAAGATTATCTAAAATGTCACTTATCAAAAAAAAAAAGATTACCTAAAATGTTAAATCTGAGAATCCAAGTGATGCCCAAACTATACTCTCAACTCTTCAGAGGGTTTTTACAAGCATGATTTTTCTCTCTTTTTATTTTATTTATTTTTTGACACTTGTTAGGACCTACTCTAATGTAGAAAGGGAAAGGGAAAGCGGATCACCCTTGAACGCCCCACATGGTGCTTGAACTAATAACCTACACTATGGGGGTTGGAGAGCATAGCCCTGTGGCACAAGGCCATGGGGACAAGCATGGTAATTAGGAGTGGTGTTCTATTTATATATCCCATTCACGATGAATTTATAATGGAAAGTTTTGTACAAGAAATACATTTCGTCACCATCTTGCATCAGTGTGAAATAGTATTCTCACCCCCAAAAATATTTTTTATTTATTTTTCCCGAATGCATAAAGGAAATATTTTATTGTGACAAATGCTATGCACCTAGAAAAGTGTCTAAAATTTGAAATGTGTGAATTAGATTCATTTTGAGTGTGACCCACACCACATCAAGTTTAAATCTGCACCATACATTCAAATTTTTGATACAATACTTTTCTGCTTGCTTTTTTTCCCCCTTTTTTCTGGGTACATAGCATTTCTTAATTTGTGGTGAATGAATAAGATTTTAATCAATTATCTACATAAAAATCATAATTATTGAGACGGGCCTTTTCCACATAAAAGGTATATTTTTGTCATTGTTACAATAGAAGGAAGTGTGGATTATTCAAGTATCAAAGTTGGTTTGTTTTATAAAAAAGAAGATATCAATGAAGTTCTATGAAACAGTTTCACACCAAAAAAGAATGCTAGGTTCAAGAATTATCTTATTTATATCCTTGAGCATATTAGTTCTTGGTTTTACCTTTGTCACTATCTTCAGTTCTAAAACTTAGTTCTCACCTCTCTATTTGCTTCTGCGCTTCGCTCTATCAGTATCTTCCATCATTTCACATTCTATGCACGGGCAGTTGAATTGTGCTTCAGCACAACAAAGAAGAGAAAGGCAAGACCAGAAAACAGCAAACACATTGCAGACAAGGTGAGTATGTCCATTTGTATCCTTGCTTGATTCAAGGCTCTAACTATTGCCAATCTATCCCATACATAAGAGCCATCTGGAAGCTGTGGGCAGTCGCATTTTGATCTGCACTCTTTTGTGTCACAGTAGAAACTAATTGATGTCATTGCATTCAGAGCAAATTGGAATGGGTTGCTCCAATACATCCATCGATAGAACTTTATGTCTGATAGCAAAACAACTACCCCAGAAGTGGACACCCACAATGATGTCACAATCGACACCAAAAATGCAGCAAGTGTTGGCACTGGTGCTAGAAAAGTTACCATCATCCCAAAATATGTTACGCACAACGTGAAGGTAAAGAGCACTAGCCAATACATTAGGAATTCTGAAGCTGAATCTGTTCCAATTCCTGCCATTCCATTTCCTATTCCAACCACTGCAAGTGTAGCAATTAAGAAATATGGAATTTCACCCACTGCCCATGACACTGGATAAAATATTGGAAGATACATTCCAGCCCTTTTCTCTCTGAAGTACACCAGCCTGTCTGTGCCTATCTGTGGTATGACATTGTTTGCAGAGATAACTCCTACGAGTATAACTTGCATGTATATGTAAAGTGAACGTGAAGTCACACCATATGTGTCCTTGTATTCGATCTGAAAGTACAGAGAACCCATCAGGAGGCCAATCATGACACACCCTGTAAGTCTAGCATATGTATATTGCACATTCCTCCACAAGAACCTCTGTGTTCTTAGCAGTACCAAACTCGCTTGTCGTGAATATGGAGCTGGATAAGTAGAAGATAAAGACCTTGTTGTTCTGTTCTTGGTCAGTTTCTTTATACTACCAATCTCTTTGTTGTTGATCTCATTCAAGGAGCTAGCTTTGTAGATCTCTGCAAAGTTCAGTGAAGGAGTGCCTCTAGTTTTTATGCCTAGACCAAGAACCCCCATGACAAAACTAACTGGATTTTCTCTAATCAAACATTGGGGGACCTTTGGAATTGATGTAAAATAATCTAGTAAATCACTGCAGTTCGATCCTATTGGGCCAAAATATGCTTGGCGCCCTTCTTGTGTCAGAATGAGAGCCTGGTCGAAGAAAGACAGTGAACGAGCATTTGGATGTGTAAGAGTGGCAATAATGACACGACCAGATTCTGACACTTGATAGAGCGTGTTGAGGATAGTCAAAGTTCCTATGATATCGAGGCCAGATATCGGTTCTTCAAGAAAGAGAATACTTGGGTTGGCGGCCAACTCAACTGCTATTGTCATCTTTTTGGCTATTTCAAATGTCTTTCCAGTGGCATCTCGAAGAGACCCAACAAGTTGGTTGGAATAGGGCAACAAACCCAGTTGGTTTAAGACCAACTCAACATGAATACGACGACTTGTAGCGTTGATTGCTTGGTTAAGACGAAGTGCTGCACTGAATTGAAGGGATTCACGGACAGATAGGTAAGGTTGGTGGGCATCAAGCTTCTCAACATAGCCTACTAGTCTAGAGAAGGTGGCTCCAGGTTTGACACCGTTTGCCTGAAGGTCTCCGCTCAAGCTGCCACTTAAAGGTACCCTTCCTGCCAGGCATTTGAGGAGTGTTTCCTTAGTTGATTTGGAACCGCCAAGTAAGGCTAGCATGTTTTGTGGTCCAGCATAGCCTGTGACATAGTTGAAAACTGAGACACTCCCCTTTGTTTTCTCATCATACCTGATGCATAGAAAATATTATAGTCGATGTTTCTCTGTGGTTTTGCATGAACTTTTGAAGTTAAAATTGCTTAATTACAGGATATGAAAGCTCACCTTGTAAATGACAGATCCTCGAATATAAGGGTTACTGGTTCGACTGGAATTCCTAGCCCATTCCTCTCGAGATCAATTCGGAATTCTTCAATCCATTTCTCAACTCCATTTTCCTTCATTTTCCCATAAGCTGATGGTGAACTGCGTGCACTAGAATATTGGGAAGTGTTGTAATCCTTAGAATGTTCATTGTAGCTATGCATTGACTGAAATTCACTCTCTGTATCTTCTTTAAAATTGCTTAATACTGGGGTTTTTCTGAGATGGGGCAGCGATTGGCTGGTTCCTGTGAACTCTATTTTCTTCAGGCCCAATAATGCCAACAAGTTGCCAATTACTGTCCACCCCAGGAGAATGGCATAGGGAAGCCATGGTCTCTTGGTGTCTTCATAAAGCTCATAGAAGGTCAGGTAGGCTTTTCCAACTGTCATTTTTGGGTACTGATCACAAAAAGGAAGTTGGCCGACGTAATTGGAGCACGGCTCTCTGTAGCCCTCAAACTGGAAACTGCAATATGATACGTTCGCCCAGTGAATGGGGTTGATATACATGAGCCATTTCCAGTATGTTGGTATGTTGGATGGGTAGATCACAAAGCCACTGAATAGTAGGAAGATTGAAACAAGTAGACCTGCAACAAGTGAATTGATGTGGTTAATAATTACCCAATCAGAATTGTTTTGAAGGTTTTTTCAAAAATTGTGTGTGCGGAAACTGTTGTTATGGGAGCAAAAGTACCTGCCAAAGCATTCCCCACTTCTTGAATTGGAGAGACAGTACTGAGAAAGAAGAAAACAGATGAACCAAAGTATGCTACCAAGACTAAAAGAAACAGGTACTCAAAGAAAGGTGCTCCATTTCCCGTCAATGACAGACCCGATAGAAAATAAACAGAGAGAGTATAAGCCAGTGCCTGCAAAAGAAAAAAAGAACTTTTAGTTTGATTTTGGTGATAACTATGGCTACTTGTGCTGGGGAAAATCAAGTGGATTATTACTTCTATCAGAGTTTGTGGGAGATTGACAATGCAATGCGAAACTACGTATGAGGAAGCTCTGAAGAATCTCTGTGCCCTGTGCTTGTAGAAGATTGGCCGTTGGAGCATGTATAGGGGAAGCTGTACCAGATTTATGAGCATTATGCTCATGGTGGATACAAACCCTAGGGCACGTACCGAGTTCATTTTCTGTTGGGTATATTGACCTCCCAGTTTGTAGAACAATGTCCCTGCAAACAGGCCGAGTACAATCGCCTGCAACATTTTGAGATTCGATACATTATTTGCAAAGATGTGGCACACTTTAATGACTATGGGAGAACCCTTTGCTCATGCTTATGTTGTAGATGTGTCTCTCTAAAACATTGTATTATATAACCTCTAGATTGGGATGTTTGATTCATTGATTCTTGTGTTTTGCTTAATCAAGGAAAGCAGTGGACAAGGGGTAGTGCTGACCTGGAATAGCCTTAATTTCAGTATAGCTTGGAGCCTTTTGGTAATCTTGATTTGCCTGTTGACAAGAGTTTTAGTAGATTTCCACCATGTCTGAACAAAGGGCCTCTGGAATTGTTCCCATTGAGCTAGATACTCATCCTCCTTAAAATAACAAGAAAAACAAGTAACCTTTTTAGGGATTGCTTAGGCAAGTCCTCCTTTCTTTTGGCACAATTACTAGTGTTTTCACTGTTATTTACATCTGAAATGAGTGTACATCTATCCCATTTTCTGCATATTGCTTCTTTGTTGATGTGGAGAAATTAATATACCTCATCTTTGTAGCGCTCAACTTGGAGGCGGATGTAGCCTCGTGCATTCTTCAACATAGAATATGCATGCGAAGCTTGCTCTCGCTGAACTTTCTGGGACCCCACAGCAAGGTATTGCATTTCTTCATTATTCATGGATATTGCTGTGACCACGTCTCCGATCTGAACTCTTCCTGTGCTCTCTATCCCCCCAGAATGCCCTACTTTGGTAGATAGCTTAGCAACCACCAGTTCTGCAAACTCACAGATGCAGTTGTTGTAATTCTCAGTAATTGTTGAAAACCCACAGATTAGTTTCGAGAACTCAGATTGATTGACCACAATGGAATGTTTATGTTAAAAACAAGCTATTCATACCTGTCTCTTTTCTTGGTTCTACATCAACTGCAGAGTTGTACTTGGATGGTGTTTTGAGGGACAGGCCTAGCCCCGGCTCACTGTCTACCCAATATGTGAGCTTCACATCATCTCCATAAGCAATTCTTGCAATGTCTTTATAATGATCTGAAGCCTTGTAATATTCTACAAGTTCATCTATACTGAGAGTAGTTGTTAGTGGTGCCATATACTGCAAGCCATGTCCGGCCGCAATATCTTCAAGAAACTCAGCAGTCTCTGCATGTGATGGCTTCTTGTACCTGCATATTCAATCAATGTTGTGAGTTCTCCATTATTGTGGAATGTGTCATATCTATGAAGGGATGCACGTGCTTGTGAGTCAGGTTGCAAACGAACCGAGCTGTTCATGAACACCTCAAGTTTGGCTCATTTGAATCTCCTTTGAGCTCAGTTCGTTTACTAAATGAATGAGCACGATTTTGAATTTTAAGCTCGTTTAGTAATCGAGACAAGCTTGAGTAGACCCAAGCTCAGCTCGATAAGCCTTGTGAACAAAAAGGATATGAGTTAATATTTATTTTTAATAATATGCCAAATATATTTGTATAATTTATTTATTTTTTTTTGTTTATGTTTGGAGTTTCTCTAAATTTACATATTTGATTGATGAAATTTATTATTAATATAAACATTCTTTTGTATTTTTTGAATAATATATTTTGTTTCTTAATATGGAAATTAATTTTAGTTTAATTTTTCCTTTTGAGCTCAAGCTCGGCTCATTTATGTAATCGAGTTGACTCGTGCAGAGCTCAAGTTTCTTAATCTCTTGTCGAGCCAAGCTCGAGCTAGATTTTTTTTAGCTTGACTTGAGCTCAAATAATTCTTATCAAACCGAGCTCGAAGAACCCAAAAGCTCAGCTCAGCTCATTTACAACTCTACTTGTGAGCAATTATTTTTGCGTTATGTTACTGACCCAAGGTTGGCAAAGTAGGGAATTGCATCTTGACGAGGGCCTTGGAACAGGACATGACCATCACCGAGAAGTATGATCCTATCAAAAAGATCGAAAACTTCCTGTGAGATTTGGGTCAGTGACATGATTGCAGAAGATTGCTGAATCCTGCTAATGGTCCTTATAGTGTCCACCAAATCATATGTAGCTGCTAGATCGGACCCTGAAAACGGTTGATCATAAAGCATGACTGAGTATGTTCCTAGTGCTAACTCTGCAGTTGTGAGCTTCTGGCGATCAATGTCAGAGATTGCTTCTCCGGTGAGTTTGTGTTCTACATCCTTCAAGCTTAGGATTTCTAGCACATACTCCAAAAATGGATCTTGTCCTTCCACCAATGCATGAGCAAAGAATTTTCTCATCTGTGGAGTGAAGTTTTCTGGCCGAAGCCCTTGCGTGCAGTCCCTTGCGAACTCCAGCGTTTCTCGTACTGATAAAAATGGAAGGTGTCTGCAAGTTTGTAGGAAATTAAAAAGGTTAGTAGAAGATTTTTAGTTTTATTATCCAGTTGATTTGAGCAATCATTGTGTTCAAATTGAGTTGAATTTGATACTTACTTGTTTAGTTGGCTGCTAATATAAGCAATGAGTCTGCTGAGACGTATTTCAGAGGCGTCTTTGTCGTTGTACATCACCACACCTTGCCATTTTGAGTTCTTAGTTTCTTCTATTCTTCCTGCAAGAATTTCTAAGAGAGTGCTCTTTCCACATCCTACAAGATTTGATTAGTGAATTACTTTGGGAAGGTGTCCAAATTTCAATGAATTGTTTCAGCATCATAGACTGTCGGGTTTTGAGAATATGAGAACCACTACTACTATTATTATTATTATTTTTAACAGAAATTTCATAAAGAATGATGTGGCATTTTGCGGTTCCTTCATTTCAAGACAACACCCATATCATTCTGATTTGTAATAGCAAAGATGCCACTACCACAACATTCTAGATGAGCTTTATTTATAAAAGTTTTGTTTGTTAATCATTTCTCTTATTGTTCTGCAATGTTGACTTGGGTTTTGGCAGATTAATATACTTCCTGTTGCTCTATTACTAATTATCTGAATTATTTTCTAAGAAAATTTATTAAAATGTTTCATGAATGATTGTGATGGAGGTGATAGAAATAGTGATGGTTATAAATAAACAACTAAATGTTAATCTTACATCTCTCAGCATGTTGGTGAACAAATACGGCTGCCACACTTCTTTTGAAAAGACTAGATTCCACCAAATGAATTGTTGAACCTTGTGGATCCCTTGAGCTAAATTTCTCTTGAAAAATAGTGAAATCAAGCACAAGTTCCAGTAATAATTTTTTTTGCTGGGTTGATATTTTTGAAATTTTTTCAGAAAACACATTCTGGAAACTCAACCAACAGTGCTTCTTGGTCATTCAGTCATTGTTATGAAAGAATATTCTGACTCAAATTCCTTTTTCCCCAAATGAAGGGGGCATATGCATATCCTATGTTTTAATGTTTTGAATCTTTAGAGTGACAGTAATGATGCCTCTGATCTTTATTGTTGTTCTCATTGCTTAGTTGTTGAGATATAATAGATTATATATATATATATATATATTTTGTATGTTCATCAGGAGGAAGTTGTATCCCTTACCAGGAGGTCCTAGCAGAAGAGTTATCGATCCAGGCATGATATATCCGTCCACTCCCTTCAAGATATGCAACCAGGTTGAATTCTTTTTTTGGAGAAGAGTCTTAAAGGGCCCAACAAAACATCCCAATACTTTGTTCCCAAATGTTTCATACTCGTCTCTTGGTATATCAAACTTCCTCGAACACTTGATGCCTGAAAATCGAACAACCTGCAAAATTTCAGCAGCCTTAGTCGAAGCTGTTTAAAGGTTAGTGAGACAAGGTCGGGGAAATTATGTACTTGCTCTTTGTATCTTCCATTACATGAAGATGGTATATGGTTTTGCTGGTGAAAGCATGAAAAGTTGGTATTGTTATCGAAAACTGTTATTTTTTTTACATAATTCTTTTCCACAATGATATTATGGTAACAATTTTGTATTCAAGTACCTTTTTGATGGGTTCTTTGTTTGAAAATAATAGGAATAAAACATCATTCAGTATTCAATTTCTGAGAATCTTTTCTGTTTATACATCATTATTCATTGTCAATCTATAATAGTCAAAAACCTACTACAAGTTCATAAAAAAAAATTAAAAAGTGAATTAAAATAACCAATTTTCAAATGAGCGCAATTCCGGCAGTAAACTTCACCAGCAAACCGGGAATACGATCTTCTTTATGTAGAGCTTTGAAAGGTTTTTAGTAGAGAACTCTTTTGTAGTTAACTTGATAGTTGTATGAGACCATAGAATTCAAATCCTTGACTGGTGTTGTAAAAGGGCCTGAGGCATGCTCCAGGCCCAAGCCCCACCTGGAGTCAGACCAGCCTAGGCTTAGACCTCCCTAGGTACGGCCTTGGCTGAGGTGGTTGAAGCCCGGCCCAATTTTTGAAACAAATTGAAAATATCTACTGTTGGTAACCGGGCTGGTTCTTAAAGGAAGTTTTAGAATTTGGCTTGGCCCGGTCCGAGATTTGGTAGAATCCTTCTTCCCAGTGAATCAGTTTGGGCCTCAAATGGAGTTTTACTGTTTAGGTTGGTGTGGTCCAAGATTTGGTAGAAGCCCGCTCTTCACATTGAATCAGGTTGGGTCACGCTAGGCCAAACAAAGGGGCCTCAAATCTCTAAAGGCTTGTTTGTTTTTAAAGTTAGGTTAAATGGGATTGTTAGTATATAGATTGTAGTGAGAAGACTAAAAAATATTGTGTTTATTTGATGAACCACCGGGCTAGCAAGAATCCATGTTTGTTCTGTCATTCTATGATGAGATTAATTATATGAAATTTCATAAATACCCTTGGTGTGTTGATATATTTTAATATTAAAAATTATATTTTGTACTCTATTATTTTATGTTGATATATATTTTTTTGTATAAATATATTTGTATACTATTTTATTTTAATATTAAAATTTATTTTTATAAAATGAGGGGCAACATAGTATTTTTACTTCTAATATCATGGGATTAAATATCAATATCACCTCTCTCATGGGATTGTTAATCTTCTCCTTGGGGGATTTTCATAGACTCATGGAACTCTTAATCTCATGGCCACTTTCTAAAACAAATATGATTTTTTGAATCTCACTACCTTACTAATCCAATTCTATCCTCTAACTCTAGAAACAAACAGGGACTCAATGTAATGTTCCAATCTTTTCACTTGACTTTTTGATAATCCAAGATATCTCTTGCCCCAATTAAACATGAGTTATCTCGTAAATCTTTTCACTTAACTTGAAACACATATGCTGACCAAAAAAAAAAACTTGAAACACATACTAATAATAATTATTATTATATTTGGATTCTGGAATTAATAAATATTTTTGTAGAACAATCATGGCAGTTTTCAGACAAAGTTTATGCTTGTATTTTAGGGTGTCCTGGGTTACATTGAGATTGTATTGCCTTGAATTATATTTTTGTTTTGTTTTTGCTTGTATGTTTTTTCTCTGGAGACTGCAAAGGGCAAATCTTGTCAATTTGAAGTGAGAACATAGACTTATTATGTTTTGTATGCACATGCAGTCGAATTGCTTGAGTTGAGAAGGATATGAGGCAATAGTCAACTTCAATATATAATCGAGAGTTGTTTGGGAAAGTTAGTTAAAAATTAATTTTTTTAATTTTCTTTAGAAAAAATGCGTAAAAAAATAAAGAAGTAATGCGACTCAAAATAGATTAAAAGTCGAAAAGTGACTTTTAACTCTTTGCCTATAAAAGGCCTAGTCTTTTATTTAGATAATCAGTATACGAAATTGAAATATTAAAAAAAAAAAAAAAAAAAAAGCATTTCTAGAAGATTGAGAGACCAAAATAAAAAAATAAAATAAAAAAACTAGGCATAAGAAACAGCCATCACCACAACAGAAGCAGACAAAAAGAGAAGCTCTGGCCAGGCAACAACTAAAGATTCCTAAATAATCTGTAATCTCATGTCTGTGTGAAAATGACTTCATGTTTATGTTATATACGGAGTTCAGATCATCTGTTTCATTTTTTTATTTCATGTTCGCTTTACATTGATTTGTTGATTACATGACATAATAGAGGCATGAAATAAATTTATGGGTCGGCATTTTAGGTCAGGGTATTGTATGCGTGTGGATGGATTGGATTAGATGAGATTAGTATTTACGAGACTTTAGTTTTAAGAAAATTTACCTATAAATCTCATTTTGAGAAATAGTGGTGATCCATCTAGTTCTAAGAATTTTCTTATAGACTAATTAGTACCATAGATTTTGAAAATATATATTTAATATATTATTTAGAAATTAGATTTACGGTT
Source organism: Camellia granthamiana (assembly GCA_036172215.1). Lineage (NCBI taxonomy): Eukaryota > Viridiplantae > Streptophyta > Magnoliopsida > Ericales > Theaceae > Camellia > Camellia granthamiana. The sequence goes on along the minus strand of JAXFYN010000329.1, from coordinate 37,089 downwards.
ATACCTTTATTTTAATTATGTTTCCTCCTTATTTTTCCATTTGTGCTAAAAATGTAAGGTCCACATGTATGAGAATCAAATTTGAGGTGAATTTTTATATAAGAATCCTTTTTATTTGGAAAATATTTCAAAAGGAGTACAAAAATTATTTGAAATATGGGATTCTGCAAACATTTGAAAAAGATGTGGAATTCTTCAAACATTTCAAAAGGAATACAAAAATTTCTTAGTAAGTTTTGAACAAATGTATAATTTCAAACTATAACATTTCAATGTAACACTCAAACGTAGCATTCCAAAAAAAATCATTAGTGTACTTTTTTCAAACGTAACACTTCAATATAACACTAAAAAAAAACTCGTTAGTGTAACACTAAACATACAAAAAAATTCCTTAGTATACTTTTTCCAAACATAACATTCTAATATAACATTCAAAAAAACTCCTTAGTATAATACTGTAATGTAACACACAAAAAAAAATGTGAGATTTTTCAAACCATTCCAAAAGACTGTGCGATTTTTCAAACCATTCCAAAAGGGGTACAAAAATTTCTTAGTAAATTTTGGATAAATATATAATTTCTAATTTAACACTCCAAAAAAAAAAAAAAATGAGGTGGGATTCTTCAAACCATTCCAAAAGGACGTGAGATTCCTCAAACATTTCCAAAAAAAGTATAAAAATTCCTTAATAAGTTTTGAGTAAATATATAATTTCAAACTGTAAGTGTTACATTTGGAAAAAAAATAGTAAATAGTTTTTTAGTATTTTTGTGTGTGTTACATTGAAATATGTTACATTAGAGTGTTACATTTGGGATTACATTGATTGGAGTATTATGTTTGGGAAAAGTACATTAAGAAATATTTTTTTGTGTTACATTAAAGTGTTACGTTTGGAAAAAATGCACCAATAATTTTTTAATGTGTTGTACTAGACTGTTACGTTATTGGAGTGTTACGTTTTTATTCGTAATGTGAGATTTATTCCAAAATGAGGAAAAATCCCATAATGAGGATTGCCCAAACGTGTAATTTTACATTTTGAAAAATCCAATTTTATTCATAAAAAAATTAAATCCAAACATGTAAGTGACTATCATTTTATGTAATTTTCATTTTAATAGGACTTTTGGATTCATAAGAAAAAATGAAGAATTAAACAATTCAAAATATCCCATTTTGAGATTTATTAATGCTTCAACCTTAGTTTTAAGATTATCAATCTCTTTGAATATTCCATCCTATGTTCTGATTAGCTTAGGATTACGAGGAAAGATTGATAAAATCTTATCAATTTTATTATTTAATTAATTTTCTAATTTTATCGCACCTCTCTTGAAATTCAATAGTATACCATGTTCAAATGGATTATTAGGTTCCGTTTGTATTTATTGATTTGAAATGCATGAATTTGGCATTAATCATTCAAGAGGAAATACCACGAAAGTAGCTTACAGTTAGATTTGATAATTTACTAAAGTATTTCAAGATTATATTCAAGAATTTTGTCATGATGCATTTGAAATGCCTATAGTTATTTGAAATTAGGCTAAGTATTCTCCTTTTAGCTATACAAAGATACTACTAAAATTCTTGGATTTGAAATACAATATATATTCTAATTTTCTTAATCAAATGTAAAATTATATATTTTATTGGATCATTAATTAAATTTCAAAGTCATGTTTCCAAACAAACATGCTGTTGTATTTTTGTGGGTCGTCACATTAGGTCATGCCCTAACTATTCAATATATAGATCCTAGAAATTGTTGACTAACGATGAGCTCTATGGTGAATTCACCACATTAGCTTAATTCAACAAACTAGTTCAAAAAATTTACGGAGCCAGAAAAAATAGTTTAGAAAGTGGCAAAATAGCCGTTTGACAATGTTAACAATTTCTTATTTTCTATTCATAAATAAAAAATAATAATTAAAAACTTCATAAAATGAAATAAAAAAAGAAAAGAACAAAGGGACGGATTTGGTGGCCGAAAGGTCGACAAGCCGACAATGGGGTTGGCCAAAGGGGAAGGGAGAAAGAGTGAAAATTCTTTTGAAAACAAAGGAAACCACATTTTTTGTTTTCAAAAATTTTGTAAAATTTGAACTCGATTTCACTTATATGAAAATGAATATATTACATATCAAACAAGTTTTAGTTTTCAAATTCTAAAAAGTTAAAACGAAAATAGAAAATAGGTATCTAAGTGTTAACAAACTCGGAGTAGATTTAAATTATTTGTAATAACTCATAATGAATTTATCTACATGCTTCATCTTTGATCACTTTTTTTAGCTTCGTAAAATTGTTATTACATATGATTATATTGAGGAAAGTTCTTATATTTTGATTGTATAACGCATTATTACATATTATTTACAATTATCTCAACGATATATATTATGATTTTAAATAACACTATATATCAATATTAATAACACATATATATATTGATTGTTATTAAATATCAACTGACATATGTCAATACGATATGGAACAAGAGAAATGTTACGGATCATGAAAATTTTTTCATGAAAATGATCATGAAAAATTTGTGACTCTTAAATTATCTTGATTAGTGTGTTGTGTTTTATTGTAAGTGTAATCTAAAGGTCACAAATCTTTCATGATCATTTTCATGAAAGACTTTTCATGATATCTAGCATTGTTGTTGATATTTTATGTACTCTCTTACCTGTTGAGGAATGGGAGGAGTGATTTTAGCAACATCTCGAAGATAACTAACAAAACCATCTTTCAACAAGTACTCCATCCCTAAAAGATCCTCACTCTTCTTCCTCACTTCACCACCTTCCTTCACCTCTTCAAGCTCAATCTCTCCACCATCACTCTCTCTCCTAAATGCCCTCCCAGCTTCATCTCTCAACCCATGCCTCTTCAAGCTCTCATACATCCTCATCGCCACGTGCCTCGCTGTCTCTGGCGACGCACTCTCTATCTTCCTCATGACTTCAGGCGTTGACCCGCCGGATAACAGTCTAGCCGGCATCGTTGTCGCTGGAGCTTGAAGTACTGGTAAAGTTATGACACTATTAGTATCATCAGTTGCAGCTGAATAGCCACCAACTGAGGATGCTCTTGGAGAGTATGTTTCTGTCATTGATATGTCTTGATCTCCTGGCCACCATCTTGAGCTTGAACATGGAGAACTCATTATTGAGTTGTTTGGCATTTTTTTGTTTTGATTTCTAAAGTCTAAGATTGTTCAAGATTGATATATGTAGGAGATGATATTGGATGGGCTAGAGAGAAAGAGTTGTGGTTTACTAGTTAATATAGTGGGTTATTTACACAAATAATCCCTACCATATGTATTTTATTACTCTTTGGTTCTTAATTTTTTAATTATTTCACTTTATTCTTTAAAATATATCATTTTGTATGTGAACGTCATTTAAAATTAGAATTTTACGCACAAAATAAATAAATAAATAAAACAAACACATGCAATAAAATTTTAAAAGTTATGAATGAAAATATAACAATGTGCATATTTTAGAGACAAAAAAGAACCAAAACACATATTTTAGAAACTAAAATACTACAAAATATATAATTTGAGACTGTGTGTGTATTTGGTTATTTTGATTTCATTGAGAATTCATATATATAATTTCAAAATTATTTCTTCTCTTATTATTGATTTTAAACGTGTTAGTTTCAAGGATTGAAGTGTAACATATCGCATTATTTTTAGGATTAAAGTGGAATAATAAAAAAAAAAGATTGGAGACTTAAATGTAACATAATATATATTTGGAGACCATTAGTGTAATTAATCATAATATATCAGATTAATTACTAACATATAATTAATTTAGTTTAGTCTATGCTTTACAAATTATTATTATTAGAGTTAAATGAGAGAGAGAGAGAGAGAGAGAGAGAGTAAACTAGAAGAAGTAGAATCGTGAGAGGCGGTTCAGGCGCCACGTGGAGGACAGATATAGAAAGATAACAACTTGACAAGGAGACAACAGATTTTCGACATGACTGAAAGGTGCAAGATTCTCTAGAGTTTTTTTTTTTTAAATTTTTTAGAGTGGTGTATTGTGTGGTTGAGATTTAATAATAAATCACATCAATTTTTCAGTATTAAATCTCAACCATACAATGCACCACTTTAAGAAATTTTAAGAAAAAAACACTCTAGAGGATCCTTGGTGGACTGAAAGAGTTGGCTTAATGGATATTTAGGAGTATATTTTTTTAAGTCTCAGATTTAATTTTTATTAGGAGTAATTCATTTATTGGGATTACATTAGTAGATTTTATTTAAAATTTGTCCGATTTACATGAAAAGATGTTTTACGTGAATACTGAGATTAGTCAAGATACATGTAAACTGTTCGAACATCCAATCAAAAAAAAAAATTTATTGTCAAGTTTAATGTCAAAGATGCTAACTACACTTTCACTAATTTATTATCTATTTCTACATTTGTAATAATTTTTTATTTTTTTGCCAAATACTTTTTTAGTCCAAGTGGCATTACCTCCTATGAGAGGTTGGGGATCAAGCCTCCCTTTGGTGAGGCTATTAATTAACTCCCATCTATTCTACTCGTCATCTGTTGTGCTGCTGAATGATTCCTCTTTTTTCATTCCATAGTACTTTATTAGAAAATGATATAAAAATTCATTTTTTTATATTTATTTTCTAAATTTAATAATAAACGAATAATATAATTGGTTGATAATTAAAAAGATAAAAAAAAGTATTGTCTTAAATATTTTAATTAATTATCATATCATTGAACTTGAAAATTGGATTTAATTTTTAGACTTAAATAATAATGTTTTACTTTATTTGATTTATTAGAATGAGAAAAAATAGAATGAAATAGTTATTCCTTAAGAGATGGGGTGGTTGCTGTGCGGGAGCACAACAGTCACTGTTGTGCGATTATATAGGCTTATTTTGAGATTCGTTTCGATAATCTGAACCATTCAAGTTTTAAAATACATCGAGTATAATATACTTAAAAAAAATCAAATTGATCGGATATCTTTAATCCTTTCATTTACTTAAATTTGTATTCAATTTTATATTTCAAATCACAATTGTCATTTATTTTTGTAGATGCAAATGTAATTAAATGAAATGGTTAACAATGCTTGATTAACTTGATTTTTTATAGGTACATTTTACTCGATGTACTTTAAAATGTGAATAATTTAGATCATCAAAAAAGGCTCCAAAACGGGTCATATAGCCGCACAACAATGGCTGTTATGCCCCTCATAATACAGCCACCCCATTTCCGATTTCGTAAGATTTCTTATAGAATGACTATTCCTTTAAAATGATGAAAGATGGTTCCAATTGTAATACATTTGTTATTATATTTTTAGTATAATCAGATATGAAAATGAATATTTTGATGAAATAATTATTACATTCTACTACCAAACACTATTTAAAAATTGATTTCAAAATTGATATTTTTAATAATAAAAGACGTGTAAAAAGTTAAAAAAGATAAGTACCTTTTGATTTAATTTTTTTTGGGTTGCTAAAACTTAAAGCTCTCGGAAAATTCTAATATACATTTCATTGAAAAATGTGCATCATATGCACTCTTAATTATGTCATTTTTTTCTTTAGTTATGATTAATTTTTTTCTTTAATTATGATATTGTTTTAGTTATGATTCATGTGTGTTTAGTTATGACAATTTTTTTTATAACTTAAAAAAATATGAATTATGCAATTTTCTTCTTTAATTACAAAGTACATATAATATACACCATTTAAAAAATGTATACCAGAGTGTTTCCCTGCTCAAACACCCCCCTAAATATACATTTGTATTGTTGGTCCTCATTAAATATTTTTTTGTTTTTTTGTTTTTGTTTTTACAAGTTAAGGTTCGACATTCATTGTATTCATCCATCCTATGCACTTTGCATTTTAAAGTAAATAAATAGAAAGTGGATAAAGAAAACAAGAGAAATACATAGAGAAGACGTGGACCCAGTACAGTAGTTTGGTGATTAGGCCTGCTTTCTCACGGTGTTGAGCCAGTCAGAGTCAGAGAGAGCAAGTGTGAACTGAATGCGTACGCATGATAACAAACAGTGATTTACCCAAAGAGAGATTCTTTGCTAGCTTAATTAATTAATTCAGACCTGGTTAACATTGATTAGCAAGACATGTTGTTTTCCAATTCGGTCACCTATATAGACCGTTTGCCATGGTTTTAAGTAATAGTATCAGACTTTGTATCAATTAATTTAGTAAATATTATAGCAGTTAATATCGAATAATATTACTTATGAATTGATGAATACCGTATTGGAAGCCTAAAATCTTAATACGATTTGTAATCCGTGGCGGAGTCAAGAAACTAAATCAGAATGGACACTTATTAATTACAATTTTATTTTTTTTCTATAACCAACAATAAGAAGATAAGAATAATTTTTAAATTAATATTAAATACAAAACTTGAATAAATTATTACAAAGTAATTTCATATAAAATCTTACAATTAACTTTAAGTAAAATCAAAAAGAAAATATTATGTGTAACTAGTGTATCATAGACAATGTAAAAAAGTTATATATTTAAGTCGTAAAATAAATTATATAATGGTAAGATAAACAAATTTTTACAAAATTTGAGTAAAAATTTCATATAATAGTGATATCACGTCATTATTGACATATTGTATCACCAACCAATAGTAAAGCAACATATGAAGGGTGAACTCCACATGCAAATATAACTAATACTCTAATAATTTTTACATATACTTGCATATCAATAATGATGGATATTACCTTTATATTGAGATTTTTTTACAAAATTTTCATACATAAAAATATGATTTGTTGTAGTCACTTTATTTTCAATAAAACAATCACTATTGTTTTTATAAATTTAAAAATGCCCTTAACATTTTATTCTAAATATTATTTTTGTTTAAAATTTTATTTATATACATATGTAAACAAAAAAAAAAAAGAAAAAAAAAATTTTGGGGGGGGGGCATGTGATCCCTAGGAGTGTAAAAATGGCTCATGACCCGAAGTCTGCTTGCGGCTCGGGATGGGCCCGGGCCCGAGCCCGAGCCCATCTCGAGCCCTTGAGCTTGGGCCTGAGCCATTATTTTGAAGCCCAACCCAGTCCATCGGCCTGCTTAAGGTCCAACTTGAGATCTAGTGTCTTTTTTAGTGAAAAATAATAAAATTTTGGTAGAAAAAATTAAAAAAACAAAAAAAATTGGCCAGGCTCGCCCAAGGCCGGCCCAAGCCTGAGGCCAGGCCCAGGCCCAGGCCCATCAAGCCAGTCCACCAGCCCGCCCAAGGCCTAAATACCCCCAGGCCTGGGCCAAATTTTTTGGCCTGTGGCCTGGCCCGAATTTTGGCGGGAGCCCGCGAGGCTCGACATGGGCAGTGCCAAATTTACACCTTTAGAGCACCTCCAAGGGGATAGTTAAACAAGGCTTGTTAGGCATTTTAGCTAATATAAGTCTAATTTTGAGTTCCAATGGGCTAGTTATTGGGCTAGCTACTTTACCATCCTATTTTTTTGGTGACTACAATTGAAGAGTCTCAGAGTCTCTCCAAACAATTATGTATATATATATTTTAGATTTTTGTATATTTATGTCTTGGATTTGGGATTTTATATATTATATATGTGTGTGTGTGTGTGTGTGTGTAGCAATTTTATATGCTCTTTCAATTCTGTTTAATGAATTACGGAATAACTTATTTTGTATTTTGTATTTTTTTTTCTCCTCATTCTATAAGTTTTGTATGTTTGTATGGCCAAATTTATTATTATTGCAAATTTATATTAATAAAATATCAAGAATTAGTATTTTTTATTTTAAAAATTAATTAAATTAGTTTAAATGGTTAGCTAAAATAAAGAGCGTGGTTGGAAAACACAATAGCTAAAGTAAATTGGTAAAATAAAGAGTGTACTTTTTTTTTGTACTTTACCCCTGGTCACTATGTGGCTTCGCCTCTGTATGTAATGATTGATATTTAAGATCTTAGTATTTATAAATCTAATTAATTCGATTTTAGAGTAAACTAAAAACTAAACCAGTCCTACTGTTGAAAAAAAAAAATGAAATGATAATTGTAAACAACTATTGAGCCTATATAATTGGACCAAAACCAAACTATGAAAACCGATTTGGTTTTGTTTGGTTCTATGGTAGGATAGTGTGGCAGTAATGCTAGTGTGGCGTTGGCAAGATGATGATGGTGGAGATGGTAAGGGATGGTATGGTAGTAGCAATAGGGCGTTGTCAGTGGTGGTGATAATAGCGGCAATGGTGGTAGCAATGGCATTAGTAGTGGCAGTGATAATTCTAGTAGCGTTGGTAAGATTGCAGTTTAACAAATGATTTTCGCATCCTTTAAAAAAAAAAATTGATCAAATAAGCAAATTTTCTATTGATAAAAAATGTTTTTTTGGGGGTTAACTTTTGATTTTCATCATACTAACTGTTAATCATGTAATTTAATTTTGATGATATCTAAAATATTATGAAATAAATTATGGTTTTTCAATATACATATTTTATATTATTTGACGCAAAATATTTACTGTGGATGTTTGAAATTCATAAGAGTTACTGTGCATAAATCCGCGTGTCACTATTCACTATTCACTATTCATGTTTTGAAAAAATCCATTTATCACTATTTACTTCTTTCGACAAATTTGATATACCTACATGGGATGGTGGGTAATTTTTATGTATCTAAAATCTCTACAATAGCTACAAAGATTTTAAAGGGGATATATATTTTTAGATCGAACATAAATATTATTTAAAGAGATTTTACTATGCATTTTTTAATATTTTAATGGAACAGATACCATGCAAGTCACTGTGTGTGTATTGATTGGATTAGTAAGGTTTTGAAGGAAAAAATAGTCGGTTACTATGCGAACACTATTTATCGAAAGCGACCTTTGATCATTAATTTTGAAACCTCCACCTACATTTTTTGAGAAAAAAGAAAAGACGTGTGCATGTGTCTACGTGATTCAACAGATGCCTTGTGATAGAGCGGCTACTCCTCCAACGGATATATGTTCAATGGATATATTTTCTATTATATATAGAAGTGTTTTGGTGTGAGAAAAATAAGAGTGAAAAAAAGAAATATCTGTTATATTGAAATATTCTAAAATATTGTATTATGCTTTATTGAGTTATTTTCTGTGTGAAAATTTGTTGAGAATTTGAGCAAAATTGTAAAAGGATTTTCTATCCTATATTCATATTATTCTTGTAAAAAGATAGAATTTTTGTAAGTGATTTTTTGGAATAAAATCACTTGGGTTAGGTGTAATCAGGCACCGGATTCAAAATTAGTTGAGATATGTTTGTGAGTGATTTTTTAGATAAAATTACTTAGTTATGTGTGACTAGGTACCGGATTCTAAACTAGTTGGAGTGATCAGGATTGTAAAGGTTCACTAGTACTCGAAAAACTAATGGTGTAATTACTATTTGAAGAATAGTGAATAAATTTTCGAGGAGGATACTTGGAGAGTGGATGTAGCGTGACAACTGCCTCCTTAATTAAGTAAATTAATGAAGTTATTTATGTGATTAGTGTTAATCATGTGCTTATGTACTAATTGTGAATTACGTGCCATGTGTTTTATGCATTAACTTGATTTGTATTGTAGTGTTATTGTGAACAGATATGTGAGGAGATGAAATAAACCTATCTGATTCGCTAATTTTAACAAGGTAGAATTAAATTTGGAGATAGGCGATTAGAGCCTAATTCACATTAGTAAAATTAAAATTAGTTTGATTTAAGTCATAAATGTTGGGGATTAATTTAATTTGAGTGAATTTGATTTAAAGTAGTTAATATGATTTATTAGCCCATTTAACTAAGCCTAATGTATGTATAATTAAAGACTTACTGTATTACTCATCAAACTGAAGAAGAGAGTCAAGAAAGAGTTGTAGTGGTCATTGTAGAGAAAACTTAAGAAAGGTGCGTAGAGAGAGTTCAACAAGGAGAAAGAGAGAGTTGGTGAAGAACATTGAAGCTAAGGGCCAATCTTCATAATTAACTAATTAAGGTGAGAATTCTCCACCAAATTTCATGAAATTGAGACACTATACTCATGATCCTTTAGGTGTTGAGTTGAACAAGGATGAAATTCATGTTTAATTAGAGATTTGTTCATGATATTGAGAGCTTAGAACATGCATGTCTTAATATGGAAGAATTGAATGGATTAGCTCCTAAATTCAACATGCATGCATAATTCCATGACAATTTGTTCTTGTACATTGCACTTCATGTATGAGTCGTCAAATTGAAAGGATATTTTATGAGATTTGAAGTTTTAAAAGTTCAAACTTGTATATCTATGTCTACACTTTTCATTCCAAAAGTTTAATTGCTTTACATTGGAAAACTTGAGTTGAATTAAAGTCATGACTTGTGTTTAATGTTAGAATTTGTAAGGCAAGGTTATTTTCATGGGTTTTGAGTTGAATTGCATGAAAATGAAGTTAGCATTTGAATAGAGGAAGGTCCAAAAACAATAGCCATTTTCAGGTTCCAGATTTTCCAGAACTGCACATGCGGCTTGGAGCCCCGCATGTACGGAAAACGGGGTAGTGGTGTGGTGTATTTTACTTAAATTGCACCCAAGGTTTTAAAGAGCAGCCACAACCGTTACGTAACGCCGTTACGTAACGGTTATGGTAGTTACCGCCACCCGTTACGGCCATTTTTGCAGTGTGATTGAGATTTACAGGCGTGTCGGGCGTAGCGGTTGCTATAGCGGTCGTAACAGTGCCGTAATGGCCGTAACAGCCTGTTATGCACCGTTACGTAATGGTTTTGAATTGCTTTTTTCGAAAAAAACACACAAAAAAAAATTGAAAATGGGGGAAGAGAAATAGAGAGAGAAGAGGGAAGATAAAGAGGGAAGATGGAGGAACAAGAGATGGAGAGAGAGAAGAGGAAAGATGAAGAACATGTTATTGATTTGTTGAAGCTGTAAGACCTATGCTATTCTATTTAGCTGCAATCACTTAACCATTTTGTTTGTGTGTGTCTATCTATATATTATTTGAAAATAATAATAATAATAATAATAATAAATGTGGTCATTATCTATTTGGCTTGATTAAAATATATATATATATATATATTTAGGCTTTTATTTATTCTCTTGCTTTTGTCATTATTTATCTTATATATAATAGTTTGTGATTGATTTTTTGTATAATATAAAGTCATTAATTATTAAAATAAAATGTAAAAAACTCAGTTTATAGTGATTTAAAAATATGAAATATATTGGATCAAACTTAAAAATTTATAAAAATTGACCAATATTTATTTTAAAACCAAATAAATATGATCATAGAAAAAAAATGTGCATATCGGTAAGTTTTTTTCAAATTGTGAGAAAAATAAAAAAATTCACGGTTCTGGTTACCGCAACCGTTACGTTACGGCCTTTACACCCCGCAACCGCAACCGCGCCATTACTACCGTTACGGCGACCGCAACCGCTTTTCAGAACCTTGATTGCACTTGTGGAAGAAGGTTTGGTGGTGGTCACCGCACATGCTGCTAGGACCCCTGCATGTGCGGTCCTTTTGGACAGGCCCGGTTTGTTTTTCGCTCATCTTTTCCACATTTTGAGCCTCCGTTTGCATGGTTTTAAAGTGTTTTCATGTGCATATACATCTCATGAACACGAGTGAATTAAAGAACAAAAGTGTACCCAAACGGTTAGCATCGAATAGAAACCGAATAAATAAAGAACGCATAGAACCGATCGAATGATTGACTGTATATTGAATAGTATTGTAAGAATGTGATTGTAATTATGTTATGTTTGACTTTATTTGTTTAGGTCAGACGCCGAACCATTAGTACGTGTATCGAGAAGTCCACTGTGAGTAACACTATTGTAAAGATATGTTCAATTGTATTTATTTCCTAAATGATAAATTATATTGTTTTCAAACTGTTACTTTTATTGATTGAATGATGATCCTCTTTTTGAATTGTACCCGTGGCATCCATAGCATATTGTTATTGTTATTATTATTGATATCGCTATTATTACAAAGATCTCCGTCAGTTCCAATTCTTGGAACTATTGTTTATTGTTTGAAGGCCATCAATTGATTGTTCGGTCTTTAAGATCCATTATATTGTTGTTATTGGATGTACCACGTATAACCTATACAAATATGATTGATTGAATTGAACGATTGAACGATTGATTGACAAAAAGATATTGATCGAAAATGTTCTATTGATAATCGATTGTTTCAAATACTATAAGGATATCATTGTTAACCTCTTTACATAGTTGTTATTCGTTGGGTTTTAGCTCATTGTTTACTATATATATGTAGGTGATTGAGCACCGGATCAAAGCTAGTGGCGATGACCTGAACCCTTATTTTGTCAAACCAGTCATTGTGCTTCATCGCGAGGTTTCGAACCATCATGTGTCAAGACTTTTTGGGTGGTTCAAAGTCACCCTTTTGATATTGCTAAGTGAAAAGAATGTTTTATGACTTTTCTTATTGGTGTTTTTGATAATGGGATTTAATTTGCTAACTTGTGTTTTGTCTTGTATATATGTGTTTCATGGACATAAATGTTTGTGTATATAGCTATGTATATGAAAGTTTATTTCTATTCAGGTCCTCACAGCTCATTGGATGATGTATGTTATTATTAATTGACTTCCGTCAGCCCTTTTATATTGTATTATTGTCATTAATCACGGATTACTGGTTGGTTATGACGCTAAACCCATAAGGGCGGGTTTGGATCTTGACACGTAGACCCTACGTGCCGAACCTTTATAAATCACTATATTTGATTTTCTTTCCCTATCTCTTTTACTTTTATTGATTATTATTGCTTTATTATTTTGTTTGTCAAAATTCAAATATTTTAATTATTATTTTTAATATTATGCAATTTATTTAACAATCGTGATGTGCAGCTCGAAAAAGGGGGCACTAATACCCCGAAATTCCTTTTAAGGAAAGAAAAAAAAAAAACAATTATAAAAAAAAAAAGAAAAACAGTTACCAAAAAGGGAAATTAGGGGGATTAGGGGCACTTTTTTTAGTGCTAAAAAACATTTTCCTATATTTAATAATCTAATTCATCGCTCTTGGATTGTCTACTTGAGATAACACTATCAAAATACCAACAAAAAAAGATTTTCCAGTAAAGCATAAAGTGGTTGTGTGGACGGAGAGTGGCGGCTTGGCAATGATGCCAGTGATTAGGATGGTGGTGGCAATGGTGCCGACAGCAATAAGTAATAGAAGTGGTGGTTTGTTAACAGTAATAAGTAATAGTGGTGGTGGTTTGTTAGTTATTAATTGGCTAGGATCGTTAGATGAACACAAGTATTAAATCTTAATGGCGTACAAATTCAACTAAGCAATGACACAAATATCAAATAGTTAAAAATTGAATATTTGGGACAAGAATGTGCAGGTTGTGATAGGATGTGATCAAAAAGTAAAAGTTAAAAGTATTTTTTTTAGATTTTAAATAATTAGTGTTTTTTAATTTTACTTAGTTACTTTTGTTAATAAATTATAAGCAGAAATTATATCAAACAGTTTAATATAGATTCTAAATTTAAAATAAACTATAAATAGATTATTTAAACTATAACAAATACCCCAATATAATGATGATACATAAAATAGATTAGCGCAAAATTGTTGAGTTAACTCATTCCTCTAATCCTACCCACTTAGATCTCACAAACAAACAAGTCCTAAAATGAAGTTTTCAATCTAGGTAAGGATCTATGCTAGTAGTGAGTGCTCTTTTTCATGAGGTGATTATTATTCTAACTTTTGCCACCCCCCACTTTCATTGGACTGTGATTAAATTAGTTGTGACAATACATTGTATCATTCACAACATTATCTCATTATCCATTTTAATTCAACATATTCGCTCCACTTACCTTTAATTTCAATGTAGAGAACCATTTTCATAATTGAAATGGCAAGTAATCCAAAGTGGGTTTAATATTTGTCATCATAAGAAGCGAGAGAAAGATATATAGCCACACAATGCTATTCATTCACAAAATGCTTTCTCTTGCCTCTGAAAACCAAAAGTTTCAATAATTAAAAAAACATTAAACTAATGAATATCCAAAGTGGGTTCTCTATGACTTCCTGCAAAGCCATAGAAAAGGTGAAAGCATTATTTTTATTCATGTCAAGAGCTTTATGTGAGTCTATTGGATAGGGGTGCACAACTTTTTTTTAAAAAACTTGAGAATTAATTTAGCTCAATCTCTATGAATTGAGATAATTTGAATTTTTTCGATTTATTAATTTAATTTTGAATCTGAAAATAATGAATCCCACCAAATCAATTCGTTTCTTAGTGTTAGCTAGGCTATGTATAGTCTGAAACAACCTAAACCCAAATATATATACATATTTATGTTGAGATGCCTTCGTATTATTGGAGAAAAATAAATATTAAGGTGGATGTTGCTACAGTATTTGTCCACTATTATATGTACTTTGATTATATCAATAAAATGAGTCTTTTTGCTGAGTTATTAAAAAAAAAAAAAAAGGTGAATGTTGCTACATAAATATTTTCCTTGTGAGGTAAGTAAAAACTAGATTGTTCAACTTGACATGAATTTTACATGAATATTATATGGCCTTGTTATATATACATGTTAACATATAATAATAAGTAAGAACCATGCACTATAATATATAAAAATTTTAGAGATCAATTTTTTTTTTATATCTAAAAATGAAAATTTTGTTGTAAAAGACATTTAGGGATTAATTTCTATTATCGTGAGGATAGTAAGTAAAAGATTGTCTGGAAAAGTAAAAAATAAAACTTTTAGCGACAATTTTGAAAATGTTACTAATAAATACACTTTTAGGGACACAATAATATGATCACAAAGGGTTTATTTTTTGAGACAAAAATTTGGTCCCCAAAATATAATAATTCATCACAAATGTCCAATTTTCGTTGCGACACTTTTCGCAACAAAAATATTTGGTTCTTAAAAAATAATTTTGTTCCTAAATTTTGGTCTCTAAAACTTTAATTTTTGTAGTGATGTGTTGAACTTAGAATTAATCATAATTGATTATGTTGTAAGTTTAGTGTTAATTCAAACCATAATAATAGAAAGGTAGGTTAGTAGAAAAAAAAATTAGCTACTTAATTTTATTCAAACCATAATAATAGAAAGTTAGGATAGTAGAATAAAAATTAGAAAGTTAGGTTAGTAAAAATATAATAATGACAATTTTCGTAACAAAAATATTTGATCTCTAAAAGATAATTTTGTTTCTAAATTTTAATTTTTTTAATTTTAATATTTTGTAGTGATGTGTTGAACTTAGAATTAATTATAATTGGTTATGTTCCAATTTTAGTGTTAATTCAAACCATAATAATAGAAAGTTAGGTTAGTAGAAGAAAACAAATTAGCTACTTAATTTTATTTATATTTTTTAGTTAGCCATTATGTAAAATGACATCAATTACGTATAAATTCATAATTTAAAATTGTCAGTGCCAAACTGACAGTTTCTGTGACAAAAAAAAGAAAATAAAAAATAAAATTCAAAAAATTCAAAAGTGGGCATTAACAGGTGTCAGCAAAAGAAGCTAGAGAAAGATCTAGCCACACAATGCTATTGGTTAGTAATAAGTTTCCCATTTCACAAAATGCTTTCTGTTAGATCTCCCTAAAACCAAAATCTCTAATAATTAAAAGAATAAAAATAAAAACTAAGCTAAAAATATACATAGTGGGTTCTCCATGACTTTTGTAAGTATATGTCCAGAGTACCCAAGGGCACTTGCAGAAATGAAACCACCTAAAATATTCTGAAACCCTAAGGGCACACTATGATGAAACCGGCCATGAGAACACAAAATTTAAATTAAAAAAAAAAAAAACTTAAAAATTTTCACAAAGCTTCTTTTTGGACTAGACAGTACAATTGGACCTTATTTTCATAATTTAAATTGTTCAATTGATAAGGCTTTGTTCATAGATCATGCATAAAAAAATAACTTTTTATTTTAAAAATAACCTTTATAGTACCACAAAAAAAAAAAAAAAACCTTTTAATTCTAATAGTTTGATTCAAAATTTATTTTAGTCCATATTATTTTAAATCAAACTATTTGGTCTCTATATTTTAAATTTAGTTTTAATTTGGTTTTTTCATTCAAGTCGAAAGCTAAAGTTAAAGAGTTTGGAACACTTCGCACTCTCCTAAGATGTACATATAAAAAAAAAAAAAATTATGGAGAATTTGGACGACTAGATTAAATTGAAACTCAATTTAAAGTGTAAAGACCAAATTGTTCAAATTGAAAAATAGGGACCAAAATGAAATTTGAATCAAACTATAAGGGTGAAAAGTGTAATTTATCCAAAAATCAGATTAATCTAAAAATTATAGCCACATGTTTTATTATAGGAGAAATTATTATTCAGTGTAGATGTAGGAAAAAAATTACACAATAATAGTAAACTTTAAGAACATTAATAATTAAAATTACAAACTATTTCATGTATTATTTAATATTTTTTTTAAAACACCACTTAATTGTAATTCCCCCTTTATTATATTTGTTTGCAAAAAAAAAAAAAGAACTTTATTTTTAAACTCATATTAGTTGTCCTTTTTCTTGCATACAAATGTGATGAAATAATATATTTACAATTATTCTATCAATCTGATTTTTTTTTTTTTTAACGCATGACCTATATATAAAAATTTACAGAATGAATGATTTAAATCATGACAATGAGCCCCCTGGTAGCCGCAAGGCCAGACTGCACTATCTAGTCCACAATGGTTAATTTTTGTTCTAAAAATTATTATCAATAAAAGAAAAAAAGAAGAGAAAATAAGAATAGGAAAATTAATGATTGTCATTAACAAAATTTACAGATTACGGTTTTTCTTATTCAATGCATTTCATAACTAATGATGCATGAAATGGATGTGTAACCATACTGGTATTTACTAAAATTGAATTCCATCGTTAGTTAGGACTTTCAGTAACAATCTTCTTCTTTGGATGATACGACACCATGGTGACCAAATGGAAACTTAATTATGGGATGGCAATTCTTGACTTTGCTATTACTCTCATCATATCCTCATGATGAAAAATTATTATCATTGTTGGATATGCACACGGTACTTCTTATTAAAAATCTATATAAAATACAATAGATAGAAGAAAACAATAAAATAAAATATACAGAACACAAAATTTATATGATTCATCTCAAAATTAAAGTTAACCAACTCTCTCAACTATAAATTTACATTCACGACTGTGATAAAAAATGTAATAACATATTATAGACATAACCAACTTCTCCAATTATAAATATATAGAAATTAGAGCAACAAAATACT
The DNA here is from genome assembly GCA_036172215.1 of Camellia granthamiana. Taxonomy (NCBI): domain Eukaryota; kingdom Viridiplantae; phylum Streptophyta; class Magnoliopsida; order Ericales; family Theaceae; genus Camellia; species Camellia granthamiana. Next base: position 19,600 of record JAXFYN010000329.1, on the reverse strand, counting down.
TTTAATATCACATGGAGCCAATCTTGTCTACAACTTAGCCAACTAAAGTGAATCAAGGCGACTTTATTTATTGGATGAATACTACTCTTATTGATCGAAAAAATACCATATTAGTATACTAACTTGGAATGGTGCTCCAAAACTATTGAATACTCATCTACCTACCCTCTACGCCTTTAATTTTTTGTATTGAATGCTCAAACCTCACCAAGAAAAAAAATAAAACAAACCACTCTCTAAATGGAACTGGTCGGTTTAGCCACAATTAAATTAGTGTATGTAGGTGCATACTGCGTACTGCCCTGAAAAAGGAGCTTCCACTAAGAATTCCTTCCTTCCTAGTATAAAAAATGATGACTTCATTCAATTCAACTCATGATTCTACAATACCCTCATCAGAGCTCTCTCTCTCTCTCTCTCTCTCTCTCACAGTTGTGAAGTCTTCCAACTTGTTTTAATAGTGCTTCTAGTGGTCACAGCCACACACCTTCTTATCTCTGCTTCTTTGGCTAACTCTATCTCACTTATGAACTACTAGAGTCTTTTCATTTTGCTTCCAACTTGTTTTTAAGTGCTTCTTGTGGTCACAGATACATATAGCTCCTTTGTATCTCTCTTGTTTTCTATACTTCCCAAAAACGTGGGTACCTTCATTCTACAAACCCTATATGATCCCCTAGCTTATGATAATAATGACAAAACCTATCAAAACTTTTATGGGTTTCTTTGAATCTTGAAAGCATGGTCTCCACATCCTAATGAAAAAGGCACATTCTTTTTGTTTATGCATTGAATAGCTTCATTGTGTTCTATAAAATCTCATTCTCTAAGCTAGCTATTATTATTAGCTGAACTAACTAAACCAACCATGGAGCTCCCTCAGATTTTCTCTTTGTTTTCCTCCATTTTCCTGTGCTTTTTCTTGCTTTCCATTCAGGGTAGTAGATACTCGGGTCGTCGCTTGTTGTCTCAAATTTCACTCCCTCCATCTCCTGCACCTGAGGCTGCTGCTGCCCCTGCCCCAACTCAAATTTCACTCCCTCCATCTCCTGCACCTAAGGCTGCCCCTGCCCCTGCCCCTGCCCCTGCCCCTGCCCCTGCCCCAACTCAAATTTCACTCCCTCCATCTCCTGCACCCAAGGCTGCTGCTGCCCCTGCCCCAACTCAAATTTCACTCCCTCCACCTCCTGCACCCAAGGCTGCTGCTTCCCCTGCCCCAACTCAAATTTCACTCCCTCCACCTCCTGCACCCAAGGCTGCTGCTGCCCCTGCCCCAACTCAAATTTCACTCCCTCCGCCTCCTGCACCCAAGGCTGCTGCTGCCCCTGCCCCAACTCAAATTTCACTCCCTCCATCTCCTGCACCTAAGGCTGCTGCTGCCCCTGCCCCAACTGCCCAAACTCAAAGTTACAATTCTAGTGCTGTTTTTAATGTACTGTCATTTGGGGCTGTTGGGGATGGTGTCACAGATGACACTCAAGCATTCAAGATGGCTTGGGACACCGTTTGCCAATCTGAATCAGTGACACTGCTCGTTCCTAGTCACTATTCCTTCATGATTCAATCAACAATCTTCACAGGGCCATGTCAAAGTGGTCTGGTATTTCAGGTAATGCTGCTATTTCTGTCAAAAGTGTCAATCTGTTTGGTTGTGTTTTCGTTTTCTTCCTTTTCATTTTTTGTCTTTGTTTTCTGTATTTTCAGAAACAAAAAAATAAAAATAAAAAAATATTTTGAAAAGTTAAAAAATACTTATTTTCATATGAGTTATGCTAGAAATCCTAAATAATCTACCAAATTTTCTACCAAACTTCTCATATGGGTGTGGGACTCACACACATGTAGATTTGTATGAGTCCCACACCTATGTGAGAGGTTTGGTAAAAAAATTTGATAGATTATTTGAGATCCATAATATTTTCCTTTTCATATACCTTTCTACCTTTCTTTTTTTGTGCAAAAACAACTTTTTGGTTTTGTCTAAAAAGTGGGTTGTTTATTAAAAATATTTCCCAAAAACAGTTTTCGGAAGACGAAAAGAGATGCTAACGAGGTTTTTGCATGAATTTTTTGTGTGTTATGAAAAAGATTGATGGAACTCTGATGCCACCAGATGGACCCGACTCATGGCCTAAAAAGAACAGTAGGCGACAATGGCTCGTGTTTTACAGACTCAGTGGAATGGCAATGCAAGGGGGCGGTCTAATAGATGGGAGAGGAGAGAAATGGTGGAATCTTCCTTGCAAACCTCACAAAGTAGGCAATTTTTTCACTTGCAATCACTGCAAGGAAAAAGCGTTTTCCTGACGTTTATTAAATCCCATAAAAGACAGAAAAATGGCAGGAAAAGCCTTTTTCTTGTAGTGAATACCTTTCTTGACTTTACTTTTGCAAGTTTCTATTTGATTAATTGATAATGATGCCAATGAAACAGGGAGTTAATGGGAGAACCTTGCCTGGTCCGTGCGATAGTCCAGTTGTAAGCACAAACAATTGATCAATTATGTTTCCAAAACTCAAATTCCACTTAAAGAAATTGTTGACTGACAATTTTTATTGTAATGTACTAAATATTGCAGGCTATAAGGTTCGTTATGAGCTCAAATTTGACAATACAAGGACTTGAAATCAAGAACAGTCCACAGTTCCACTTCCGGTTTGATGGTTGCCAGGATGTGCATATAGACTTGCTTTACATAACAGCACCTTCTCAAAGCCCCAACACAGATGGAATTCACGTAGAGAATTCAAACAACGTGAAAATTTACAATTCTGTCATCTCCAACGGTAAAAATTCCCCCACAATCTCTCAAAATTTCCATTCTTTCTCCATAAGTACATGCCCGCAAGCTTATTATACTCTTTTTTTGTTTTCTTTTTTCTTTTTTTTTTAGTTTTTAATTTTTTAAAATTTTTATGCAGGTGATGATTGTGTATCTATAGGAGCTGGTTGTTATAATGTAGACATAAGGAATATAACATGTGGTCCTAGTCATGGAATAAGGTACATTCATTCATTCCCCAACTTAGAATTGTCTGATCTTCTAAAAGAAGCAAGGCATGGGAATGTTCAGGTCTCTAATTAGAACCAAAAAAATCAATATCATTCCATATGCATTGGGATTTTGGCCTCCTGATACTAATACACCTGTTTACTATATATCGAAATACGTATCAATATCGGAGCTTTATGGTAGATGAACTAATCTTGTCTGCCGCAAAATCAGGTCATGAACCAGCTATGAACCCATATATTTTGCAAATCAGTCGATGCTCAAGCTTTTTTTCTTCTTCTTCTGTCAATACTGTCATTTTCACAATTTGTTTTATGATTTTTTATATTAAAAAATAGAAACTAATTTTACAAAATAAATAAATAAATAATATTAAAATAAAATTTAATTTTCAGAAATTATTTCCATCACCATGAAAGATAAAATCATGTGAAAAGTGTTTCCGAATTTTTTTTTTTTACACCAAACTAGTTTTGATATATATTTTTTTTTTTTGAAAACAAAAACTGATTGATTTTGAAAACAAGACCAAATCGTGTTTTAAGAATTAGTATTTTTTTTGTGAGCGCGCAATTGTGAAAAGTGAGTGAATTAAACTATTCTTTCAAGCTTAAAAAATGGTCCAAGAATTAAGCATCAACTTCTGTTCTGACAATTTTTTAAAAGGGTTTCACCCATACCCTCTCTTTTTATTTATTATTTATTTTTCATATACTTTCCTCAAACAATCTTTCTTCCTTGGTGCAGTATTGGCAGCCTTGGCCTCCGAAACTCCCGAGCTTGCGTGTCGAACATCACAGTAACTGACTCCGTGATCAAGCACTCTGACAATGGAGTCCGGATCAAGACATGGCAAGGTGGATCAGGATCAGTATCTAAGGTGACCTTCAACAACATTCAAATGGACACTGTTAGAAACCCTATCATCATAGACCAGTACTATTGCCAAACCAAGGGCTGCACCAACCAGACATCTGCAGTGTACATTTCTGATATTTTGTATTCAGAAATTAAGGGTACTTACGACATCAGAAGCCCACCGATGCATTTGGCGTGCAGTGACACCATGCCATGCACTAATCTCACGTTCTCGGACGTGGAATTGCTTCCTGCTCAAGGGCAGTTCTTGCGCGATCCGTTTTGCTGGAATGCCTATGGAGATATGAGAACACTAACTATTCCACCGGTGTATTGCTTGTCTGAGGGAACACCGCAGTCAATATCACAAAATGATGTTGATCGGTGCTGATAAAATTACGAGTAATGCTATACATAATCAGATTTCTTACAATAGATAAATTTATATATAAAAGGACAGAATGAATTTGTCCTTTCTTTTGTCACCTTGATGTTATGTATTTAGGCAAGGAAAATGCCATACAAACAAATAAAATGGTGACATTTGTTTAAGTTTTTAGCAGTGAAATGGTACTTATCCTCCAAAAGTGTGCTTATTTTGTTGATAGGAAAGTAGCTATGATTGAAAATAATTAACATTCAGAAGTTTCCATGGGAGTTTTGTATTTCAGTTTAAAATTTTGTCAAACTCAATAATTTTGTCAAATATGAACAAATGGTCAATGAATTAGTAAGAGTAGTGAATGTATTGATGGGTTAACTAAAAGGAGTTGGATTGCTTCCTGTCCAACATAAATCTAGACCGGAAGGTATTGTCTAGGTCTGTGAGATTTAATGATTTAAATTATTTATTTTGTAAGATTTTTCGTGTATCTCATCTATAAATAATTATAACGATCTAATAATCGTAAATTATTAAATTTATCACATTTAACGATAAATATATTTTTAAAAATAAATTAAATATATTTTTAAAAATAAATTATCTGATTTTTAGTGATTTTAGTGATAAACATCCTAAAGTGAAACCAATGTGTACATCCACTGAGCCATCCCTTTTACCTCCCCACCCTCCCATATATAGCTTGTTTAAGCCAAAAGCAAAAACAGTTGGTCCAACGAAAAGGTTATTTGTTTGAAAGATGAACCTCCTTTTTGGACTTATAAGGTTTAATTAATTGATGAATAGACATTGGACCATCCATACATAGAGGCATGGGAATGAAGAAGAGAATGTGGGGAAAGTGTGTAGGTGAAAGTGAGAGATTGTTTTGTGGCATACATACATCCCACACAAACACACTAAAAAAAAAAAAAAAAATTCTGTTTTTAAAAACTGTTTTTAAAATTTTAATTTATATAATCTTCTAAAAAAAAATTTAATTTATACATATATATATTTGTGATGAACTTTTTTAATATTTTAGTTGTTTACGTCCACCAAATTTAGAAACGTTAAAAAGTACAAAATTTATAAAATAAAAAAAAAATCTTTTAAAAATTCACTAAATACAAAAAAAAAATACAAAAAATTTAGTTCATTTTCTTCTTTTTTGTAATTTATTGATTTTTTTTAAAAAAATCACAATATTTTACTTTTTAAAAATATCAAATCTAAAAAAATTACTTAAAAATAAAAACTAATACACAAAACCAAAGAGAGTGAAATAGCAAAAGTGAGTGGGTGGCTGTGGATCTCTCTCTAATATCATGCGCAGGAACTAAAAAATGCATTTTTGTAAAAATGGACCAAAATAAAGGAGCACAGATCCTCCCTTGCATTCCCTCATTGCATTCTCTCTTTGTAGGACCTTCGGGCCCACTTTTAGACCCAATTTTAATAATTTAAACCGATCAGATTTTAAGATTTATTTAGTTTATCATATCTGTCAAAAATCAAGTTGATCGGATATCAGAAAGTATGTGTTTGGAACAATCGAACTAAGAACTATTTTTTTAAAGAATTTAATAAACAGTTTTCCGAACACATACTTTCTGATATCCGATTAACTTGATTTTTTACAGGTATGATATACTGAATAAATCTTAAAATATGAACAATTTGAATTATCAAAATTGGGCCTAAAAGTGGATCCGAAAGCCCCGTAAGGAAAGAGTGCAAGGGGAGGATCCCAATTCAAAATAAAGGGTAGGCTACGAATAAGGGTCGGTGCACGAGTTTAATCATCTCCAAGTGTCATCATCAATCCATCACTTTATTCTCTTTTCAAATTAATAAATACATATCAAATATTTTTACTCAAAAAAATATCAAATATTTTAAGAAAAATTATAAATGAGTGTAATTTTTAAAAAAATTATAAATTAATGATAAATTTTATCTATTTTATTTTAATAATTAAAAATATTACAATTTTTTCAATGTATTTGTAATTACTTTTCTAAAGATACACTCAACAATGATTCTCTCAATATTTTACTGCATAAATCACCACATTTTATATCTAAAATTAATTATACATACTCCAAATTAATGAGAAACTACAATATACATTAAGTGAGTCTCTTAATTACCTAATAAGAGTAAGTCAGCAAGTCTGACATTTAAAAAAAAAAATTGTTATATAATTGATTTAAAATATCATGTTAGCAATGCCACGTACTGCTCTTTTTATAAACTTACGTATTTTTATGCAAACTTTGCAAACTATAAAATGTACAACTTACATACATGTATATATATGTCTATTTTATAAGGTTTATGTTTATAATTTTTCAAAAAAAAAAATTGAAAATTGCAAATAAAAATAAGTTTATCTGTTTTAATTTTTAAAAACTTGTAGACAGTTTAGAAAATGTATTAAATTTCGCAACTTACCTTTGGCCAGAGTCACTAGTGACCTTCAGCAACAACTTCCTACAAGTGACAACCACCCTCAACCATTACCTTACCAAAAATCACTTTCGGCCACCCATTTCCAATCACCAACCACCAATGGTCAACAACCAATTTCGAACACTGCCAACTACCTACCAGCAGCAGCCACCACCTTTTTGTTAGAAACCACCTCAGACAATCGACAACCAACTCCAGTTAGCATCTCTAACCATTGACAACCATTTTCAAGAACCAACTCCCGTCTGTCACCTCTCACTTGTTTTCAAAATAATTTTTTAAAACACAATAAACATGTTTCTGTATTCATTTTTATCAAAAACAAATATAAACATGTATAATATTTATTTTAAACAAAAAAACTAACAACGGTAAAGGTTATCAAATGACACATAAGAAAAAGTTTTTCAATTATGCAAATTGTATTGTTTTATTCTCAAAGAACAACCTCATGATGCTCCCGAAATTTACACCGAATCACAAATATCAAATCCCCTACCACACAGCCGCGGTTCTATCAACAACATTTTGATAAAGAATGTCTAATTCATCTTTAATATTGATAAAAATCCAAATTGTATTTTCAATTTTACAATGTCTTTTTGGTGTCCCTTACAATCCTGAATTCGTCTATGCCAACAAGCGTGACCATCTCTAGTGTTGGAGAAGGGGATTTCTAAAGCACCTTATGACCTTATTTCAAGGGCAATCCCTCAATTAAGATTAGAACTTCAATTTAAATTATTTACATGCCAAAATTAACACAATGGATTCCCTAATCTCCCTCCATTTTTGGCCAATATGATGATCCAACTCAAATTCAGATTGGAACCAGACTGTAGCAACGTTCAGAATGTATGAACTGGATCATTTTGACAGCAAAAACTCGGATAAATAATTAAAACGGTAATAACAACTCACATCACAAGTAGTTGGTTGCAGTTGAAGAAAAAAATTTCATCAAAAAACGAAAAAAAGAAAAAAGAAAAGCAAATTAGATTCTTAATCCCCAACTAATGTCTATTTCAACAAGCACCAACAGATCAAATCTACAGGGACAAAATGTCGAAGGGTTCCAACTTAATGAACACCACATCCATGTGCTTGAAGCTTCAACAAAAAGCCATAAGAACAACAAGCTACTAGGGCATCAGGGCAAACCTTCAAATCGACAAACACTAGCAGTGACAGACACATTATGATACAAGAGCAGCCTGCAAGCACATATAATTGAATATAACATGCTTCAACAAATGATAAATAGACTGCGTGTTTTGGTAAGTAAATAGCTGGTTGCAATCTGGAGGGACCCTAAGTAGATGAGAAGCATTCAGCCACTCTGATTTTGTGATGTGGTGTTGAAACTTCTAAAGCCATATACAAATAACGGAATATGGAAAGGAGTGGCGTGAGAGGTTACGTATACTTCATTTTTTTGCAAGTTTGTGAGAGGTTAGACGCATGATCACTTTTTTTTATCAATGAAAAGCTCACATTTTCTAAATTTTCATATAAAATGTCACAAAAAGTCAAACTCCAACCATATGCTAACCACATGAAAGTATTTCGAGAGCAAAACCACAGTATGCAAAGCAAGACTAGTATTACATACAAATGAGTCGACATTCTAATAATGGAGGTAGGTTGGTGAGCAGCGATTTTTATTGGCAATTAGCATTAAAGTTTGTTTGAACATTTGGACAATAACTTTCGAAGAAGATCACAGAAAATACAAGAGATGTATGTGCCACAATAAATTGCATTTCCCCCTTCACATACATTTTAACTGTTTATTATCAAAAGCACCAAACAAACATGCTCCATCGCACACACCACATACATGGGCAATATCAATACAGGCAAATATGCTTCCAGACATAAGATCAGACAAAGCCAATAGTAGAATACTAGTGCAAAGAGGCAAGTACCTCCAACAAGGAAGCAGCAAATTGCATTTGGGTCTCTTCGTCTATTGACAAGAAGAGAGGCACATGTACAAAGAGTGATTTCATCCTATTTTGCTCTGCGAAGCGGAGCGAATGATAATATACATAGTTGCAAACAAATCGACCAGCATCTTCAGAGGTCATCACCTCATAACCCATCTTTGCCAAGGTCTTCGTAATCTCCTCAACGGGAAGAGTAGTCTGTATATACAGCATAAACACGAACATACTACAAAATGAATGAATTGAACAAAAAGAAGAAAAAAATTTAGGTCACATTGGTTCAATGGTTAAGACTTAACCTAATAACCTTGACATTATGGGTTCAAGTCTTGGGACCACCACTTTGTGTATTATGTCAAAGGTTAGGTGTGTACTCAGTTTTTCCCCTCCCAAACACACATTAATGCGTACTAATTGGACTTTGTTTTATTGTCCTAAAATCCTATTGATATCCATTTGCATTAGGTGAATACCGACAGTGACATGCACTTTAGGAGACACGACAAATGTAAATGCATCAAACGTGACACAAAAATAAAACCAAAATAGAGGGGCATTTTACATGATATAGTACTAAAGTAATTTTAGTTCATAAAATATTTTGTATGTGTCGCATTTTTCAAATTTTGTTAAAGATAATTATAGTAATTACCATGTTATCATAACCTTACGAATCACGATTCAATTCAATATTCATGCATAGATTGATGCAATTCTATGGGTGAATCTATTTTAGTATATAATTGATGATGAATCACACGATTAACAATTCGATTCATATTTTACAATTAAGTGATTCTATAAACCATCAAATTCGTCAGATTCAAGCTTCCTTATACCTTTTTTTTGGTGTGAATGTTATAATACAACTTTTAAGAGCATTTGTATGAAAAAAAATCAATACCTATGTATGATTTGTTGTTATTTTGGTGATCAAAGGGTTTAAGAGGATCCAATCAAATCTAGTAAGACCTAATATGTTTTGAACCCTTTTTTATTATTTTTCCCTCAAAAAAAAATTCAAATCCATCTCTAAGGATTTCAAGGTTAAATAATTTGAACCCATAAATTATCTATTGTTATTTTGGTGAAATAAAAAACATGGTTTAATAAGATACGAATCAGGTCAATTAGATCTAATGATTCCACGTCTTTTTTTCTTTTTTCAACAATAAGCATACATACCTTTCAAAGTGTTTTAGGTTTTAAAATCCTTACTCATTCCTTTGTTTTTTTAATATATATAAGCATAAAAAATTTCATAAAAGAGAGACACCAAGGGTGTGCAACTCATACAGAAAGAAAAGGAAAACCAACTATAAACCAAAAACCTATTCAAAGGCCTCACAAAATCCAAAAAATTATTCAAAGACGGATTAACCCCCAAAAATTAACTATGCAAAATGGACACAAAACTACTCTTTAATCTCAAAATTGATACTGTTTTGCCTTCAACAATTTTTCTATGCTCTTTTGCCCCCACAGAAGCCACATAATCGCTATATGGGCCAAACTAACACCAAGCCTTCTTCCTCCTCCTCCCAATGTGAGCACCTCTCCAGGAGAAAAGAAGTTCCTGTACACGTCTAGGAACATCCACTCCACTCAAAACAAGAATAGGATCAAGGACCACAATTCCCTTCTCGACACTCACATTTTCCTTATCATTTTTGCACATATAACACCAATTGACATATATGGGCAACATATAAGGGTGGAAAAAATTCCTTAACTCCTCCAACTCCTAGAATAAAGTACACATGATCACCATCCATCTTCAACAACTCACCCACTAAAACCTCCCAATTAAGAGCAACCAAGCAATATTAGGGTAGACCACTTAATCTTTCTTCTTATTCTACTCTATTTAGGTTTCTAAATTTATTTTTTGAATTCCAAGAGAGAATATATAATGGTTGGTCGGATTTGGAGCCCACATCTCTTGCTACGAAGGCAAAGGTCTTATCAATTAAATGTAGTCATGTCCTTAAATAAGAATTATTGTATAACACATGCTAAAATAAATGTGCCAAAATCAATTTGACATCATTTTTATAGTTTGTGTTGAATCTTACAATTCTCAATTCGATTCAATTCACGATTTATGATTTCAATTTACGATGTGATTCTTGATTTGACAACTATGGTAATGCTTCGATAAAATTCTAGAATTGCAATGATTTATCAAAAAATAAATAAATAATCTAGAATTGTAATGATTATTCACATTTCTTCTATATCAATTTGACAAGGATCCGAGTGAATAAAGCATGGCATATCAATATCATGTCAGATTATGCACATTTTCTTCTGACTTCCAATATTCCTTTTTCTTCCTGCCTTTCAAACTGTAATTCAATGTATAGGAAAAGGAGTGCACACAATTTGTATGCGAGAGATCAACATAATCAACAAAGATGGCTCCTTTGCACAAGTTAAGATCAATTATATATGAGCTTAACCAATAAAGCATTAACAAAGAACAGAAAATGCAAAAAGATCTCCAATACAAAGAGAATAGCAGCATTTGGCAGACAATTAAACTTCTATCTAGGTTACTGAAAACTTACTAGCGGGCTCAGTTTCCCACTAGGACAAGCAACAAATACTTGACTTAGACAATGAGACGGAAAGATTGGTTAACAAGCACTTTTGAGCTCTCAAAAGTAATCAAAGAATATTATTTTGGAACTGTTTTGGGAATGGGAGCCACACCGACTTGCAGCTTATGGTTAGAGAAATATTTTCATTGATCATGGGAGAGGGAGGAAATTCCTCAACCAGTTGACATAATAGGTTACATGAGTTGCTTACAGCATTTTCTACTTTGGGAGTTTGTGCCAAACTGTTTGGTGCAGATTTTACTTACAGCTTATTTTGCCAAAATAGCTTAAATAAGCTGAAAAAAGATGATTATCTGGAAGCCAGTGGAAGGGTGTTTTTGGCCTCTTTGTTTTCTGATTATTAAATTTCAACTTACAAGAAGTTGTACCAAACAAGTCCAATATTTCCTAGTTAGTTAGCAGCAAGAACAAAAAGTTAAATTTTATGCCATCACCTCTAGGCAGGACTCAAAAATTTTGGATTAGATTTAATCATAATTCATAACTCCAATTTTCTAATTTAAAATTCTACAAGTACTAGTTGCTTAAAATTCAGGTGTGTTCTGTTTAACTGCCAGGAAGGAAGTCAAAAAGCAAAATAAATCAACAACCAATAATGTCAAAAGATTTCTAGTGCTCAATTCATTTCAATTCTCTTTGGTATAGAACAAATAAAAACATCATATTTGTTAATACCAGTTCATACAGGCTAACATAAGCCAAACAAACTCTGTAAAATGAAGGAAACTATAAAATCGGCATGCTTGGGTGCATCGATGGATAGATGAAAAGTTTTAATTTCATATAAGAAGCATGATTCTCAAGTAGATTTACGAATTGCAAAACAAGACACCAATTTTTAATCAACATTTCACTTGATTTTTAACACTGCAACTTGCAAGTGGCAGAAATGAGGACACCGGATATTGCCATTGTTTCTACTGCAAATTGTAAATGTATCACCTGCCCTATAGTCAGTTGTCATTTTTGAGTTGTTTCCGTAAGCAACATGTCTTCCTAGTGCCTCTCTATTTTAAAGGATAAAATCTATATAGAAAGAGAGAAATTAAGCATCAACAAAGATAACAAGTTGAGATGTTTAAACACTTGTATTTTGCAGTTTTCATTATTATTTTCTTTCTTTTTCTTTTTTTCAAATCCTCGGCATTCTCTCTCTCTCTCTCTCTCTCTCTCTCTCTCTCTCTCTCCCCTACAACCAAATTTGGTGAGCTAAGGCTTCAAAATATAAGCTAGTTGCTAGAAAGTTGAGATTAGGGTTTGCAGATAATGGTATAAAGAGATTTGTGGCTGTTTAGGGTGTGAATTTAAAAGTGGTAACTTGGAAGATTTTTGGGGTCAATTTTGATAATTCTGGAAAGCAGGGATTCCAGATTTTAGTGATTAGTTCTTTTATGCTCAATTTGGTTAACTAGAATTAAGTGGAATGAAATGATCATTCCATCATAATATCCATTCACACATTTGGTTCATTACAAAAATGATAAAAAAAATTGTATTACAATTGAAATCATCATTCGCCATTGTAAGGGAATAGTTATTCCCTTGGGAGGCTAAGGAATGGTCATTCCATTCCATTTTATTTCATTCCAGTAAACCAAAACTACATTAGGGTTTAGGATCAAGGTGGTCTTAGTGTCTTAAGTCATAATGAAAAGGCTGGATGTCGTAGTGGCAGGCTGGCAGCTTCTTGATGCAGAGACTTACGAGAAATTAAGCGTAAAAAATTTAGAACCTCACTAAGGTTTTCTAGGAATCGCATGGAGTCTCGCTCATCATTAAAAGTTGAATCTGCAATATAAAATTTTCCACCTGGCTAGCTTATATAGACGCATAAGACTATTTAACAAGACTTGGGATTCCCTAAAATTCAAAAGTATTTCCAAAGTAACTAGGGCTCAACATATTCCAAATAAGATAAGAACTTAAAAAGATTTACTTATCAAAAAAATCTAAATAAGAAAAGGGTGTAATACCCAAACAACCAAACAAACAACTAACAAATCTGCACTCTAAAAACAAAGATTACCTAAATACCCCAAAATAAAAAAATAAAATAAAATAACCTTGATCATGAAAAAGACGACAAAATCCAGTTACCTCTCGTGTTCGTGAAATTCCACCATCTGCGGGAATAATAGGGACATTCTGCAATAATAAGTTTAAGGCAGTCAGTTAAATTAAATCATAAATCACAAAATTTTAAAATTGAATGGAGAATATCCTAGGGAGTTTATATACTGACCTGAGGCTTCCATCCCATCTCATCTGGACAACGAAAAGTAGCTTCATTGACAGCTTGCTTCTCAATAGCAAACCTTGCGGCCCCACTATTGACTCCAAAGTGTAGCTGAAGAAGTTTTGTCAAAAGAGGAATGAATTTTGATACTCAGATATGTAAAGCTAATTGGTTTAATATCACCTTAAACGGATATAGCTTATTAAACATGACAACATAGAAGTTTTGTGAAAATATTGATACTATCATGCAAGATGGCTAGTCTTGGCAGAAAGCTAAACAGGTTTTGACAATGGCACTTAAACCAAAGCATAAATGTACTTTTCTTTAAAAAAAGACAAGAGAAAGAAGTTGAATCCAGAACAATGTTCACACAATCTAAGATTGTATCATACTAGTCTTCAGGTTAAGATTCTCGAGCACAATCATATAATTCCCTAATACAGGAACAGCTTACTGTTGTTCAAAGTCCATAAATTCAATCTTCTTCATGTAGTAATTGCTGTCTATACATTACAAAGGAGCCAACAACTATGATTTCTAGATTCATTCTCAATAGGAGAATAAAAAATAAAAAATTTGAAATCATCATGGCAGGCTCAAAGAATGGCTAAGGTCATATTACGTACCCTAACAGAATACCATGCCATCTAAACATTTTCTCAAGAGAGAGAAGCTGGAAAAAAATGTAAAACAATATTAGTTTAATTGACAAGTGAGCAACTGACCCAAATAACTCCCCCGGAATTTGATGATTCAGAATCCTTCGTGCTCACAGCAGATTGCAATGTCTGATATAAGGGGACAAGGGCACCTTGTCCTGCAGTCTCAAGAATGCTGCAACTTCCAAGGATCAGCCCTTTGGGAAAACCCTTTTTCTTCATAAAATCTTTAAGATTACTAACAATCGTCTCGGTTGGATTCTCTGAAACTCCATGGAATTTCTTAAAACCCGTCACATGGATTGTTACCGTGGGAGGCCCTTCAGATCCCATTTACCAATAATTCAGATGAATTCAACAATGTGCTAAAGCAACACAAATCAGAAAAAATATCTGAATACCTGCATCAAACAACAAGAAATAAGATAACCCATTAAAGCCACACAAAAGCTAAAATAATGAACCATAGGACTAAAATAGAACATTTTTGTATCTGTATAGCTGAATTTTACAATTAACATCTACACCAAGAAGACTATGAAACAATGATTTGATATTCAAAATAGAAAATGTTCATAAAACAATAGCATAGTATGAATCTACAACATTTGTTGCACCTTTTGATAATTAAGTTGGCAACAGATTAAAAAGTTGAAAACTTCTAATTTGTACTAAACTGAAGAATTAAAAAGAAAAATAAAAACAGTGAAGCAACATCTGTATAACATGGGGTATGCTGAGAAAAATCCAATTCCTCAGCATGCCGATGAACAATATTATAAATAAATAAAACCCAATTTGTAGCAACATACTGAGATTAATTTGACCCTGAAAATCTGATCTAAAATCAACGACAGAGATTAAACCCCATAAACAATCGCTAGTTTGAAGAGCCAAGAACCCCAAATCATCACTGGATTTAAAGACAAAACCCATCTGAAATCAAGATTATAACTAAAACCCAATTGAAATTGAATACATAGAAACAGTATAAGCAAGACTGATCAAAGACCCAATTGATCAAATAGATCAAAAATCCAGAAACCAACCTCAAAAACAAGTTGTAATCAGATATGCATGTACAGCCAAAACAAAATTAGAAAAAACAAAAACAGAGAAGAGCTCTGTTCCTCACCTGGGAAACTTTGAGAAAAGCCAAAAGAGAAAAAATGAAAAAGGAGAGATGGCTCAACCACCAGTCTTATCTGTGCAAGAAAGTCATTTTAATTTGTAGAGTCTATAAACTTTTGAGATTCCTTTGCGATCAGATTGCGAGAGAGAGAGAGAGAGAGAGAGAGAGAGAGAAAAAAACGTACATAATCAGGGAGGGTCGTTTTCATACTATAATACAATAATGATATGGGTGTGTGCAGAGGGTACGTAAGTGATGTCCCTGTATTTGATCTGACTTTTACATTCTCAATGGCGCAACAATGTACAATAAAAGCTATTTATCCAATGATTTGGCCTTTCTTTTAAGTTTAGGTAAATGGGCTGGGCTGGGTTTTCTTTCCATTCGTGATCGGATTGAAGGGCATTATTGAGTTTGTAGAGATTTATTATAGGTCTTATTTTGATAATTTGAATTATTTAATGTATAAAATTCGTTAAGTATTATATGTCTATAAAAAAATTATATTGATTGGATATCGATAGCTATCTCATCGGATTAGATTTCTGTCAACCGTTTATTTTTTCACCGTCTATTTTTTTATATGTACAAACTGATTTCATCAAGTAACTATCAGTATCCGATCAACATGATTTTTTACAAGGATATAGTACTCAACGATTTCTACACATTAAAACGATTCAGATTATCGAAACAGGATTCGCGATGGGCTCCCACGGGCCCAACTAGAAGCTAACCGCTAGATAATACATTCGCTTCCCTTTTTGAACGGAATACGAAAAATTGGTAAGAATGGACCAAAGGTGAATGTGAATGTAAAGGGGAACGGGAAGGGGGAGGTGAGAGTGGTAGCGGTGACATGGTGGTGGAGTGATGACGGTGGGGATGAGAACGGCGATAGTGACGATGGCCGTAATGGTAGAGGTAACAGTGGCAGTGTGGTGATATTAAGTAAAATTTTAATTTGAAAAATATTTTTTACTTAAATAAGTTTGTTTTTTTATTGAGTATGGAAAAATATTTTTTCGTTGACTTTTGTTTTTTTGTTGTACCGAATAACAAAAAATACAAAAAATATTTTTTGCGTAAACAAACGAAGCGTGAATATTATAACCTAATCTTATGGGAGTTATAACTAAGAAAATAAAAAAATTACAAATACATCTTTTAAAATTTGCTTAAAATAAGAATTATTTTTTGTGATTCTAAACATTATATCCCGTCCTTTCAACTTTCTAATTGCATAACAAATAATTTATTTTATTAATAAATAATTAATTCAACTAATAATTTTTAATAATGTTATAAATATATTTCAATTAACAATTCTGATAATTTTGTTATTGTAGATGAGAGTAGTTATAAATTTTATTTATTTTTATTAATTTTGTTAAATAAAATTTTTTGACAAGTGAGGTATTTGTAATTTCGAAAATTACAAAGAATAATTCGTATTTCAAATAAATTTCAAAAAATGCATTTGTTATTACCCTTTAGTTTATATATACTAAAAAAAAAAAAAACATCTTCAAGTCTTGACTATTCTTTTTTTTCATTTAATTTGATTCTAAATCTTAGTAAAAAAAATTTATTTATATGATAAAATTTGGTAAAAAAATTATTTCCACTACTTTATCTTTTTAAATTTTCATTAAATTCAAATTTGATAATTTCTCTATTTGTTGAAAAAAAATATTTCTATGGATCATTTTCCATGAGTTTTTTGGACGGAAAATAAGTTTGCAAAATGAGATTATTCAAATTCTTTTAACAAAATAAACTTTTTTGGTTAATAAATTAACTTTTAAATTACAACAAACAAAACCTCGATATTGGTAAGATATTTACGTTTGGATATCATTAAACATGGCATCTTATATGGTATTTACCCTTTATTTATATTAAAATTGTTCATTCAATTTTAATAGTAAATTTTAATTGTTTAAAATTATAAATCGTGTGTAATTCTATTAGTTAATAGATTCCCTCTTCTTTAATAAATCGAATTCTATAAAATAATTTGTACGTGGAGCAAATATTCAGGCAAGCCCGTACTCCTTTCTTCCAAGCTCCGTTTCTGTCCAATCACCTGCGAGCACAACGGCGGTGAACTACCCGGCGGTGTGTGGCCGGAAAACCCCTCCGACGATCAAGTTAGCACACACCATGGGATAGAGAGAGAAAGAGGAGAGAGTGTTTGAGTGTAAGAGTTTCTTACAAAAAATGTTCGTCCCCGTATAGGGGGCGCAGACATGCCTATATACCCTCTGCGCCCCATATCCACTCCCAGTCATCTCCTGACACGTGGCTCCGCTATCCCATCTGTCAGCGTAAACCTTGCTGAACATCACCTAATCTCAACTGCCTGCCTTCTCAGCTGGAGCTCGGCAGCCGAGCTGCTCCATCCACGGCCGTGCTGTGCTTCATACCCAAGCACTTCACTGGCTAAGCCCAAGGAGAACCGGGCTAGGCGGCATCTCGGCAAAGCCGAGCCCGGGGCATCTCTTGCGGTCGGCCTTCCTGCCGATCAAACGATTACCTCGGCTGACCACGCCTTTCTGGGCGCCGGTCACTCAGCTTGACTGGCTCCACCATTGCCTGATCAAGCAGCTTGGTCCAACCGAGCACTGCCTTGCCGAGCAGCTTCTGTACGGTCTGGGGCGGCACATACTCGGCCCAGCACCTGCCCGGCCCAGGTCCTGGCAACCCATCTCCGGGCGGATCGCAGTTCATCTCGGCCCGATGCACCATTAGGCTCTCAACCTGCTCGGCCGTTACCTCGGCCCAATTCCAGATCATAAATCTCCCTCTCAATTGCCCCTTAATTCCGTCCACTGAAGCGTGACTGGGATTACCTATTCTGACCGGGATAAACGCCTCCTCGGTCCACAGTTTATTTATTGTCAACCGGGCTAGTTGGCATGCCTGCCTTCAGACTAGCCCCGGTCTCTTCCCCGGTCAATGCCCCATTCCGCCCTTGCTGTCTCTTCGTTTTGCTCGGCTGACGCCTCACCTGTCCCCCGTCTCTTCAACTCTGATGCTGCCATTAATGGTGACAGGTGGCGCCCACCCATTGGTCCTCGAGCAGCCAAACCAGCCGTCGCAAGAAATTCAAAATTTTGGCGGTTCCCTCGCCTATATACGTGCCCCTTCCTCCTTCGATTCACTTCTACTGCCATTCTTCACTCTAAGCATTCCAGAGCTGCTGCCCTTCCTTTCTCTTGCCATTGTTGAACTCTCGATCGAAGGAGTATAACACTGCCCTACGTTGGTAAGTCCTTCAACCCCTCTTCTATTGTTATTTTCTTTCATATTTCACACATTAGGGGCAGAAAAACGTAGCTTTTAGGATTTGGGGCACCAAAAACCATCTAAACCTTCAAACGTTCATGGTGTTCTTCATTTTTCCCTGAAGAACATCGAAGAACTGGGGCGGACCGGGCTCCTGGTCTTCATTTGATCCAAAAAACCTTTACTACCGAGCAAAAACATGTTTGCCACAAACCCAGCAAAACCGAGATAGCAAAAAGGACCTGGTCGTTCAACCGGGCTAATATCTGGTCCGCTTGGGCGACCGAGCTCCTTGATAAGCTTAGACAACCGAGGTGGTTTGGCACTCTTTATGACCGAGCTAAAGTCAAGCTCACTTTGCGCGACCGCGCTCACACTCACACTTGCCATCCTTTTCCTGCAGAGTCCAAGGGGACCTTTGACCACATCTGAGGCTCTCAAGACGAGCAACATCCAATTAGCACAGTGCCAAACCCCTCAGCCGAGATACACTAGCTCGGTCACATGGGGAAATTCCGCTTCCTAGTGGACACTCCAGCCGCGCTGGATGCGTTTAGAGAGGAGTACGGCATCCCGGCCGACGTCCATCTAGAGCTGGCGGAAGAGAAGACAACACCCTGGGGCAGACTTGACCAATGCCCCCTTCACCGTGCTGTCAATAGTAGAAGGAGGCCTCCGCTTCCCAATCAATCCCCTGATGACCGAGTTCCTGCGCCGGACCGGGCTAGCACCAACCCAAGTATCCACCAACACCTATCGAATAATAAACGGCGTCCATGAACTAAACAACCGGCTAGGCATAAGCCTAGGTTTAGCCGAGATCCTTCGCCAATACACATTAGGCCACACCGGCGACGGTCTCGCCTATTATCTTAAGATTAGACCGGGTAGAGAGAAAATCGTGACCAGCACTCCAGACAAGGATCTTCACGACGATGATTTCTTCTGGGTGTCAGACAATTACGAGACAGCCGCGG